>LQNS02278174.1:33666468-33693086 GCA_001587735.2 Parhyale hawaiensis | reverse complement strand
CAAAGTGGGCATGAAAGACAGACGTCCCGAAGGCCTAGCTAATGGCTAAGGTAACCTACACAAACCCCTGGGGGCGCAATTCCCATAACATATGATGGGCGAACCTAACTAACCTAACCCTATGGCCTATGGTCCATCTTATGCCCCCTGAGGGGAACACTTTTAATTCCTCGCATCTATTTAGTATGGGCTTTCATTTTACTGTCTTTGGGAAAAAATAGAATTAAATTAACTTGTATAAATGTAGTGAAAATGTAGTACTAGTTAAGGACTCGTTTCCAAATCTGCCAGATCGAAGCATATTTCATATTTTTGATAATTGTTGCATAAAATGTTACGGTACCTGTAGTCTGATTTTCACCTGTAACATACCGAAGGTGCATGTTTTCAGTGATCCATGTTGCATAAAATGTTACGGTACCTGTAGTCTGATTTTCACCTATAACATATCGAAAGTGCATGTTTTCAATGATGCATGGCCATCAGTGTAGAAAAACAAAGCTTTCATCGAGTAATGAAATGAAACGTTTCCGAGCTAAAGTAACAAAATTAAAGAGTAATGGCTAAAAAAAGAGGTTTGTTTAGACCCTTAATAAATAGCGGATCTCGCCCCTGTTGCGCTCGCACCCCTATCCAAAAAGCTTGATGCTGACGCTCTCGTTCCATTCAGCAGCTTAATTATAATTTTATTTTCTGTAAAGGGGAGGAAAAAAGCATCTAAAAAAATTCATTCAAGAGCTTAAGTAACTTCCAGCGGAACTACGCGGCGGAATCCCCATGCCTCTCGGGGGAAGGGGGGGGGGGGGGTTTGCGACCTTCCGGTTGAGAGTCCCAGTTTAAAGAGATTTCTCGATCATCAGTCTGATAAAAACACCTAGCTACAAACTGCGCAGTGGCTCCATTTGCGCACCGCGATACACCTTATGTTCAGTGACTGGGAGAAAGTCTTGCCAGCTTTTTTATGAAACCATCTCCGTTAGTAGATATCTTAAACAGATGGGACATTTTTAGAATTCTAATTCGAGTGCAATAGTAATAGCGTTTACAGCTGTTAAGCATCAAAAAAGGTATCATGAGTCCATTTAACACAAATGCTGTAAAACCAGCATTAATTTTTTGTTCAATTAAGCCTTTTGCGATATTATATTAGGCCATATGTTAGATTGAGCCTCGCTATAGACGCAACACTACGTTTAACGAGAGAAAAATTTCACGAACATCTAGTGAGTGAATAAAAAGAGAAGGGCACCAGGTACTGAACATCGAACAAAATGATCTTGGTAATTGGACGGCTTGGCTATTGGATATTTTCGGATTGGACATTTCGCCGTTTGCACAGTTTGGAAGACTTTGAAATCGGACACTTTATTATTATTATTATTAAAACTTCACGCTTGAGCTCCCACGGACAGGTAATACAACCCAAATGATGCATCTTGCAACACTTTAGCAGCCCAAAACGCTGCCGCCACGGTAGCTGCATGCTTCCGTTCTCAGCTCTAACACCTTGTATCGCTCGTTCGATGCCCCGTGAGGCACACGAGCTCTTTGCAGATCTCGGTGTGCTGACTCGGCAGTTGTGTGTGCATGCACAGCGCCGTGGCGGAACTGCTTTCCTCTGAGATGAGGGGGGTGGGGGGTCTCGGGTTATTTGTTCCTTCCGTCAAATTGGCGCCATAGTTCGTAACCCGAGGGCGACTGAGACTACACTTGCTCATCTGGGGCCGGTGGGCCTATGTCCGCAGCACAAACCAATGCATGTGGGTTTCCCAGGTGAGGGTGTGGTCTAAGTTGACTTTACCTTTAAAGGAAATCTAGCAAAAAACCATTAATAGCTGACTTAAACGCCTGCAGGCCAATACGACCAAAAGCCGATGCCGGCAACAAATTCCAAACCTTAACCGACCAGGGCACGAAGCACCGACAGAACTGATTAGTTCGACATCTGACAGNNGACAGAACTGATTAGTTCGACATCTGACAGCATCCAAAGTGAAGGAGTGCGCTCCGCACGCAGCGCGAGTCGCTCTCCCAAAAACCTTGAGGGCAGGGAGAGAAGAATACAACCAATGCCTCTGATTATTGTACACCTTATAAAACATGCATAGCTCTGCTACTCTCCTCCTGTGGGACAGGTTCACTGGATCATTATCAGCGCACGTTCCAGAGACGAACACCACCGTTCAAGAGACGAACACTTTAATTTTGGACATTTTATCCTGCGGACATTTTGAAAATTGGACATTCAAAGATTGCTCACTTTTTGGTACAACAAAGTACAACTAAAAGTTTAGCAGAAAGTTTACAAATATTTAATAACACAAACGTTTGGAAACTGAAGAGTATTTTGTCAGCTAAAAGTCTGGGGAATTCGTAACAAACATTCAATTACACATTCGTTGAGAATACAAATACATACGGTAAACTGAAGGTGAACGTCTACGGAATTCGCTATGAACATTCAATTATAAAATTGTACGGGAAATACCAACCACTACTTGTGTTAGCTTAAAGCCTACAACAATTTTATTAACTTAAGAAATTGAGTTTCGATGGAAATTTTGGTAAACTTTTTATTCCCGACCAATTGACGGAAAATTATTGCCGCCACCGTCCGAGGCATAACTGCCTCGTTCGATACATAACCACATCGTTCGGGGTATAACCGCCATCGTTCGAGGCATAATCACCACCGTTCAAGCCATAGCTTCCATCGTTCGAGGCATAACTGCCATCATTCGAGAAATAACCGCCACCGTACGAGGCACGAACGCCACAGCTCCAGGTACGCACGCAACAGCTCCAGGTACGCACGCTATAGCTCCAGGTACGAACGCTATAGCTCCAGAGACGAACACCACAATTCCAGAGGTGAACGCCACCGTCCCAGGTACGAATACCATCGTTCCATATACGAATACCACCGTTCGAGAGACGAACACAACCGTTCCAGAGACGAACACCACCGTTCCAGAGACGAACACCACCGTTCCAGAGACGAACACCACCGTTCCAGAGACGAACACCACCGTTCCAGAGACGAACACCACCGTTCCAGAGACGNCTCCAGGTACGCACGCAACAGCTCCAGGTACGTACGCAACAGCTCCAGGTACGTACGCTATAGCTCCAGGTACGCACGCAACAGCTCCAGGTACGCACGCAACAGCTCCAGGTACGCTCGCAACAGCTCCAGGTACGCACGCAACAGCTCCAGGTACGCACGCTATTGCTCCAGAGACGAACACCACCGTTCCCCAGACGAACACCACCGTTCCCGAGACGAACACCACCGTTCCCGAGACGAACACCACCGTTTCCGAGACCAACACCACCGTTCCCGAGACCAACACCACCGTTCCAGAGACGAAAACCACCGTTCCCGAGACCAATACCACCGTTCCAGAGACGAAAACCACCGTTCCAGGGACGAACACCACCGTTCCAGAGACGAACACCACCGTTCCAGAGACGAACACCACCGTTCCAGAGACGAACACCACCGTTCCAGAGACGAACACCACCGTTCCAGAGACGAACACCACCGTTCCAGAGACGAACACTACCGATCCAGAGACGAACACCACCGTTCCAGAGACGAACACCACCGTTTAAGACCACAACACCGGACACCAAAAGACACCGGCGTGACGACGGTGTCGAGCAAATGTTCCAGAGACGGCGTCGCTCGCCACAATCTGCTCCATGAAGGACATTTCAATTAAGATACTCGCTGATGCTTCGAGTTGGACGGCCCTCACAACGCCCGTCCCAGCTCTCCACTTCCTTCCCTATCATCTCTGCGGCGGCGGCGGTCGTCAGAAATAACGACGGTGAGGAATGCAGCAACGCGAATGAGGTAATGTAAATGGTACGGAATGGGAAGCTTATTTGTTTGGTAGAGCAAATATGAGAGACAAATGTTGTGATTTATGACGGTTGCTTTTCTTATTTTTGTGAAGATATCCTTCCCTATCACTGCCGGAACCAGAACTGTCAAAACTAACGATGCTCAGGGACGTAGCAGGTATCGTGGACGAGATGATTATTATTATTAAGTCCGTCAAGGGATACATACTTAGTTTTTATGCTGAGTTATAATTGTGATTTACCTGTTAATTTTCAACGCTTCCCTGACATCGCTGCACAGGCCCAGAAAAAATAACGAAGCTGAGGACAGTAGCACTGCACTAACGAAATATATGGAGGCCGTGAACGGAAACTTGTGCGGGTGCTAAGATTTATGACTGATGTTTTCCTCAAGATGTCTTTCCCCATCGTTTCTTCGGAAGTAGTCGCTATAAATTATGACAATGGTGAAGTACCGTATCCGTAAGAGGACACATGTTGAACAAGTATGCATGTACTGAGACTAATGACAGTGATTTTTCGCCCTGCCTAAATGAAATTGAAATGGCGACGAAAAAAGCCATGGGCGGCCAGCAACTGGCGCAGGACCGTAATTTACTCGCAATAGTTTGAACAAATGATACAGTTGAGTAACTATATGCAGTTGCTGGGACATAATGGGTCTAAGAGATACGTAAATTAGAAAAAATTTCACATTTTATGAAGCGAAGCGACGTGAATTGTTTCATCACTCAATGTGACCTTTACTAGCAGAATTAACTAGCCCGATTTCCGTATGAATTGAAGCACAGTCCTCCAAAGCGTGATCTGGTTTTATATCAGATGAGATAGCAAGATTTGGCTCTTTATAGTCAGAAATTTTATGCCTCCGTTTCCGTGTGGGACAATATCACAGAGGAAAGAAGAAAGGACCTATAGTATGTCGATAGAAATGAGGAACCCATGCACGAAGGTGTTCCCACACAGGATTAACGCGCATGAGAAGAGCAAGTCGGGAAAGAAGAGGAAGAACAGACTAAGGCATGAGCAAGTAGGAGTATGAAATCAGGAGGGAAGCCAAGTGGGCACGAATGGCAAACGTCCCGAAGGCCTAGTTAATGACCAAGGTACCTTACCTTCACGAGCCTCCTGAGGCTGCCGGGCCCCAAAACATGGGATGGGCGAACCTAACTAACCTGACGATATGGCCTATGACCGATCCTATGCCCCCTGAGGGGAAGTTTTGGCTCCTTACTGTTTGATAATTCACTATAGGCTAAAAACCGCACGGACTAATTCTTGGCGACGTTACGTTATAATAGGATTTTGCATTGACCACTCCCAGAATAATGCTACGCATCCAAATACTTGCAGAGATTTTAATGTGATGGGTTAAAAGTTCATATACCTTTTGGTACAAAGAGGCATTTTTTTTAAGCAGTCATCACAAGCTTTCCATCTCTGGCCGGGCGCGGAGCTCTGGACGAACATAACTCTACCAGGAACGTAAATATCCTGACCCAGAGCATCTGTATACATTAAAATTCCCGGATACTCAACATGTTGATTTCAAATCCCACCATGGAATGAGGAAGCATCCCTAACCCGCTACAGGCTCCGGTCTGAAAACCTTGACAGAAGCTTTTTTTCGGTGATTTTTTGTCACCGTTGGGACTTATCACTCAAGAGTTTTAGTGATTGGTTAGCTCGATCCGCTATGAAGTTCTTTTCGTCTACAACAATCGCAATATCTCCAAACCGATTCTTCAAATGGATAAGAAGTATCGGGTATCTCTCAGCCCCTTCAGTTCTTGAATGAGTTGTAAGAATGCTTTGGTAGTGTCTAACGAAAGACTATCCTGAAGTAATAACACACAACCCTCGGCACAGTAACACTACTAACTTCGAGGGTCTAGTAAACCTAATCCTGCCAGAAACTAAAAGAACGCTTACGACCACTGAGGGGCTCCGAGACACTCGCTGAAATCCCGCCCCATCTTGGACCTTTTATTACCCAAAGGCCGTATAATCACGTCAATTTTATGGGAGTAGAACTGGGGCTCATTCATTTAGGCATAAATAGGGTTGACCAAATCAAAGTGCGATAAACACTATAGACTTGGCATATCGAATAGCCCAATGACCATACTAGCATTGCGTGTATCACAATTTAAGCTAATTATTATTTTCCTTCTCTTAGATTCCATATAAAGAGCGTACCTAATTGCGTTTTCAAAATATGCAATTATAATTTAGATAAATAATGTTGCAACACTTAAATAAAATTCTTCGCTTGGTTATAAGCAGAAAGAACAAGTCCTAGTTTAGCGGTCCAACCCTGTAGAGCAACGAAGATCTTCATTGAGATGCCCTTCCCGCTCCGTCAGGCAACGTGAAGCCAGCCAACCTACTGTATACGCAATACGTTACTGTAGTTCCAAGTAAGAAATGTACCAGCATCGCAATGACCAATTATCGTAACTGTTAGGGGTCTGTACACACGCTAGTCGAACGAACAAGTTTTGTCATCCGCGTGTCCGAATGCGTTGCTGAGTCCTTATGCATTGCGCACGCGCGCAAAGAATTTGGAGTATACATCCCTCCGAGTTAGAAGAGACGTCCGAAGCTTAACTAACGGCACTAGCAGAGCAAACTGAATTGACGGCAAGCATTTAAACACCTTTTCCGGTGAACATAGAAGCTGTGCATACGAGGGCTCAACAAAAAAGTTTGAACGATTAGCTGAGGAAACTTTTTCCTTTTACAGTAGCGCGAGTACCAGCCATAAGAGATGCTACTCGTTATGCTAAGTATCGAGCGAATGATTGAGTTTATACGTAACAGCAATGTTCTTTCCACAAACGTTTTCCACCGGCTATTATACAGACCCTAGTTTGGAATTGGAAGCTTCAGCAATGAACCGGTCGCCTCAAAATACCGATTCTTGAAATAAAACGATACGTTTCGAGGGAAATTCTTACATGATGTTTCACAAGTTACCCTACAACAGCCAAATATATTTTCGCCCGACGTAGCAATAGTATTTCTTGCAATGTCCTCCATTAAGAGAGGGCGTCCGCTTTTTTATACTTTTTTTTTTTATTGTCCGATTGCGATGAAATTTACACCCGGTATGTAAAATAAAAAATATTTTTTGTTCATGGAAATTTTCTGGATTTCTTCTTCGTTTTCTTTTTATCGTCGAATTTCAGAGTAAACTTGCATTTTCCTATTGCTTACTCAACTCCGAAAGGAATTTACAATTTTTATGCTAGAATGAACATACTGACAGTTTTAGCATCGTCAAACCATTCCCCACAAAACTAAAGACTTAGATTTTCCATTTTCTGTCTCGTTTTCTTTCAATCTGCACTTTCACCGGTGACTAAAATTATTTTCAAAATATGCAAGTGTGCACTGCAAATTGCTATACTGAAAGAAAACGAGGCAGAAAATTGTAAAGTTAAGCCTTTAGTGTTGTGGGGAATGTTTTGACGAATCCACAACTGTATTGGTTTTTATTCTAGCACAAAAACTGTAGAAGCCTTTTAAAGTTGAATGTAGGATTTAACATTTTTTTGGGAAAAGCGAAAATACGTTACTTGAAGGGAAAAACAGTTTGAAAGCATTCATAACCATAAAAAGTTGTGCATAATTGTTGAAATATTTCATTATTACAAACCTGAATGGTCATGCACATATGATTCATGTATTTTGTACGCACCTCTTTGATAATCAGCCAATTTATGCTCCAGAAGAAACTTCTAGAAGTAGGCATTTTCGTTCTTGAAAGGTTTTTCACATAATTCCCACTAATATCACACTCCTCATATGTCACTGATATTTTTGTTATTATTGTTTCGAATTCTCATAATATATTCCATAGTATATAATAATAACACAACTAGCAGTACTTACAAGATTACATCCAGGGACGTAAGTTCCGAAAAAATGGAAATAAACAGAAAACGAAGGAGAAAACGCGAAAATCATACAAGAAAATCAATTATATTTTCGATTTTACATGTAATTACAAGGTCTCAGCCAAATCGGTCTACTTTCTAATATACCTCCCCCGAAGAGGGGGAGTTTGCCGCCGCCCCCCCCCCCATTTAGAGGTGTTCCGTTGCGCCCAGGGCCAAACTTTTTTGGCCACAGGTATGTTTTCATCCCGGGATAAAATTCCACTAAAAAAGGCAGATGCCAGATTTTGACCTTTTTTGTCGGACCCCAACCCCCCATCTCTTTAACCCCAGGGCGGCAGCGTCGGATGGATAAAGTCCAACTCTAAGGCCAGAGTTTGGCCAGTTTCAGACCACGACTTCCACTCCTTGGACGCCCAAAAAAAAAAGTCTCCGTCTTTTTCCTAGCAAAACATGCCATGTTTCACCGACTCGCAACTTCTCAACCGGAAAATTTACCGAATCCGTGACTCTGGTTAAGGATGATAAGCGCCATTAAGTGTACAAGTTACCCTTTTACAACCCAAAACAACCATTCGGTGCCATTGTAACCAGTGCTAATCCTACCAAAAGTGATGCTTGTTGCAGACGGAAGAGACAAGCAAACTCCAAGCAGCAGGGCGCCCCCGATGCAGGTGTCAGCAACACTGCATAGAGAAAAGAATCACAAAACAAGTGGCTTGCCAAACAAAACCCCGGCTGTACCAAATCTGCCATTGCAACTCTCCTGATACAAAAATGCGTAGCTAAACAAATTTGTAAATTGAAAGTCCGAAGCACGGAAACCATCAATAGTTTTCTGAGCGAAGAAAAAGAGAATGGCGAAGTGACAGAAGCAGAACCAGGGAAACAAATTTAGAAAGTGAATTCCAACTGCATTTTTTACAGGATGAAGCCACGATAAACGTTGAGGTTTCCAATGAGAGCTGTAACATTGTGAAATTTCACGGACAATCGGGCCATTTAGTCCTAACAATGGTATGCGCATAAACACTAACGTATCTGTAAGAATTAGTACTGTATAACGGGGTGACTTCGGACGCCGGGGGTGACTTGAGATAAAAACAGGTAAAAGGAACTTACTGCAGTGACAGGAAAAGTATCAAAAGTTAGAAGGAAACTTCTACAGTGTAATAAAGGTTGATATCTCTGTAATACGTCACTAGGCCTACACTCAAACTCGACTAGCATAAACACAGCAAGGAATACGTATTGTTTGTTGGGATATTTTTGTTTGTTTTGTTTACAAAACGTTTCTGTGTTTATGCTAGCCGAGTTTGAGTGTAGGCCTAGTGACATACTACAGAGATATCAACCTTTATTACACTGTAGAAGTTTCCTTCTAACTTTTGACACTTTTCCTGTCACTGCAGTAAGTTCCTTTTACCTGTTTTTGTCCGAAGTCACCCCCGCGTTACTCTACCTACGGCAAAGAGATTATGCTTCTGTCGGTGTTTGTCTCTAGGTCTGTCAGTAGCCAAGATAACTAAAAAAGCTACCGATGGATCTAGATGGAATTTACCGAGATTGTTAAGTATGTTAGGAGAAACAGATTATTAACTTTTGGTGAAGATTCGTTCAACAATTTGTTTGTTTGTCTATACACCTTTTTTCGGAACTCGAAAATTGTTTTATGGATATTCATAAAATTTGTAGGATGTTAGGTATGTTATGAGCAGCTAATGATCAAAATTTTTGTGACGATGTTTGTCTATTTGTTTTGCGTTGTCAGTAACTTAAACCAAAAAGTCATGAACGGTTCTTATGAAATTTGCCAAAACTGTTAGGACTGTAAAGAGGTACAAATGAGCAAATTTTTGCAATGATCTGTTCGCCCGTTTGAGTGCTAGACTATATCTTTGTCGTAATGTTTGTCAAAACATAACTAAAAAGTTACGGAAGGATCTTCAGGAAAATTGAAAGAATTGTTCGGAATTTTAATGTGCACAACAGATCAATTTTAGCGTTGACAAAAAAGAAATCCTGGATTCAGGATTAAGTTCAATTTTTCATTACACTGCGTATCTTAGCGGAGGTATGAACTCTCAAAGTGCTTCTCTAGTCAATAGATGCATTTGTAAGAGATCAGAGGCTGAGCATATTCATAAGAAACTGAGAAAGTGGACTCCCAAGCCATGACGTAATAAATATTTTATTGCTATACAAGATCGTTTTTATTTCTTCACTGTATACTGAATCACACATGACGCGCACCTAATAGTGTTTTGCTAAAGGAAGATTAACTCATCCGTTGAAAGGAGCTACGGTTCCCTGGCGATAATAACGGAGTTTCTTGAGAAGGGAAGAAGACTTCTCGCGCATAAAGAAAAGCAGGGTTCCCTAATACAGAGGAATACCGAGCATTGGACCAGCAATTCAGGGTAGAAGACAGAGAACAGAACCCTGGTTGTTCGTAGAAGAATAGAGAAATAAGCGAAACTGACACGAAAGTAACACGTTTCAAAGGTTTAGGTTACCTTGCCATCTTATGCTTCACGTTCACTTAAACCTAATAAGGTTTGTCTTAGAAGCAAACCGTGTAATTTGGCCAACATGAGTCAAAAGTAGAACTTTCCATGGGCTAACAGGGAGACGGGTGTATATCTAGGGACACCACAATTTAGAAGATGGTTAAGGGATTCGGCCGCCAGCCAGCTACCAAAATTGCATTAGTACTTTTCTACTCCAAAAATACAATTCCCTTGCCGGACAGCTGCATCCAACCTTAATTTGCCTCCCCACGGTAATAAAAACCTTTCAAATTTACTTGCAATATTTTACGAGCCACACCATACTTACCGGTCCACCGTGTTTTTCAAACAATTCGTTGCTTTTGACTCCTGCAATTCAAAGTAGATTTACCTGGCCACCGCACCACAAAAAATTTATTCGTTCTGACCACTACAAAGTAGAAAACTAGATTGACTTCAGTTCGGTGTTTGACAGGGTCAACCACAGGGGATCTATTGTGCAAGTTGGAGTCGTTCAGTGTGGGTGGGTTCTTTTAATCACTCGTGATTTTATTTCTGAGCGGTGTTTGTTGACGGTTTTTTGAGTGCCTCAGTCGCAGTGGAGTCTGACGTCCCTCAGGGTAGCGTACTCGGCCTGCTGTGTTCGTTCTATATAATAGTGACATGCTCTCTTCGCTAGAGAACACGATGATCAACTATGCCGAAGATTTCACTTTGAAAGCAGTGATACCTGCCCTTAGCATGCGTAATGATGTCGCCGAGTCTCTAAGTGGGGATCTGTCGCACATTAGTGCATGGTGCTCGGCTTGGAGTATGAAGCTGAATGCCAGTAAGACCAAGTCTATGATTGTCAGTCGGTCTCGGACACCTTTACCGCAGCATCGACATCTGAAGATAAATGACACTTTGCTTGTTGTTGTCTTTGATGAAAAGCTTACCTTTGAGCCGCATATTAGGCAACTGGTGTCACGAGCTTCCAGTAAGATTGGGCTTCTGCGTAAGGTGAAATCTGAATTTGGTAACAGTGAGGTTATCCGAAGATGCTTTTATGCTTTTTTACTGCCTGTGTTTGGAGTATTGCTCAACGGTCTGGGCTTCAAGTGCTGAAAGTCACTTGTGTCTGCTGGACCGACTTGTTAGTTCAGCCAGCAGGCACTGCGCTGAAAATGATCTGGTAAATCTGTCCATAGGAGAGAGGTGGCTGGACTCTGTACGTTTTTATAAGGTTTACAACAAGGAAAGACATTTGTTGTATTCTTCTGTCCCGGCCCTCAAGGTCTCAAGGAGGATTACACGTGCTGCGGTTGACACGCACTCTTTCACTTTGGAGAGAGTTAGATCCAGTACTCTTCGGTTCAGTCGGTGTTTTGTACCCAAGTCTGTTGGGGTTTGGAATTCATTGCCGGCATCGGCTTTCGGTCATGTTGGCCTGCCGGCGCTAAAGTCAGCTGTTAATGGCTTTCATTGGATGATTTTTTAACAGCGTTTCGGGCTTCCAGGTTTTGCAAACTGCTTCATTTGGGTTGTAGTACTTGTCCGTGGCGGCCCGGGCGTGAAGTTTTAATAATTACCGCAACAAAAAAATCTCTGACTATGTTGCATCACGCAAACGAGGTAAATCTGACACAGAAATATAAAAACATTTAATTTCGCTGACCACTGTAATTGACATCAATAACTGACTCATAATTGAATAGACTACTTGACCTAATAGGTACCACAACAACAAAATTAAAAGTTTGATCAACGGAAGGAAAACCGTTGCATTAGGGGAGAATGAATTAAAAACAAATACAATACAAAACTGAAGTCACCTGACCACATAACGAAATACATCGGTTCGATAACAAGACGCGAGCAAAACAAGCATGCAATCGCCAATATTTCCGATACTCGATGGAGCCAAGCAGGTGCTCGGACAGCGAGGATATCCACCATATTGCAAAGACTCCAGATCGTGTACGACATCCACTGCCAGGATTCTCCGGTCTCTATAACCATATAACTTTTGTTACAGACATGCAGGAGTCAGCGAGTAATTTGTGGTTGATCACCATGGCTAACGAAACTGTATCATTTTAGGTTATGTTTGGCTTCCGTACTATATATTCAGATAGCCAGGCTATGAGTGCAAAGTGGCGAAAGAAACGTCGAGTAGTTTCCTTTTCTTTATTTATATCCCATTACCGTATACACCACTTATAAGAATAAGCTTAGGACTTGTAAGTGATAAGCAAATAAGGTGTAGCTGACAAAATATGGTAATGCTCCAGGGTGAAACAAAGTAAGACTCATTGTGGAGACAAGGAGCCAAGTAATGCTGCTCATGATTATCAAGCACGACCTTATGTACCATGCTGCTTCCGTTGCCGGTTCCGTCGAAATTATAACAAAATAGAACGCCTCGGGGGCGTAAGACCATCACCCGCGGTAGGGGGTAAACTGAACGAAATCATTTTTGATGAACGAGGCTAGGGCACAGCCGCATTCGATTAGATACTTGCTCTTCAATAATAACATAGGAAAAAAATAGAACGCCCCGTTCTCCGTTCTCCAGACGATCTACCGCGGTGGAGGCAAATTCGCAGCAGTGGAGAAAATTCAACGTCGTCATTTTTTATGGCCAGCTAGGCCCAGTTTTTTGACATGGGTCACATCTATTGCAACCCACCAAACTCCCTACAAAAAATTATGAAGATTGCTCAACTCCTTCGACCACTTTTTGGGTGGACAGACATACAAATATATGTATACATTTATATTTATATATTTACCTAAATTTTCAACGAAAACATTATCACCTGTCTCACTTTGTTCGCGGGTGATAAGGATCTTCCGACGGACTATCTGAATGCTTGCCCCCGACTTTCGGCAGTTTTTGAGTGACATATCCTCAAGTTAATGGCTTTCGCCGGACCTATCGATGAAGAGCTTCCTACGCCGGGATAAGACCTCTGCTTGGTTTCTTACTGTTCCGGTGCCGGCTCAGATACCTCCGTCCTTACCCTTTGCCATCGCTTAATGTCCATTCGGTCTTATATGAACAAAGATAAAGCGTTCAACTATACATACGTCAAAAATATAATGTGTGTGTGTGTGTGTGCAAAAGGCATCTTTAACATATTACAATAACCTCTAGGATTTTTGAATCACGAGGAACTCAAATAATATTCGGTAAATTTTGAATACAACAGCAAGTATCTACCAATCTATCAGTTCATTCAGGCAGGTTCAATAGCTTTTCTTAACTTCAGCCCATATTTTTCACAGTATATGAAGATAAAATATAGATAAGTTATTCAAAGTGATGTGCAGTGTGTAACGTTTACATCACCGTGTTCCATTCTCCTAGGAAAATTTTCGGCCGCTCCAGAACCTGTTTTATTTTAGCTTCTTGAGCAGCCGAGAACTATATTTGGGTCTGATGTCTCTTTCAAAAGCTCGGCTCCGCAGTACGGCTTAGTTTTGGCATAGTGTTACAGTCTGACAACATCACTACGCTACCGCTGTTTAGCATCTCATGACAATCCAGAACCGCCACACGCTACCATCACCAAAGACACAGGAAGACAGCAGGCATTTCTTCAATATTTTGGGGAAATTTAGAGCAATGATGACGTCAGTTGTTTCTTACACAGTATACAAGTTTTATATTGCACAGCTCCAGCCGTGAAATTTTCCTCTGATATATAATGGCTAACAATCTTCGGGTGAAATTTCCCACTGATGTATAATGGCTAACAAGCTTCGGGTAAAACACAAAGGCTAACAATACCCTTAGTGGATCATCCTAGGAGGAAGTCTTTCCTTCGTCTAAGGAACAGAGTATATGTGCATTCCAATTTCTCAAATAACTGGACAGCATTTTAGCTTCTAGTTGCTAGTACTACTGCAGAGTCGAGACATTATTCTTGCGATATAGGAAATCGTTGAAAGCGACATTGTCAATGACTCAATGAGACATGGGATGATGTTGATGTCACCGGATCACGAGAAGAGCTGAGGTGCGTTAACAAGTCATTAATAAATTATCCACCGCAAGTTTTGGTATAAATATAACATTACAAGAACTAAAACCGTTAACAGAAATAGACACAGCTGAAACAAAGGTCTCGCGGCAATCCACACCCGTCACCTTGTGCATATCAGGACTACTATGCACAAGGACATCAAAATTAGTGTGCCCAGCTGCCAAAACTGATAGCAAAGAAGATGCACCAGCACGCAACTGTTCAGGTATGACAATTATTCCCCGTGGATACCTTGGAGGAAGAATAGCGTGAGTCGTGTGGCGACATCAGGGATCAAACATTCATTAACAAGTGACCCACATTTCATGGCACGAGCAGGCAGGCTGGCTGAAATGGGTCGCGCAAAAGTATGGACACAGATATTCCTCTTAGTTTTAAAAACAGTCGTAGCTAAAGATATTGTCAATGCGTTATAAATTTCAGATTTCTATTCGTTGATGGACGCGACGTATGTAACATTCGGCGTCGAAGTTACCACGCTTATAAGTGCGTCCCGTCCTGAACGCTAATTTTTTGCCGGCAGGCACCGCCAGCCAGCTCGTGCTTAAATAACTGGCTAAAGTAGTGCAGGCAACTTGATCGTGTCTTTCGTATCTTCAGTGACTCTGAGAACTCAGCTCATCAACAAAAAAAAAAAAAACATCGCCAATTTTTGGTCTCACAGCCGAGGACTTACGTCGTCTGCCCCTAGACTTACTCCGAAGTGGATACAGAGAACTTTACAGACACGATGCAAAGAGGCTGTGAGCAAGCAGTACTCATTGAAAGGGGTAGTAACGATACCACATATGTAGCTTAAATGTTTAACCTCACCACGACATTGTATTGACCTTGACGTATTCCGAGGTTTTGGACTACTGCTTCGCTTCAACTTTCTAAATCCAACTCTTGCACAGCCGCGGTCGAAGATTACGCGAACAGCGACTTACCTACAGCCCGCGGAGTATCCGCTGGGATGCAGGTTTCAATATGTCTGTGTATCTGTCCTTCGGTACCCAGAGTTACCATAACTTATCAAAGCGTGGGATTTTCCCCAGAATAGTGGGTTTTCTCAAAATTCCCATTGACAGCCCTAGTAGTGGCATTCAAAGCGGATGGCCGCTGTGCAATGAGAAGGTGGAGGTATCGCTGCTGCAATTACCCTATTGGACTAGGCAGTAACAGAACGCAAGAACAGTTAAGTAGTGTAATATATTAGTTTAAATGCCGCAGCCAGTCCACAGGCGTGAGTCGCGAGCTCGGAGATCCAGACGTACGTCAGTTCTAGTAGCTTGAGGAAAGACTTGCAATATGAATAAAAACCTACACATTGGTTTTCATTATGTTTTGATTCAACCCGTTACGTAAACAGAAGCCCTCGTGTCATGGATCAGAAAATCCCCAATCTGGCACAGTGAACCTACGACAATTCGCATTAATTGGCTGCCCAAGTTTAAAACAGTTACGGTACAAAAAAACCTTTGACATTCAACAACATTCTATACACGATTCCCCGTTTGGCACCCATCATAATTGGTATCCATTCGACATCAGCATTAGACCTAAAAACCATTACAAAAACGGCAACCTTCGCCATACACCAGCGCCTCAACAGCCCACACCCCGCCACATTGCACCCATCACAATTCACAATCCAATAAGCCAGGGAACAATCCCCCCGGACACGCGGCAGCCGCGCAAAACATGACAAGTTGCTCTGCGCTGTAAACTTGCCAAACTCATGTCGGCTTCCAAACTCTGGGCTTCTTCTCGAAGACTTAAGGAAATTTGCGGTATTCCCGAACGCACAGAAAGTTAGGCTCAAAATTTTAGGGAGGGATCGCGCTCACGCGAGAAAAGGAGTACGTATCTTGTTGGTCGCTCATATTGGCGCTGCCTGTGAGAAAACAACGATTTAGCAATAAATCACGTATCTCTGTAACTGCGGTGTGTGTGTCACGCTTTCAAAAGTTAACCTATCTATGATGCGGGTGGTCAGCACTTGGGTGCAACTATATATGCTATGTAGGTACGGCCTTTTTAATTTATATACATGTGAAACTTTGATAGTTCGGAAAAAGAAGTGTGATGGTGTTTGACATGATTTCAGCTACTGCTACACCTACACGGGAAAATCAACGATCAGTGTACAAGGAGTAATACAACAACCATGTCTAACCTCATTTCAGGTTATTGTATGCAGAAGTTTAAAACACCGTTTCCACTACGAAGACGATATCAAAGAGAAAGAAAGAGATGACATATAGCTATGTCGATAGACACGTGGAACCCATTCATAATGAAGGTGTTCTCACGCGGGATCAGCGCGCATGGAAAAGCAAGTCGGGAAAGAAAAGGAACAAAATACGAAAAAAAAGTAAGATTAGTAGGAGTATGGAATTAGAAGAAAGCTAAGTGAGCACGAAAGACAGACGTTCCGAATGCCTAACTAATGGCTAACGTATCCTACACAATCCCCTCGAGGTGCTGCCTCCCCAAACATAGGAAAGGCGAACCTAATAACCTAACCTATAGCCTATGGCCCATCCTTTGCCCACTAAGGGGTACCTTATTTAAAGAACTGCAGTGTTTACTGACGAGCTGCAGTTGTGCAAGATAACGCCCCGCGTCACACAGCAAAATCTGTCAAGACATTCATTTCAGAGGGAATGTTCGTGACGGCGTGGCCTGCTCAGAGCCCCGTCATGAAACCAATTGACATTGTATTAAAGTTATTACATGAAAGAGCTGAGAAAAGGAATGAAAGTAATGTTGATGAATTACGGCATATATTGAAAGAAAAATAGAAGAACATATCCGGTGAGGAGTGCAAGACTTAAATTCACCGTGTAGCAACAGATGTCAAGCTGTTATTGATAGCAAAGGCCTACATACAAAGTACCAATAAATGTCTACTCTATAGTACTATTCGGATATGATGTATCCGTTATAATTTTATGATTTCGTTAAACGTTCTGACCTACTTGATCGCTCAATTTACTTCAGTTATCCAATAGTCAAGTTATAATTTTTTAGTAAGACATTAATTAGATCAATGAGCTTTCAGTCCATATAAAGTCCAGTAGATATTTAAAAGTTTGAGCTTTCCCTGCGCTCTTTAGAGAAAGTTATGCATGTTTTCCTTACTTTATAAGCATCGCTCTGATCCTTATGTTCGTTACTGTTATGTTTTGCTCGCAGGGTGGTACGGAAAACCTTGGACACTGAGGCAACCACTCTAATATATAGACGAGCAGAGGACCTCCAATATTGCTAGACGAACAAGATTTCAATTTAATTTCGAACGGACGTAAAACATCCGCTTGCAATCAGAGTAATATATTTATTCCCATTTTAAAGCGTGAGGTGAACGAAATGGCCTGATCTCAGTGACGGGAGCCAAACTTGGTCGAGCATTTCAGTTCTGGAGAAATTAAAGTGACATCGATTCGCCGCATTTTGGGAGAGAAGAGGACATTTTTGCAAAGTTTAAATTAGAAGATGTCAAGTGAAGCACCACTCGACCAAAGGCGGCAACCTAATTATATTTTTTCTTGTTTTTGAGTGAACCTGTCACCAGTCCAGAGCGGGGAGTTGATTATGCTTGCCTTAGGTGACGAGATCTAGCTAGGTACCTACCAGCAGATCTTTGAGAGGGAGCAAAGTATAAGGAAATCTCACAAGAGGGCCGTGTGCAACAGCGCGGATCACAGTGAAATTTAGAAAAGCGTTTATGGCACTACAAAGAAAATATAATACAAGCGAGTTAATAGATCACAGCGAAATTTTATGTAGGAGTTTACAACGCCCGAGGAAAATCATTCAAGAAGAGTTAGAAAGTGTGGAGCACAGGGAAATTTTATCCAAGTGTTTATTATACCGGTAACACTAGAGGAAAATTATCCACGAGAGTTAGCTCGAAAAGAAACGGCAAAGTTTTACAGAAGGCGTGTTTCCCAACACTATACAGAAAAAATCCAGACCTGTTAGCTATGCAGAGTGGAACTCAGTTCAATTCAAAAAGATGAGAAAACTGTGATGGAACAATATAATAAGACTGGTAAGCACAGATGAAATGTGACGTTCTAGCGAAGAGCCTCGAGGACCCAGAAACGAAATGCAACTTTGGGAAATGCAGTTCATGAGATAGGTAATGATAAAACCAATTGGCAGAGTTTGCCGCAGTGTTGGAATTGAATTGTTCCAGCAGTGAGTTCTGAAGTCATAAAAGAAATCTAGCACGTAGCTACTGAATCAAAGTGATTGTTTTGAGCAGAGACTTCACCAATGCAAAACAAAAAGTGAAAATAGAAGGGATGAAAATAACGGAATAAGTTAGGAGTTTGAAGGACGAGTCAGTGAAATTAGGTACGTAAAACACTGTGAAGGTGCAAGGCTCCATGTAAAACTGTGATTATGAGGTAACGGCAGTAAATACAGAAACCAATGCGATAGAGTTCAACTCAAAATCAGGGTCAATATTAAGTAGATGATAAAGAAAAATATAAATGAAAAACGAATTATTAATTCAACAGGGCTATCTGCTACACTATAGTAAGTAATGAAACAGAATATGTTACCTATTAGTCTGGAACGCCTGTTATCAAACAACTTTCCGTTAAGGAGAGTAGTTGAATGGCAAGCTCCAACAGCGGCTCATGCCACGAGAATTCTGTGCGTCGTCAGAGCTCGCTGGGACACGCCCAATTTTTGGAAAGTTCGAACGCTGATTGCAGTCAAACGGTACCGTGCTTTGGAAATTCAAAAGCAAACAATCTAATAAGCAAACACACGAGACTGTTCAGTACACTGAATCAGAGCTCCCGTAGCATTGACAAGAGCAACAGAACCCTGAATATTGTGACGCTACAACGCTGCGGCGGGATGAAATGCATATACGCTCATAAAGAAAGCTGTATAGGTGTAGTAATAGCCACAAAATCTGAAAGGCAGAAAGATTTAACTGTTTAATCAGCATACTTCATATACGAGGTTCTAAACAAAGCTACCGCTACCATGCAGAAATCGACGTTTTATTTGGTCCTTATAGGGTTATAAGTCAGCCTCATGGACATCCCTTGACGGAAATCCATCACTTTTTTGTTTGTTTCTGTTCATAGAGTAACTCGAGCTATAGACTAACTTGACTAATTTAATCCTTTACACATTCTAGCATTTCTGTCACAGTCTAGCCTTAAAGTAAGGATTCGAACGACTGGAAATTCAGTTGAGATAGTTGTTCACAGGCAAAATATCTAATGACACATAAGAGAAGACTGGAGATGAAAGCTGGCTGAGGTTGACTGGCCAAGGACTAGCTAATTAAATCGATCCCAAATACAGGCACCGTGACAACCAAAGTGAGCCACATCTCGGCGGCCTGCTCTGACACACTGCAGTAGTCGCAACAGAGGGAACACGACACGGCCGACTGGTCTACTTGTAGTTTTGTATACAGTACAAGAAGATCAGAAGCGATAAGAAATGACTGCTGCAGAACCTAGTCCTATTAGCACTACAGAGTTCGAGTCGAACAATTTTGAGGGCTGGGAGTTGAAGTCGGAGTCGGTCACACGCTTGTCTCAGAAGTCGGGGATCAGTGAAAGTGGGCCCATTTGTTTAAGAATTGCAGTCGGAGGTAGTTAGGATCCAAGGAGTCGGCTGGAACCACGAGTCGGAGTCTCACATGGTTCATTCGACTCCGCAAGCTTGAGTCCTTCAATTAGTTCATTTGTAAGATGTGTGTGGTATGCACGTGAGCTCGCCAGCGTCTTCCGAAGCGACGCTTCAAGCAGTGTTATTTTGACACCTAAATTCAAGGGTTTCTGCCTTGAAAAGCCTGGTTCCAAACAACAGTGTAATTTACATATTAGTTTAAGCTGTCCTAGCCTTACTTATGTTAACATACTTGGTGTTACAGGGAAACTGCGAAGACACAAAGAATGTCATGAAAAATGATGAATACTGAACAGAGAATTATCGCACGTAGGGACGCTAAGTAAAAAGCGAAGAACAGAAAAGCACTTTATCAAAGAAGAATATGAGCACAAACATCGAGGACGGTCATTTCAAAAAGTCTTATTGGGATAAATGAATTTGTGGAATTAATTCTGGACGTGCAGCGTTCGCTGCAGAGCAGTAACTTTAACATTTAAACATCGATCGAAATTGCAGCACTGAAGATGTCTGAAGCCTTCATTAACACTCTCATGCATCATGAGTCTTAGTTTCTTCCCACAGATAATTCCCTTGCATCAGCTAGTCTTCCAACTATAAATCAACGGTCTACAGCAACTTTCGCTAAGCAAAATAATTGGACCTACTATAAGATATCCCACCCTACTGTAAGATATCCTACCTGATCTGTGAAACCAAATCGAAAATCGAAACTATTACTTTGAGCGTTGCCACAGTTCATTTACAGAAGATAGCTGTGTCAAACGTGAGTGTGCTATGCGCTGCCCTCCTAAATTTCCAGGTAGTGATGTCAAAATTACGTCACTCCACTGTGAAAATCTTCGGCAATGCAAGAAGTGCATTCAGACATAAAGTTCGATGTATGGAGAAGCTAATACTCCTACAAATCAGACTAAGCCTTCGACAGCTTCATTGTTTGAATTCCAACTGTCCCTGATTAAGATAAGTGTGCCATCATCTGCAACTTGGCCGATTTTCTACCAGTTGGTTTTTAATGAAGCTTGGCAGTATGACCATGGACAGCCTGCAAACTGGGATAATTTCCGCCTATCTGTTTCGTTAAAGCGTGACAGAAAATGGATAAATAAATAAACAAACAGATAAATCCTTCTACAATATAATAAAGACCGATGTGTATTTGTCTGTTTATCTGTCTGTTTATTCATTCATCCATTTTCTAACGAAACACTTTGTCTTCTTCTCCAAAGTTCTAAAAATACACCTCTGTTCGCCACTAAGTTTATTCAGTACTATACGTGAGTAAAATCGAAAACATGCTAAATAAAACACGACGTTNACAACACCACCCAGCATGAACGCACATCGACGAACTACTTTGTCAAGCAAACACAGATGGCAATCGGCAGCAGAACCCCAGACTACAGAGCAGTACTCCAGAAGAGGGAGGACAAAGCGAAGAACAGAAAAACACTTTATCAAGCAAAGGAATATGAGCACAAACATCGAGGATGGTCATTTTAAGAAGCCTTATTGGGATAGATGAATTTGTGAAATAATGCATTCTAGACGTGCACCGTTCGCTTCAGAGGAATAAACTTAACATCTGAACATCGATCGCCAAATTTTCGAGCACAAGCAGTCGCATAAGCTGAGCAATAACGCGTCCGGTATCGCAGGCCTGAAATTATTCGAGGGAAATGCACCAAGTGAAGCTTTCCGCTGCAGTGACGGCAGACCAGTGGAAAGGGCAGGCTCGTCGTCACCGTGTCGAGTCCCGATATTTCGACTGGGTTGATGGGTACGCAATGCGCATACAGCCCTAGTATAGTACGGTAGGCTATGTAGCCTACCTCAAGGTTGTAAGGGCCGAAACATACCAAAAGCAGTTCAGCAAGAAGCTGGCAGGCAGGCTGGCAGTTTTTGAGAAGCACGGAATGCATTGGAGCGCGCACACCGAACAGCGACAGCTGAGCAGGCCGCTGCCGCGGTTCGGTGTAGGCGCTCCAATGCATTCCGTGCTTCTCAAAAACTGCGTGCCTGCCAGCTTCTCGCTGCACTGCTTTTGGTATGTTTCGGCCCTTAGTAAGGTTCGAATAAATTACGTTGATTAACAGTAGGTTAGGCTAAGTCAGATTGAGCTAGAACAGCGGTTCTTTAGAATTCATCAGGTGGTCCGTCTACTGCCAGCTACATGTATCTAATCTCATCCAACGTCTACCGTACCTAGGAACACGTTCCGCATTCTACCTAAATATTTAGTACCAGTAGGTCACATACTATCATACTACCCCCGTACGGCGTGTACTCTAACCTATCTACTCCTGGCGGCGTCATATATATAGTACCAGTTCACTAGGGTTTGCAAAGAAACAAACCTTGTTCAAGGGTTGAACCCGTTGGAAACAAAGTAAAATGTTAGTTCAAGACTCCTCGACATGACGCAGTGGTTCGAAAGGAGAAGTAATTCAAAATACAAGTAAAATATATAGAAAAATGGGGTAAGTGAAGGAACTCTACGTATGAGAACAGCAAATCGCGATAGAAAAGGCCAGAACAAGGATTGTCAGTAAAAGTATGGGAGCGAAAAGGAAGATTGTAAAGTTGGAACGACAGAAAGATGTCCCAAATTGAGGCTAATGTATCTACCTACCCCGAAAGGTAGGTCATCCTGCGGGTGAAACTCGTCCCAACACAAGATGGACGAACCTAATTGTGAGCCCGTACTCCACGCAACTTACTACCTACTCGAACAATTCGTTATTTGAACTTAGCCCCCACTAGCACCGCCGTGCTTCGTTAACGTTTCAAATAGCGCTATGCTATTGAGAAACTGACATTTACTTCGGCCCTATGGGCTTAAAAAATGAGAAAGTAAATTACAAAAATTCTTCAAGTCGTGTTCACACTGTAGTCATCTGACGACACCAAAGCTCATCACGCATCCGACTGACATGCCGGTACCTTGTAAGCAAGAGAAAAGCAAACAGCTACTTCACTTCTGATGCACTTAAAGTTTATTGTGTGGCTAAAGCTTCGCTCGTGATACTGGCTGTAAGTCAGCTGACATGACGGTAAATTTAACAAATCTGTCGGTAAACGTGCAGTGACGTTTACCAGGAAACAATAAAACGTTTCAACACTTTGCATGTCGCACATAGTATGAAGTTACTACACTGCGCACGATATTACGACACGAGGAATAAGAGCCACTATAGCACAGTGAATGGCCAACTTCGGTACCGTATTCTATGCACACTGCGCAGCCAATGAAAGCGACTTGAATTAGGTAGCTGGCAGTATACAACCCTATGAGAAGCCAGGACTTGACCTGTCAAAGTCTCGAGTCAACTTATATCGATCTCTCGCTTTGTTCCTTTATGGCTTTGGATAACTCTAGTTGAGGGTAGAGACATCTAATCAATCCTAAGTAACTAACTAGTATTTTTTTTCAAAATATTAAAGAAATACCTAAACGGGACCAACAATGAAATTTAGATTTTTAGAGATTTTTGGCAAAAAGTAAACGTTCGCCAGGTAAAGTTTTAGGTTTACTCGTAACTGTCCGTTAACAGGTTGACGCCCCGCCTCCTGATGAAATATTGTCAATCCTCTGTCAGCTATTGAAATACACACACAACCCGGCATCTCAACTTGATGATGTACTACTTGGCTATAGTATATTACTGTAGACGTTCATAGCGTCAAGCGTAATCTCATTTAGTTATGAGGGGGCGCACGAAAAGCACAAGATAAAACTCCAATCAAGCAATTACTCGTTTTGCATCACTGCTATCAAGCAGACAATCTTCACATTTCAACTCGCTTGTATAAATTTTGTACTTGCCTAATGATACAGTCATTAGTGTTACAAAAATTTAACGTTTTCCATAGTAAAAATAGCTAGGGGTAACTATCTTAATATTACTTTTTAATTACAGAAGATTGTGCAAAAGTACAATACAAAGCATCATAGACCACACCATGTATGATGAAGTCTATGAACGTACACTTACCCTCTCGCAACTACGATATATTTAAGACCGATGTGTATTTATCTATTTGTTTATTTATTTATTTTATTTATTTGGACCCGTTTGGACCCGTGCGTGAAAAAATTCAAGCAAAAATCGATATGTTTGCCTTATACCTAAAGGCCGGTGCGGAATCTTCTCTTCTCTAACTTGCTTCTTCATTTTCTTCATTGATCCTTTGTTGTGCTCTCATGAAGTCTTCTATTTTGACAGGCAGAAGTAAAATCTTGAGTATAGCTCTCCAATAAATTTGAATGTAACTCCAGTCAGCTTGTATGCAAACTGAGCGCTCCGTAGCAATGATACCGTTGATACCGTCTTTCCAACTCAAATATCTGCTTCATTTGATGGGCTGAAATTTTGGCCTAT
The DNA here is from genome assembly GCA_001587735.2 of Parhyale hawaiensis. Classification (NCBI taxonomy): domain Eukaryota; kingdom Metazoa; phylum Arthropoda; class Malacostraca; order Amphipoda; family Hyalidae; genus Parhyale; species Parhyale hawaiensis. The sequence goes on along the minus strand of LQNS02278174.1, from coordinate 33,668,736 downwards.
GAAGAGAAAACTGCTCCGTAAAATAAGAAAGACAGTAAGCTAGAAGAAATAAATATCTACTGCCCGTGAAAAATCATCACCTCCAGAGTGCTCTGTTGACCATCTGCCGAATTTACACGTCGTGACCAGAGAGAAAAGTTATGAAATCGGACTCCAGAAGCTGCACTTATATTGTTTCAATTTTAAGACGTGTTAGCCTACAAGCAAGAAGTGCATTCAGTTAAAGGAATAAGGATCCCATATTCGCTTTCACCATCTTCTGCAACTTGGTCATCGATCTCTATAAAAGGGTAACTTAACTACCAAAGCTGCAACCTAGCCTATATTTCGCCGAAGTAATTCCTTAGGAGCGGACATGAAATAAATAAATACACGAAGAGTTTCATTATATACCACAGTACCCGCGCTGTCAAAAATGACAGCAAAGAATTTGTGATGACCCGTCTTAGTTTATCATAGTTTTTTTATTAACTTCCTTATGCAGGATGCAATACAACTGCCAACTTAAATTATGGAACTTACAGATAAGCATGCAAAGCTGCACAACACCAAGCTTTTCTTCGGTAAATATGTTGAAGTGCATTTTTTCCCGGAGTCGATATTGCTCCTAATAAATACTGAGCTCTGAATCCAGGATACTCGAGAGTGAGACATAAATCGAAAGTTTTTTTTTCTCTCAAATGAAAAGCTGTTCTATTGAAAGAAGAACCCAAAACAGAGAAAATTATTATTTGCTGTGAAAAAATCCTCGTGTTCTTTAGCTGTATGCTGATCACTGAAGAATATGTTACCATCTGCTGCGATGATTATGCAGCCCATAAGAATATCGGTGTAAACTAAGGGCAGCTGAAATTTGGATGAAGGAAGCCTCAGAAGCGAGTGGAAATCACGACGGAAAAGAGATTGCTTAGAGAAGTAATTGAGTGAACTTCAACGAAGGCAAAGAAAGAACTACTTTCAGCAATACGTTTGCCATCATCTTCAACCCGGCCTATTTTGTACCAATGAGTTTTCACTGAACTTGACAGGATAACCACAGCCTCCAAACTGGGCTAATTTCTGCAAATCTTTCTTGTTAAAGCGTCACAGAAAATGATAAATGAATAAACAGACAGATAAACAGACAAATACACATCGGTCTTCATTATATCGTAGAAGAATTCATCTGTTTGTTCATTTATTTATTCATTTTCTGTCACGCTTTAACAAAACAGATAGGCGGAAATTATCCCAGGTTGGACGCTGTCCATGGTCATCCTGCCAAGCTTCATTAAAAACCAACTGGTAGAAAATCGGCCAAGTTGCAGATGATGGAAAACTTATCTTAATCAGGGACAGTTGGAATTCAAACAATGAAGATATCGAAGGCTTAGTCTGATTTGTACCAGTAATAACTTTTCCATACATCGAATCTATAGCAAAGTATCGGGCGACCTTATGTCTGAACCCCCCTTCTTGCATTGCCGAAGAGGAAATTGCAGCACTGAAGATGTCTGAAGCCTTCATTAACACTCTCATGCATCATGAGTTTTAGTTTCTTCCCACTGATAATTTCGCTGCATCAGTTATTCTTCCAACTATAATTCAACGGTCGACGAAACAACTTTTCCGAAGCAAAGCCAGTGGACGTACGTACCTATTCCCACCGGATCTGTGATACCAAATCGAAAATCGAAACTATTACTTCGAGCGTCGCCACAATTCATTTAGAGAAGATAGTGGTGTCAAATTGGGGTCAATGCGCTTCGCTCCTAAATTTCCAGTTTTGTGACGTCAAAATTACATCACGCCACTGTGGAAATATCAAAGATTCCTCGCTGCAACAGTGGCGTGACGCAATTATGACGTCACAAACCTGAAAATTTAAGGGCTTAGCGCGTACATTCAAATTTGACACAACTATCTTATGTAAATGAACTGTGGCGTTGCCGAGAGGCCTGCAAAAAGAAATGAATTTTCTCCATGTCAGAGGGAAAGAGAGAGAGAAAAAAAAACGTTTCGATGCTCAACAGTTGTGAAGCCGTAAGTGCTCATCTCCACGTATTTTTAGGTTAGCAGTCGTATGATCCATGAAGTAGGTCATCAAAATTTCTTCACTGTCATTTTTGACAGCCCGGGCCCTCTAGTATTATATATTTTGCAATATACCACAATAGAAAAGAAGCTATAAAATAGTACAAAAGCTTCAGAGGTTTTGCACCAGTTCGGAGTCCGGGCGTGAACCAACTGGAGGTCCGTGGGTTCATACGCACCCCGAAGGGAACCGCT
>LQNS02278174.1:33599712-33616434 GCA_001587735.2 Parhyale hawaiensis | reverse complement strand
CACTGAAGGTCTCCACTAATTAACGGGCTTTTTGTTCTTGGACGTCTAATCACCGCACGTTGATTGATGGCTTTTCTTTTATTCCCTCAATTATAAAAACACAAAAAAGTGTTTTAAGCCACAGTAGAATAGCTAAAGTGATTCCGAGGCTCCCCACAGTACCTAGGTACCTACGTGTCTGCATTGTAATTGTTTCGCTGTTAAATTACGATAGAAAGCCAAAATAGATAGTGCCGAGCCTGGTTAGGCTAGGACGTGTTGCGTCACTTTGTGTTACATACTGTACGTAGGTCATGCTGGAGAAGGTGATACTTCACATAAGGCTGTGTAGAGTTAACTCAAGCTGGGTTACGTTACGTTTAGCGGGGCGGCACTAGATTATTAAGAGTCAGGTTTCGCAGACTCACCATCAAGGCTATCTTTGGCTACCACATAACATAAAGCAGCCTACGACCTAACATAAAGCAGCCTACGACCTAACATAAAGCAGCCTACGACCTAACATAAAGCAACCGACCACGTAACATAAAGCAACCGACCACGTAACATAAAGCAACCAACCACGTAATATAAAGCAGCCGACCACATAACAAAGCAACCGACCACGTAATATAAAGCAGCCGACCACATAACAAAGCAACCGACCACGTAATATAAAGCAGCAACCGACCACGTAATATAAAGCAGCAACCGACCACATAACCTAAAGCAGCCGACCACAGAACATAAAGCAACCGACAACGTAACATAAAGCAGCCTACGACCTAACATAAAGCAACCGACCATATAACATAAAGAAGCCGACCACATAACATACAGCAGCCTACGACCTAACATGAAGCAACCGACCACATAACATAAAGAAGCCGACCACATAACAAAGCAACCGACCACATTGCATAAAGCAACCGACCACGTAACATAAAGAAGCCGACCACATAACATAAAGCAGCCTACGACCTAACATAAAGCAACCGACCACATAACATAAAGCAACCGACCACATAACATAAAGAAGCCGACCACATAACATAAGCCAACCGACCACATAACATAAGCCAACCGACCACATAACATAAAGCAGCCGACCACATAAAAAAGCATCAATTACCGCGCTTCTAACACTCCGAAATCTAAAATTTGCCGCATACCTTGGAATGATTCTGGGCATTAGGGGACTGGAATTCTTCGAGTGAGAGGTACAGTTTGGTGCTAAAGTGTATGGCATCAAACAATGTGATCCTTGGCTATCTTGCTCCATAACCGAAAAGCCCTGCCAGCGTAGCCTTATAGTCGTACTATATATACTGTAGGTACCACCATGAAGGCTTCCATGCTATGAACTGGCAAAATTATTGCTTGAACAAAAATTACTGCCGGTTTTTCGACAGTTAACTACAAAACAAAAAAGGTTTTATTCTCGGAAGGAAATGAGGCAATACCAGGAGGATCGCATAAGTGAAATACGAGGCAAAATGCGTAAATGAGAACCAGCTATACGCATGCACCATAAATGTCACCGTTTTAGAAAGTTGGGTCTTACGCAGGAGTTTTCAATAGCAATATTTGCCGCGGATGGCGTTAGAGCATCCGTAACACATTGTTTTCAACTGGCACCATCTACACCTCGGCAAAGTCCCCAAAGGTGACGATTTTGCCACTAACTAATAATAACAAAACTTTAAGTGTTCAGTAAAAGTGCCTAATAATTACGGGGTCCCGAAATACAGTGGTGGACTACGTCAGAGTAGGTTTAGGTGAGAAATGGTTAGGTTAAATAGGAAACTAGTAATCTAGGTTAGGTTCAATTCAACTATTCGGTTTGTCAAAAAATTCGTATTTTCTTAGTACCTATCAACTTCCCGATCTTCCAACCATTGTTCCTGTGTTATTTTACTTTGAATACTGTATTCGGTTCGGCGGCTACATTCACGTCAGTGGGAAAAAAAATCCCACTGAAGGAGAGACGTTCTAACGTTTTGGCTTGCATCTGAACCCTCGAAATGAAGGATCAGGCGGAACACTACCAAAGCCATCTAGACAACACGTTCTCTAGGTGGCCACGGCACTACCGGCATCTTTTGATTTTTACTAAAGAAGAGAAAAAAAAGCAGCAGAAACTGGCCGAAAGATACGCCTTGTCTAGGCAGAGAATTCTGTTTCATAGCTGGTGTTGCGTCAGAAATGGCTTACTCGACTTATATCAGGGAATTTTCAGTGAGAGACGCACCTCGCTCTGCCCGACCTTAAACGATTGACATCGGTCAGCTGAAAGCTGAAGTCGAACAAGACTGCGGTCTGACGACCAGATAAATGCCAGATCATGTCAGCATATACAAATGAATGAATGAAATTCTTCTTTAAAAAAAGCGAACTTTAAAACAGATGCCTAACCTAACTTATAGACACTCACATATTACACCTGATCTTAGACAGGCCACACGCTATACTGGCAGCAATTACATTGTATACATAGTAGTAAAAATCCCAAACGAGCTCAGCTCAGGAATAGAGAAATGCACGAACATTACAAACTTGCTTACCTAATAAAGGCTAATCTGCGTAGTTAATAGAAATTAGGTATGCTGAACTAGGAAGGTGGAGGGTGCGAGCCAGCAAATTAGGGGCAGTTAGGACGAGGCACTAGCAAGACCTGCTTCGGTCGTAATCAGGGGCTGCAAATTACTGACGGCCGGAGAGGTGGCGGCGGCGAGAGAAGCAGGAATGGAGATGCTGCCGTCCAGCTCCCTGGAGCTGCATTACTCCATAAGCTAATTACGGGGGGGGGGATGAGCTCCACACTGCAGGGGTGCTAAATCAGCTCCTCCCCCCCCCTTATTGGGGGGAGTGTAGACAGACGCGTGAGGACCCGGCTAAAGGGCGAGGTGCAGGATGTGGTACACGAGGAGAATGAATAGAGAAGCATTGAGGGAAGAAAGGCGACATGTGAGGTAGTGCGCAGGGAGCGGAGAAGGCGGACGAGAGAAAGACTGCAGTACAAGAAACATTTCAGGCAAAACGAACAAGTTAAGCAAGGGAAGCAAGAAACAGAAAAGAGAAGGAAAAGCAGCAACAACTTTAGCAATGGGTGTAAGAAGAACGAAAGAATACTTGGTGGGTAAAAAAGGAATCGCGTCCAAAAGGCCTTATGCCTCGTTCACAGTTCCATAGAAATGTGTCCCCCGTGTTGGGTGATCGTAGATCGCTGCGAATTTCGCTCGTTATATCGCAGCTTTGTGCGTTTTCGCACGTTTCCACATGCTGGATATTTTCGTACGATTTCGTTAGCGAATAAAACCGAGTTCACACTATAGTCTACTGTTCGCCGTAGGTAAGCATGACGTACCGGTAGCGTCCTAATGATTTTATTGCTCCTTCGCAAACAGCAGAAAGTTTACAACTTTGTAAATTACAATTCACGGTAAATTACATGGCACCTACTAAAAGGCAACTGACTTGACAGTTAAAATATTAGCAATTTTTTAGTTGGACGCACAGTGGTGTGGAAATGAAGCAAAGCATTCGAACGCTTTGCATTGCGTAAGGAATCAAAACAGTCACACACGTGCGTCTTTTGAAAGCGTTCTTTTCTTTCAGCGAATCGTCCCAATATAGTCGTAAGCACTACGATGTGTCTACAGAGATTAAGTCCCAAATCGTTGATGTTGAAATAAGTCGGTTCAGCAAGTGCTACGTTCCTCCAATTTACATGAATTAAAACTCTGAAAGCTCTGCACTTTCTGTTGGTTAAACGAAGCCAGAGCGCAGTGGAACGAGTAGTACTAAAAATTGTTTCCCCGCTGCTGCCCCTACATGACAAGTTCAAAGACTCTCTTGTAAACAAGTTTTTGATGTCCGCACATTGCTAAAAAAAAAAAGCAGAAGTAGTCTATATGCATGACATTAAAATTATGCTTGTTCGTCTCTACGTTCCTTCCTCAGTTCATGCGACCGTAACTCAGTATTAAGTAGCGGAAAATTAGGTTCCTTTGATACTCTTTCGGCAGGGAGGAAAAGAGTCTAGTTTTCATTGTCAAGTTGCTACTACTTGCATGCAACGGGTAAAAGATTTGCTTCCAGACTTTGAACTTACTTTACACTCACTCCACTTTTTTCTGCAAAAATACGGATAGACTGCCCGACTATATTCATTCGTTAGTTATTAGCTGCCCACTTACAAAAAAATGAGGAAATGAGACAGCTATATAAAAGAAAAGTAGGCGCAAAGTGTAAGAAAGCGAAATCTCGCAACGCTTAGCAACAAAAGCCGTTCATTGATAAAGATAAACCAATGTAGCCAGCCACCGAACGACTGTGAAGAATTTGTAATACTTCTCCAGTGATCATTAAGTTTATTACTAATTTGCTTGTGTAGGATGCGCTGCAAATGTAAACTTGTAAGAACCAACATATGAGACTACCATTCTAGGCTTAATTGCTGCTGAACAAAACAAAACCTTTCCTTTTGTGATAAGCTGAAAATCACTTCTTTTTTAGCCCACAGTCGAGAATCACTCTTAGGCCTAATATAAATTGAGCTCGGCATCCATGATACTCGATAATATGATATAAGTCAGAGCTTTCTTGGTGAAGCGAAAAGCTGTTTTGTTGAAGGAAGAACCAAATTGGAAAAAAAAATTGCTCCGAAGAATTCATCGTGTTCTTTGCCCGCTTGCTGTCCGCTGAAGAATAGCTTACCATTTGCTGTGTTGATTAGCTACTCAGTTTGAGCGTGTAGTCAGAGGCGCCGAAATTTGGATGTGAGAAAACGCAGAAGAGGGTACAAATCAAGGTGCAAGAGAGTGATAAGAGAAGTCGTATGTAACTTCACCCATTGGATTTCTACGTTGGCAATGCAAGAAGTGTATCCAAATATAATCAACCGTACCAAACGAGTGCCATCATCTGCAACCTGGTCTATTTTTCACTTATCAGTTTTCAACGAAGCGTGACAGGATGGCCACAATCTCCAACCTTGCATAATTTCCGCCTATTTTCTTCAAACGCGACAGAAAATGAAGAGAGAAAACAAGTAAATAAAATACATACACATCAGTTTTTATTACATTGCAGCTTTGTCAGGCGTGTGTCAGTATGTACAGCATACGGTATATAACTACGGCACTCAGAGCGCATACCTCCGTCAAGCAGGACAACGGTAACAAAAAATGAAAATTGCTTCTGAAACAATGATTTTCTTCTTTATCAATACCAAATTCTAATCTTTTGTGCCCTTTTGGCAAGAATAACAGCTTCTGCAACTTTCTTGAGGATCCGTTCATAACTTTTTGACATATACTGCTAACAAACATTTTGACAAATATTAGTCAAAACACACAAACGGACCAACCGATCATCACCAAAAGTTGATCACTTATGTCTTATTATACTAGTAGCATTTCCTGTAACTTTCAAAAAGATCCGTTTGTAACTTTTTGAGTTATTACGTTTACACGCAGATAATCAAGCACAGAGAAAAACAAACAAAAGAACCTACAGATTACCGCTAAAATTTAGCCATTCACTCTTCGTAATATACCTAACAACTCATGTAAACTTCGTAACAATCTGTCAGTAACTTTTGAGTTATGGTACTAGGACAGAAAAGCAACAAACGGCTGAACGGATCTTCACCTAAAGTAATCATCTATTACTGATAACATGCCTAACAATCCCTGTAAATTTCCTAAAGATCCGTCCGTAACTTTTCAAAAGTTATCTTGGTGACAGACAAACAGAATAACAAACAAAGAAAAACACAAACACAACGAAAACAAAGCCTCATTGGCGAAGGTAATAAAAAACAAATAAGTGGCTACTGAGGACTTTCATTCAGTTTTGTAATCGAACAAGTGAGAGAAAATGGTGGAGATAAGAGAAAATTCATGAGACACTGAAAGGAAGCATCGATTGGACAAACGCAGTCACGGAAGGTGAGCTAATACGATTAAAAAGAATGTGAAGACAAAGTGCATTAGGTTAGTTGAGGTGCAAAAACTAGATGAAGATAGTATGGTTAGTTGAGGAACGTAAGGTTGCGTGAGGAGCATAAGTTCAATGCAGTTGTGTAGAGTGCGAGCTGAGAGTGTCAGACTAGATGAGGAACGTTAGGCTGGATAAGGAGCGTTAGGTTGGACGAGGAGCGTTAGGTTAGACGAGGAGCGTTAAATTGTGCGAGGAGCGTTAAGTTGTACGAGGAGCGCTAAATTGTACGAGGAGCGCTAAGTTGTATGAGGAGCGTTAGATTGGATGAGGAGCGTTAGGCTAAGTGACGAGCGTTAGGAAGTGAATGGGTGAAGAGCGCTTTGTCAGATGATGGGCGTTAGGTTGGATGAAAATCGCACTGTTAGATGAGACTCTTAAGGTTAGGCTAGGCGAGGAGCCTTAAGTTGCATGCAGTTGCGTTTAAGTGCAAGCTGAAAATGTTAGATGAGGAGCATTAGGCCGGATGAGAAGTGTTAGGTTGGATGAGCAGCGTTAGATTAGGTAAAGAGCATAAGTCTAGGTGAGGAGCGTAAGGTTAGATGAGCGCTTTGTTAAATGATGGGCGTTAGGTGGAATGAAGAGCGATCGGTTAGATGAGGAGTAGTATAGTGGGTAATGCGACGAGATGCCCGCTCGTGACCTTTCACCCTCGCAACCTTGCGCGTGACCTTGACCTTCCGGTTTAGGACGGCCAATGCACTTCCGGTGCAGCGGGGGTTAGGAGGGGGCGCGAACCGATAGTGGGCGGGGCCTGGGAAACCGCAAGCAGGCGGAGTCCAGAGGTCAAAGGTCACGAGCGGGTATCTCGTCGCATTACCCACTACTGATGAGGAGTGTAAGGTTTGTAAGGTTAGATGAGGAGTGTTCGATTAGCTGAGGAGCATTATATCGAATGAAAAATCGTGATTTGGATCAGCGTTAGAGTAGATAAAGAGCGTTAGGTTAGATGATGGGCGTTAGGTTAGATAATGTGCATTAGATTGGATAAGAATCACTAGGTTAAATGAGGAGCTTTTGGTTGGATGAAAAGCGTTACATTAGATAAGGAATGTTAGATTAGATAGGGAATGTTAGATTAGATAAGGAGTATTAGGTTAGCTAGAACGGTGATAGATGACGAATGCTACGTTAGATGAGGAGCAGTGCGTTAGATAAGCACTGGGTTAGATGAGGTGCGCTGGTTAGATACGGAGCGTTATCTACGTTAGCTGGAGTGCGTTAGGTTCAATCATAACAGTGTTAGATAATAAGTGTTAAGTTATATGAGCGTTAGGTCAGTTGATGTGCGTTATGATAGACGAGGTGCGTTACGTTAAATGAGGCAAGCTCCGTGAGATGAGGTGTAATGCGCTTCTGCACAGGTGCCTAAGTTTAGAAAAAAATAGGTTATAGTAGTAGTAGTAGTAGTAGTAGTAGGAGTTTTTACTAGCGCTTCAGTGGCACACTGCCTATATCGCGCCGAACTTTTCCTGTGTTTAACCACAGGCTCGTGCACCGACTAGGGCGCGTTTTAAATTGTCAATGATTTTTGTCTCGGCTTTTCTGCCGGTAGGTCTCAGAGTGGTCAGTGCGCTACCGACAGGAAAAAGGCGCAAGTTGNAGATAAGGAATGTTAGATTAGATAAGGAATGTTAGATTAGATAAGGAATGTTAGATTAGATAAGGAATGTTAGATTAGATAAGGAATGTTAGATTAGATAAGGAATGTTAGATTAGATAAGGAGCATTAGGTTAGCTAGAACGGTGCTATAGATGACGAATGCTACGTTAGATGAGGAGCAGTGCGTTAGATAAGCACTGGGTTAGATGAGGTGCGCTGGTTAGATACGGATCGTTATCTACGTTAGCTGGAGTGCGTTAGGTTCAAGCATAACAGTGTTAGATAATAAGTGTTAAGTTATATGAGCGTTAGGTCAGTTGATGTGCGTTATGGTAGACGAGGTGCGTTAAGTTAGATGAGGCGAGCTCCGTGAGATGAGGTGTAATGCGCTTCTGCACAGGTGCCTAAGTTTAGATAAAAATAGGTTATAGTCTGACCGTTTTATGAAGGTGGTTCGGTCGTGGTCAAATTCCTCTACAGCGGGGCCAATTCTATGGACATTTCTGAGATTTCTCTATATGCAGTTAGTGGGCGAAGCTGAGATATGGGCCGAAAAAATCTCAGATATACACATAGAATTGGCACCGCCATAGAGGAATTTGACCACGACCGAACCGCCTTCATAAAATTGTCAGACTATAGAGGATTTGCAGTACGTTAGATAAGAAGCGTTAGGTTAGTTTGGATGAAAAACGTTACCGTAAGTCAGATGATGTTCGCTTGGTTTGATGAAGAGGGAGAGGTCGTGCGACATGCTTAAGTTGTATATCGAGCATTGGGATTCACGACTGGCGTTAGCTTAGATATGCGTTAGGGAAGACGGACATTGTTCGGTTATACAGAGTTTGTCAGGGTTAAACGACTAGGGTTAACCTACACGGGGTGGGTTACATTAGGAGAGCTGCATCAGATCAAACATAGGTAGTTGTAACAGCATAACGTACGGTACGGTACATTTCAAGAAGCTAAGACAATCAACCGTGGAATTTTCATGGGTCCGGCTAGTTCATAGTAATTTCATTTTTAAAATTTCACCATACCGCTCCGTACAGTAAGTTATTAGGCGCGTCAGCAACGAAATTGTCACTTTACGCTGATAATCACCCGCGAACAAAGTGAGAGAGCGGATAATATTTTCGTTCAAGATTTAAGTATATATATTCGTATATGTATATTTATAGAAGGGGGTTTACGACGACAATTTTTCCCAATAGCCTACCAAAATGCTGTTAGGCTGACAAAATTTTCGGTAGATTATTGAACTGCCCCCTGTAGTAGGCGTTCGTTACTTGGCGTCAATCATTGATTGGCCTTACTTAGCGTCAATCATTGATTGGCCTTACTTAGCGTCAATCATTGATTGGCCTTACTTAGCGTCAATCCTTGATTGGCCTTACTTAGCGTCAATCATTGATTGGCCTTACTTAGCGTCAATCATTGATTGGCCTTACTTAGCGTCAATCCTTGATTGGCCTTACTTAGCGTCATTACCTTTAAATTGACGCTAAGTAAGGCCAATCATAGATTGACGTTAAGTAACGAATAGCTAACCAACAATGAGCTTTTTCAACGCCAACCTTGCACGTTAGGGGAGCAGGTCTGGTTCTTCTAATGTCTCAAAATACGTTTAAAACAGTAAAACACTAAACAACCAGTAAAATAAATTACACTAGACGAACCAGTCCTTGCCTACCTAACCACAAGGTTCTCGGGGTAAGAGCTCATTGGGAAGGGCTTCTGTACGAGAGTGGTGGTGGGTAGCAGCATCTAAGTGCGCGTTTACTATCGAGAAGAGGGCGGAAGTGCCCCTTACAATTTTCGAAATAGTTAAATATCGCGATTAAATACCGTAGATTTCTTGAAAATGTTCTAATGGGCGGATTTTGGAAGATGTCGTTTCAACAGAATTATAAGAATCTATATTTGTATAGGCAGTATGTTACCTTTGCTTATGCAAATACAATTTTTTTTACTTATTCTTCAAGATAAGTGTCAAACATATAAAATGTTAATCGTAATTTAGTGCACAGGTATGTTGTAACTAAACAATTAGAGAAAAATAAATTGAAACCATTTCCTGCGGTTTGGCAATATTTGCTTATCACACGGGGTTCTGCTGTTACGCCAGATTATGCAACATCACTCCCTAGTCAACATGAACAGGGAAACTGGTCTAACCAGTGAAGAAAAGATCAAAGTGACCTCGTTTTTGGCTTCTGGTAAGACAACACTTGAAGTTTCCAAGGAATTACAGCGTGATCACCGAACAATTAAGGCTTATGCAATTGAAGGTAAAGTCAACCGGAAAACTCCGGATAGAGCCTCTTCGAGGAAATTGACTGCTCGGGATATACGACATCTGAAGGTTTCTACGGCTAGAAAACAACTTTCTACAAGTAATGGGATATATGAAGACGCTGGAACCCCAACACTAAGCAGAAAGACAAGATGCGAGGTTCTGCAGAAGCTAAGGAAAGTGAAAAAGATAATGAAATTATCACTTCTAACAAAAATTCACAAAGAAAATAGGGTCAAATGGGCTGAAGAGAACATGAAAACTGATTTCTCCAGTGCCATATTTACTGACGAATGCAGAGCCACTCTTGCTCTTGATGCTCCAGATGAATGGTCGTCGGGATGTGTCCTCAATAATCGACCCCAACAGACACGGCTTGAGCGTCAACAAGGTGGTGGAGATGTGACGTTTGTGCCGGGATAGTAGGCCACACCCTTATTGGTCCATTTGAAGTGGCTGAAGGAGTTAAACTGAATGCAGAATGTTACTGCCAGTTTTTTGAAGCCAACTTGATTCCATGGCTTGATGAGCAGACTATCGCACGCAGATCCAAATTGGTATTTCAGCACGATAACGTTCCCTCACACCGAGCACGGTAGACTGCTAACTGGCTTGCGGATTGAGTATTTAAATCAAAAAGGATTATGACCTGGCCAGCGAATAGCCCCGATTTAAATCCCAGTGAGAACCTCTGGGCAATGATCAAAAGGAAGGTCTATGAAGGTGGTCGGCAGTTTTCGAGCTAAGTAAGCCTGTGGAATGCAGTAAAAACAGCTGCAGATTCTATTCCACCATCTGAAGTACCTATCAAACCTAACGAAGTCTGTTGATAATCGCCTAAGAAAAATCATGAAAAATGGAGGATGCCATGTTCAAATTTTACCTATGTTTACCACTAATGAACACTTCTTTCAGTGTTTATCGAATTATTTGGGTTGTAATTTCTCGGTTTTGGACGTTTGATAAAAATATTTCTGTTCACTTGTATTTATTTCCTCTTTGTGACGTTTTTATTAACTTGTTGCATAATCTGAGGGAACAGTAAAAAAAAACTCGTAAATAACAAATTGTATGCTATTTGTACTAAGCAAATGGCTAAATATTTATTTTACAAGAGCTGTTTATATTTGCAACATAGCCATACATTTAGTTAATATTGATATTTCAAAGTTAGCTAGACACTTATCTTAAAAAATAACGTAAAAAAATTGTATTTTCATAATCAAAGGTAACACCTACTGTGTATATACATATACATTTGTATAGGTGGGCAGCAGTTCATTTATCAGGCAAGTCTCGTTAAAACGTAGATGACATGAGACTTTTGCACGTTTTACTTCAAGTTTCTCGAGTTTGCGGAATGCTTCTTTTACTTCTGTATTTGATATTCGTAAGATGATAAAAGAAAGCCACTTGGCTAAAACAGTTTTGATTGGATCCATACGCAACGTTTCAGGTACCTGCACCCATAGTCATGCGAAGTGAAATGGAGGCGGCGCAGCTGACACCCGCTTATATGCCTACCGGTCAGATGCCAACTAGTATTTAATGTACAATTTCTTGACAAAAGATGATGCAACAGTTTAAAATCGGACGTAAGCCATTTGCAGGGTTTACGGAGAGGATGCTAGTGAATTTATTAACTCTTAAAATTGTCAAGATGAACGATAATAAACGATACTATGTACATGAAGCTAAAATTTCAGAGGTGAAAATAAATGGAACTATTGGTAGCTGTCGCTACCGTATGAAATATTAAAACTTTACAAAACACCTGTATATGACTAGATGATTGAAAATTTGTACCTAAACGATGAAGAATTTGTACCAAAGGAGCTAAGCGATTTGTACTAGGAATCTGAATTGTCAGGATAAATATTTGTCTGTCCACCCAATAACTGGTCGAATGAGTTGAGCTATGTTCATGATTTTTTGCATGGAGTCTGATGGATTGCCCTCGATGTGACCCATGCCAGAAAACTGGGAATAGCTGGCCATAAAAAATGACGGCGCTGAAATATCCTTCCACCCAGAAACAGGTACAAGGAGTTGAGCGATGTTCATGATTTTTTGCAGGGAGTCTGGTGGGCTGTCCTCGATGTGACCCATGCCAGAAAACTAGGATTAGCAGGCCATAAAAAATGGCGGCGATGAAATTTGTTCCCATCACGGGAGATGGTCTTACGCCTCGAGGCGTTCTAATTAAACGCTGTATACCTAACACAACAGGTATGGACGCTGCCTTATGATTAGCGCTATGCTCTATGAAATCGGATAAACGATTTTCACCCGCACTTGTGGAAATGCGAACGAGACTTCAGTTCGAAAGACACGAAATTGAACTTTTTTCACATTCTGGTAGTAGCTCAGATCGAGAATCAGGTGGGCAATATCTTGTGCAGTAATGATGATGAAATATGAATGATGTCTATAACAAAGTTTTCATGACCATGGAGACAAATGCCACCAATTTTGAAACACCGTAACGAGGAGTGCATAATATTTTGGAAATTCCGTACGGTCTCCAGGAAAGATGTACTGAATGCAACATAACCACCAAGGCTTTAAAATTATATAAGGACCGCGGTATTCCCCAAGACGTCTTCTTGCGTGAGAAAAAATCCGCCTATTACTACACCTTTCAGTTATATAAGGGTTGGCTAAAAGCATGGTGTTTTCGTGTAAACAAAACACCTTGCTTTTTTTAACGATGTTTTTTTCATTTTTTATACTTTTTCCTAGTTTTACAATTTTATCCAACATTTAGAGGATTTTCTACTTTGTAAACATGTAGCTAGCTAATCACCAACAATCTTAGTCACTTCATTTGAACTTCCTAATTTAGAAAAATTATTTTAAGAAAAAATAGGGTTAAGAAGAAGCAGTTAGCAGAGCACCTGTATTTGCTATGGCTACACTTAATATCCAAACTGCAGAAATGCTATGATTTCTAATTGCATTATAAAATCCTTCGAATAACTGAAAAACACTTTAAAATACATATGGTACCTATACAACTTCACAGAAATAGCTAGCTGCTAGCTAACTGAGAATAGAGTAATGACTAAATTAGGTGAAATGGCTATAAAATCCTTTGAAAAACTTTAGAAACACTTCAAAATACAATGATAACTCGATAGAAGTAGCTAGCTAACTAATTAAAAACAGAGTATTGAATTAAAGAAAGTGAAATAGCTACAGTAGCGGCCATAATGGTTCGGACACCTAACAATATATCGAGAAATCACTAATATCTCAGAAAATTGGTAAAATACCTCTTTCAAATTTGGCACACATCAAGTTACATATCGTACCTGCATTGTGTCAAAATGTCACTTGTAAAGGGGAAATGAAACCAAAAAAACCAACGAAAAAATAATTATTATACAAATTGGCGTGGACAAAAAGGTTCGGACAAACCTTAAAACATTCAATTAAATGCATCAAACGAAGAATACACAACAAAATAAACATGGAAAATAGTTTTACAACATTAGTATTTTGTGTGGTAGGTAGCTACCCTTTACTGTCAATAACGGCTTGGCATCTACTGCCACATCACTGTATCAAGCGGCTGGATTCTTCAGGTGTTATTTTTGCCCATTCTGCTTGTAAAGTGGTCCACAAATCATTAGTATTCTTTGGATTGCTCTTCATTGTGCTTTCTGCCAATACATACTTTCCATACTTTTCTAAATGGGATTCATGTTCCGGGCTTTGAGCTGGGCAGTCCATAACGTCCACTCCTACTTCCTGTAAAAAGGACTTAACAACTTTCGTAGTGTGGATGGGAGCAATATCCTGCATGAAGATGGGATTCTGGCTTGAAGAACTGTTAAGAACAGGTACGTCATGCATCTGCAACAGTTCCTTATACACTTTTGCGCTTATCTTTCCCTGCAATTGGGAAAGAGGTCCCGTACCGCTTGCCGAAAACATGCCAAACACCATAACGCTGCCTCCGCCAAACTTCACACTTGCTTTTACACAATTTTTGGACAGTCTTTAACCAGCTGATCGACGAACAAATCTCTTGCCATCCGAACCAAACAAATTAAACTGACTCGTCGCTAAAATACACCTTAGCCCAGTCGTCATTAGTCCATAGGACATGCTTCGATGCAAAGCTCTGGCGAGCATTCCTATTTTTCTTGTTTATCAAAGGTTTGACTGCTGGGGAACGAGGGTGCAAGTCTGCTTCCTTCAGACGACGGGAAAGTCTTCCTCGATACTTGCATTCCGTGAGATTGGCTAACTTCTCGAGAAATTGATGCAGCGGTTTGAAAACGATCCTTCTTTGATAATCTGACGAGAGTATTGTCATTGGTTTTCGAGGTAATTCGAGGTCTTCCTGAAGAAATTCCCGCAGCGGTAGAATTACATTTGTTGTACTTAGCTAGTATGTCAGTAACAATACTTTTAGGCCGCTTTACGTGT
Source organism: Parhyale hawaiensis (assembly GCA_001587735.2). Taxonomy (NCBI): domain Eukaryota; kingdom Metazoa; phylum Arthropoda; class Malacostraca; order Amphipoda; family Hyalidae; genus Parhyale; species Parhyale hawaiensis. The sequence goes on along the minus strand of LQNS02278174.1, from coordinate 33,602,116 downwards.
TCAACTACATCCCGTATTGACATGTGGTCATCATGGCGCAACTTGACAATTAACTCCCGGACAGGAGCAGGTGTAGGCACTCCTCTAGCCATGTTGACAGGGCAAAGGTTGCAGAGAAACTGACTGGGAGCCTATTAGGAGCAACTGACGTAATGTATTTTCTGGAAATTTCGTTGATGCGTGTAGAAAACTCTAGAATAACTAGTGGACCCGTACGTGAAGAATTCACGCAAAAACTTATACGTTTGCCTAATGCCTCTAGGCCGGTGCGGAATCTCCTCTTGTCTTATTTGCTTCTTAATTTTCTTCATTGATCCTTTGTCGTGCTGTCATCCTTAGGTCTTCTATATAGACAGGCAGAAGTAACATCTTGAGTATAACACTTCAACAAACCTAAACAAAATAGCAGCTTATATACAACTAGTGGCCCGTGCCGTCATTAAAAATGACGGCAAAAATTTAAAACTTCACCAAAACCCCCGCCGTCTTTTGGGCTTCCTCATTTTTCCCCTATCTAATACTGAAGAAAAAGATTCCAGGGTACCCAACTTTTTTTCGCCATGTGAAATCTGAATTTTCTCCTATCTTATTAGTTCTATTTTTCCCCTATCTAATGCTGAAGAAAAAGATTGCAAGGTACCCAATTTTTTTTTTTCGCCGAAGAAAAAGATTGCAAGGTACCCCACTTTTCTTTTTACATTTTGAAATTTGAATTTTCTCCTATCTTATTCCCATAGAGCGTGACAGGAAAGATATAAATATATAAATAAATAAAAACACGACTTGAATTATTATATAGTACTAGTGGACCCGTGCGTGAAGAATTCACGCAATAACCTATACGTTTGCCTAATGCCTCTAGGCCGGTGCGGAATCTCCTTTTCTCTTATTTACTTCTTAATTTTCTTCTTTTCTTCATTGATCCTTTGCCGTGCTGTCATCCTTAGGTCTTCTATACAGACAGGCAGAATTAACGTCTTGAGTGAAACACTTCAACAAACTTAAACAAAATAGCAGCTTATATACAATGTGTTCGCTCGGTAGCAAAGATACCGTTGATACAGTCTTTTCACCTCAAATATCCGTTTCATTTGAGGTGCTCAAATTTTGACCTATGAAGAGAAAACTGCTTCGTCAGAGGAAAACTGTAAGCTAGAAGAAGTAATTGTCTATTGCCCGTGAAAACTTATGCTTCGTCGGTTTCGTTGACAATTGCATCAAAGTGGGATGAATAGCTCATGCAACGAAATCATCTGTGGGAAGAAACTACGAATCAAGAAGCACGAGAGTGCCAACGGAAGCTTCAGCTATCTTCAGTGCTACGATTTCAACTCTGGCAATGCAAGAAGTACATTCAGACATGAGGTCGCCCTATACTTTGCCGTAGATTCGATGTATGGAGAAGCTAATACTCGTACAAATCAGACTAATTGACTGGAATACAGGACGTTTTCAGGTTCCACCTGCTGAACACCTTGTTCAGCAGAAGTTTTAATATTACTCCTCTAAATCAGACTAAGCCTGCGATGTCTTCACTGTTGGAATTTCAACTGTCCCTGCTTAAGATACGTTTGCCATCTTCTGCAACCCGGCCTATTTTCTGCCTATCACTTTCAATGGAGCTTGAGAGGACAATCAGAGCCTCCAACCTGGGCTAAATTCCACCTATCTATTTCGTTAAGAGCGTGACACCGAACATATAATATATATATATATATTTATAAACACACGACAGTCATTCTTAGTATTAGATTAGAAGATTAGATTAGATTGAGATGTCCGATCCATTTTGTCCACGCCAATTTTTCAAACTAAATATTTGTTCGTTTGCATTTTTGGTTTCATTTCTCCTTTAAAAGAGACATTTTGACACAATGCAGGTTAGATATGTTACTTGATGTGTGCCAAATTTGAAAGAGGTATTTTACCAATTTTCGGAGATATTAATAATTTTTTGATATATTGTCAGGTGTCCGAACCATTATGGCCGCTGCTGTATATGCTTACATCCTTCTCATGAGCTCACTAGCTAGCAACTATAACTAGTACTAATTTTCAGTAGTTGCAAGCTAGCCACAATATAATTAAATATGCACCACTGAAATGAAATAACACAAAATTCAATAAGTTATAGGTTTTTAATAAACATAAACACTAGCTGACCCTAACTGTCCTAACAGTCAAACGGATTCCTAAATAGAGATGCATTAACTCATCCTTTTATGCAGTTGTGTACATAAACTTAAGAATCTCCAGAAGTAAAATTGTTTATTTTACAATTGTTAGGAAATAATGCGTACTGGTAATTGTTAGGAAATAATGCGTACAAGCTAATTTAGGAAACAATGAGTACAAGCTAATTAACATATGTATATACATCTTTGCTAAATCCAATTAGTCACTG
>LQNS02278174.1:33557161-33573945 GCA_001587735.2 Parhyale hawaiensis | reverse complement strand
AACGTCTCATAAATTTTCGCTCCTTTCTTCGTCACTGTTTCTCACTTATTCGATTACGAGACCCATTAAAATTTCTCGGTAAGCACTGACTACCTACACCAAGGTGGTTATGTTTTCATCGTAGTTATCTGCTTGTTTGTCTTCCGGTCTATCACGAACATACCTCATATATGTCGTGGACGAATCTTTAGGAAATTTACGGGGAATATTTCATATGTTAGGAAGAACAAATGATGAAACTTTTGCTAAAAATTCCTCCCACCGTTTGACCGCCATTTTTTTAACATATTTCAAAGTTACGAACGGATATTCTTGAAATTTGTAGAAATTGTTGGGAATGTTACGAAGAGCGACTGGCAAAATTTTGGTATCTGTCACTCCGTTTGTCTATTTGTCTCAATGTTTGTTATCATTCCTATAAGAACATAACTTAAAAAGTTCTGAACGCGTCGCCATGATATTACAGGAGTTGTTTTAAATGTTAGAAGGAACTAATGACCAATTATTTTTGATGATTTGTGTGTTTGTTTGTTTGTTTGTTTGTTTGTGCGTTTGACGCTATGTTTTTCAGTGTATGTTAAAACATAACTGAAAAAGTTACTCAAGGACAGATGTTCCAGAAAATTACAGAAACTTCTATCAATGTTAAATGGTGCATATGACCAAATTCTGGTGACGATAAAAAGGAGATCCTGGTGTCAGGACTATTTTGAATTTTCCAGTAAGATTGCATTGCTTTGCGGAGGTATTCGCTCTCAGAGGGCTTCAGTTATATTTTTTATTGTTCATGCATGAGTTAAATAGGTAATAAACACTAACTCACACCTGACCAATTTCTCAGTAAACGCAAACGGCTTCTATTGTTAAACGTTGCGGGTTTTCTCTTACCATTTTCCCGCTACTTTCACTGGCATACTTACCGAGCTGTTTAAATTTCTCTTACTTGCCATTTTTCCGCTACTTTCCTTTGACACAGCTGGCTCATGTCCTACTTTTTTTTTGTAAGTGGGCAGCTAATAACTGGGCAAGACGTTCCAGAGGCCTAGCTAATAAGGCAACCTATGCAGTCTCCTTGGGGGCGCTGCTCCCCATCAAATAGGATGGGCAAAAGTAACTAACATAACCTTATGGCCCCCTCTATGTCCCCGAGCGGAGTAGTGACGTGTATGCTGTTCATTTCATGTGTTGACATACTCAAAATATTTTACTTTCTTATAATTCGCCGTGTTAGGCCTGGCACTTAGTCTCTCGGGTAGGTATGCAAAAAAGATGGCTCCGTGCAGTAACGTACCCGAATTTGCTCGGCAGTCACGCTGTATTTTTCGGTTACGCGGAGCTAGAAACTTTTTTAAAGAAGTTTTTTTAGCTAGTTGTTAGAGGTTCCGCCGCCTGCATAAATCTTCAGGGCATCAAGCCTCCTTCATCGAAATATTTGTAAACACAAATTATTCAGCGAAGAAACAGGAGCCGGACAGGGCGCTAAATTTTCAGAGTGTCAAGCCTTCATCTAAACACTTCTGAAAAAATTATCCAGTCAGATGCAACACAATAACTTTTCAGGACATGGAGACTTCATCGCAACTAACATCTGCAGTAATTCAGCCAGGCGCAATATATTTGACGGACTTCCCTGCTCATGCGCAACTCGTCGCTTCAATTTGGCAGTGGCTCTTCCAATTCCGGACGCAGAAACGCTTTCGTGGCAAAGTTTCCACCCTGACGCAGCAAGTCTATCGAGCGACGGCTATGACCTATGTAAATGCGCCAGAGATTGCGCAACGATAGAACAGTTAACAAATTCTTCGAGCGGCATGATTGTATTTTAATAAATTACTCGTTTTCACGCCAATTTCCTTTAAAAATAACATAAGATTAGATTATATACACGTTAGCGTGAGCCTCCCTAGAAACAACGCCTAACAGAATTGTCGGCCGCTCCAGACGCTGATTCACGGTTCAAGATTCATGGGTGACTCGGAAGAAAAGAGAGGAGGAGAAAGGGACGTACCTACCTACTGTATGCTGTAGTAAATCCATGAAGCCGCGTAACCCATGCACAAACGTAATCTCACTGCGGATCAACGCCAATGGGTTTGGAAAAAAAGAACAATAAATGGAAGGAAGCCAGTGTGCACGAAAGAAAGATGTGAGCTGAAGTCCGAAGTACGCCTGAAGTAACTCATACGAGGCATATCCGAGAGGCGATTGCCCGTAACACGGCCGAACCGAACTCAACTGCCTTAGGCACTCATATCCTATGCCCTATTTGTGGATTAAATATAACATTATAATATGTACATAGGTACTAAATTATATTCCGCAGTACTGGAAGTTTTCAGACCAGGAAAGGACGGGACAAGTACAGTGGCCGCAAAAACAAAGTTTACCCCTGTGCCGCAGGAACAAAGCTATGGCATAATTCGCCAATTTCTTTGTTTTCGCATTTCTCGCCATATGAGAGGAGAGTAGTATGATCTGTATTGATTCACTTTCGCGCCACACACAAATCCCCGCTATACAATCAGTCTGTGATCTATCAGAGCTCGAGCAGAGTACACATGATGCGCTGGTCTACGGGCCTGCCTCTATTTTGGTAGGTACCTTTTCACTTGCTTTGGCACCAGACCAAAGATTACCACGGCGTCACAAAGGGTCGGAAGAAGCTCACCATAGAGGAAAAAACTCGGGCCCTCACGCTAATCGAGTAGGGAGTGCCGGCGAATCGCGTAGCTGTCGAACTGAATGTCAGCCGAGTGTCTCGAAGCTTAAAAAATCAGCTGCCGCGCTCCCTGCTGGGACCGTGCCATGCAAAGTGGGATGTGGGCGCAAGAGAAAAACAGCAACACATTGTCAGTCCTTGCTGTTGTCTCTCTCTTGCACCCACATGCCACTTAGCGTGGCGGTATGGTCCCGGCAGGGAGTGCGGCAACTGATTTTTTAAGCTTGAAGAGGGACACTCGGCTGACATTCAGTTCGACAGCTACGTGGTTCACTTGTACCCACTGCTCGATTGGGGTGAGAGCCCGAGCTTTTTCTTCAATGGTAAGCGTTTCGGACCCATTGTGATGTCGTGGGGGTTTTTGGTACGGTGCCAAAATAAGTGAATTGGTAGGAAAGTAGAGGCCCGAGGACAAGCGCAACGTACGTGTATTCTACTCAGGCTCTGATAGATCTTTGATTTGGACTGTTGAAAAATCTCCGCGGAATTTTGAGTCTAGACTGATCTATTGCTTGGCTTTTTTTAGGGAGGGTGCCCTATTATATAGGTATGTCGGTACAGATTTACCTCCATGAAGTAGGCGATGACAGATATTGGATGCCCCCTTCTAAAGACCCCTGCGATATGGTGTACTGGGTTTCGTATGAACGGCATGCGGTATGTAGACAGCAGGTTAGGCAGACGTGCACTATTGTAGGATATGTAAATTATTGCAAAATTACAAATTTAAATAAACTAATCACGCAACATAATTGATCCTGCGGCGCTAAAAATTCATCGTACTTGAATAAATGAAAATGAATACAAACAATAGTATAAAAAAAGGGAGAAGACAAGTTTACCCAAACAGTCCAGAGTTGCTTTCTACCAATGTCTCATGTGACAGTATGGACATTGGCTGGGGCAGGGAATGCAGGCCATCCCCTGCCCTGGGGAAAATAAACATGTGGGGCGATCAAAAAGCTTATTCGGGCGACCGAGGGAAAGTACGGGTGTGCTGACGTCCAGGCACGTGGGTCAGGACGGACAGAGGGATGACTGCGGACGTGGTCTCTCGAACCCAGCTGCTAGGTATCGCTCCGAACTCTCTAGAATTCAAGATAATTCGGAGAAAATCTANCTTATTCGGGCGACCGAAGGAAAGTACGGGTGTGCTGACGTCCAGGCACGTGGGTCAGGACGGACAGAGGGATGACTGCGGACGTGGTCTCTCGAACCCAGCTGCTAGGTATCGCTCCGAACTCTCTAGAATTCAAGATAGTTCGGAGCAAATCTAAACCATTTGGGTAAACTTGTCTTTTCCCATATCTTTATATTCTTAATTGCATTAACTTATTCAAGTACAGTGAAAGTTTTAGTGCTGCGTGATGACTTAGGACTATGCCACCAAACAACAGTAGGTATGGATGTCGAAGTGCTTATCAGCTTCGTACAATTTGTTCCAGCCATATATGATGCCTCCCATCCTATGCATTGCAACAGGACATATATTGCCGGGCAATGTAGCATGATTGCCGAGGCTGTGGGAATTCCAAGGGAGATTCATTGTATGTGTATATGTTACTAGCGCAGCATCGAATGATAAAATATCGCCTGTTTCAGTGATAAATGTGATAAAATTAAACTGGCACGCTCATAATTTTGTCAACCATGCACAATTATATGCATTAATGGCCAAGTAGACGTTGGTATAACCCACGAAATAGTTCGATCACCCCGCGCTCTATGCTCCCATTTTTATATGTACTCACTGACATATTCTTTCTTCAATATTCATCATATACCGAGATAAATAACTGATTATGCTGATTTTCTCACTGAATCACTTGAATTTTTACCGCATGACAACAGTTGTTGCAGTGATCAAATAGCTAGTGTGTAAGGTACAACAACGTGTGTTGGTTGTACAATAGATAATATTTGTTGCAGGTGTGTACGCATTAAATACAGTTTCCTTTCATCAAAGAAAAATAACGAGACCCACAAGCAATTGGGACCAGAAAATAATTGCATAAACTGTCATTAGTGCAAAAGTTTCTAGATGATTGATCTAGGGGCTTTATGGCTGAATGCCAGACATATTTCATACCATTGTAAATTGTAGGAAAAAAATTGTGATTGACCGAATTTCATATCAAAATGAACAATGAATTACTGTAGCTTCATGCACTCTATGAGAAAATATTGTTTTGCAATTGTTCAATAACGTAGGTACTTATTTAGTAATTAGAAATATTAATAAGAAAGGGTTTAATAATAAAGAACTACACATGCCTTGATAGTTTACTATGTTTATTTTGTGACTTTATAGCAATTTGCCGAGGAACAGCACCAGATGGTGAAATGAAACAGTCTGCAAGCTAATCTCGAACGTGTTTAGCATACTGAGCTATTTCTTGGGAAGTTATTTTCACCTTGTAGCACCTCTGTTTCTTCCGAAGTCCTGAACTCCGACTATTTCTATTATCCTGTCTGGCCGCCTGTAGCAACTGTTCTCTCCTCTTATCAACTCGCAACTCGCTTCTATTATACTCGCTCTCTTTCTTGTGGTCTGTCTGGCCTAAGGGAGAAATTTTCAAAACGGCGTAACTTTTTCTAACCCTGCCTGGTACTTCTTCTTGTGCACACTATTCGCCAGTAAGATGTTGATTATTGTGTTAAAATTTAAGACATGTATGAAGGATAATAAAAAAGTTGTGAACGAAAAGCTTTTCTCTTGAAATTTATAATGTCCAAAACTAAGGGACAAAATAAGAATAATTTAGTTAATTTCTTATCCAGTCCGTATTTCTTTATTTACATCGAAGACAAAGTTTGACACTGCCATTGGTTAACATTGCTGTTCATTACATTATGGCACCAGGTCAGAAAGTTGATTATATCCTGCGACAAGATATCATCAAGTTGCGCAAGAATAATTTCACTATTAGAGAAATTTCTGAGGAAGTAAACCGTTCGAAAAGTGTTGTGGGCAGAATAGTGAAGTCGTACGATGAAACCGGCTGCATTGGAGCCCCCCTAAAAAGCCGGCAGGCCCCGTAAAACGTCAGAGAGAACAGAGTCATCCAGCGTACGTCATTGAAGGATCGTTTCAAGTCCTCAGCTGCGATAAATAGAGAAATGGATGACACAACATGTATGAACGTCTCACGTCAGACCGTTTCTCGGCGCCTTCAAGAAATAAAGTTATTTGCAATACGCTCACAGAAGAAACCACTAGTGAGTGCCAAGAACAAGAAAAAGAGATTAGAGTTTGCAAATAAGCATGTTAACGTGTCCCATGAAAATAGGGTTAGCTGTTTTTCAGTGATGAAAGCAAGTTCAATTTGCTTGGTGATGACGGTAAGAACTTTGTTAGAAGACTTGAAGGTGAGAAATTAAGTGTACAGTGTACTAAGAAAACTGTGAAGTTTGGCGGCGGGAGCGTGACGGTTTTCGGTACGGTATGTTCTCTAGTCAAGGGACATCGCCTCTCGTTCGTTTGCAAACCTGTGTGAATGCTCAGGTGTATAAAAATCTGTTGGAAGGTATTTTCATGCCTAATATTGTAAATTCAGGTGTCCCCAGCCCTATCTTCATGCAAGACAATACCGTACCCCTGCCACAAGGCAAAAACAATCATGAGTTACCTTGAGCAGCGAAATCTCAAAGTTATCGACTGGCCACCACAAACTCCTGACCTAAATCCAATCGAGAATCTTTGAAAAACACTCGGGGTGAAAGTTATGGCAAGAAATCCCATCAATATGGAAGATCTCTGGATGAAACTTAAAGAGGAATGGGCGAAAATTACTGTTAAAAATTGTTAGAGTCTCACTCGATCATATAGTCGACGATGTGCTACTGTAATGAAAAGCAAGGGACTATTTACCAAATTTGATCGTTCACCACCATTTTGATGAATATTTCTAGCAAAATACTGAATTAAATGCATTTTTTTCCCTTAGTTTTGGAAGTTATAAATCTCAAGAGAAAAGCTTTTCGTTCATAAATTTTTTATTATCCTTCATACATGTCTCAAATTTTAACACAATAATCAATATCTTACTTGCTAATAGTGTGCAGAAGAAGTACCTGGCATGGTTAGGAAAAAAAACTTCTGCCGTTTCGAAAATTGGTCCCTTAGTTTTGGACGGTACTGTAGGTAGGTACATTGCCAGCAACTGAAGTATCAGCACGAATTTCGGCGGAATATTCGGGAAAAAAATTCCGGGGAATTATCTTAAATTTATGGGATTAGAAATCGGCCCAACATTGACCGGGATCCCAGGATGAAGACTCTAGCGGCTGCCTTGGCTGGCAATACAGACAACATATCTCGCATCAATGGTTCTTAGACTGAAATCCTTGAAATCTCTGAAATACCGCTAAGTCGTGCAATGAATAAAATTTCCGGAAATATTTTATAAAAACTCAAATATTAGAGGAAAACAATCAGGCGAGTCATAAAAATACGAGCAGTAACATACATATAAAATCACTTTACTCATTCTTTGCAAGAGGTAGCACATTGGTAGTAAACAGAAGTGACGTTTTGACCATTAGAACGGCATATTTGTACTGAAACGATATAAGGCAACTTCTAAGGTGCGCCAGCGCGCCCGGGCGCTGCCTGTGAAAACCACTGCACTAGACAGATAACTATAATGACGTATTGAACATCACACAGTGTGATGATACACACTTGTTCGCTTGCTACGTTGGCCTCTTCGTCCGTCTATGAGTATCACATAAAAGAAATTAATTTGTTTTAACCGCACAGAGCCATAACAGATGATGCTGTGCCAAACTGGAAAGCTAAATATGGATGACGCCTGATATACAGCACGCGCATATACCTCTTAGTGTTAGCATGGATACTGAACTTCACTTTTTGCTCACAGCAACACCGTCATATACGCTGAACTCACAACCGCTCAATGAGCACAATACCAAAGAAGAAAAATGGCAAGTTATGCAAAGCAAAACCACGAAGCAGGGCGGAGAAAACGAGGGTTTCCTTGAAATAATTACCTACCTATTATCAGTAGTCATGTGATGACGGTGGGGCCACTAGTTTAGTAGGTAATATTACCTAATCACTTCGAATTATCCCTAGTAACGTAATGTAGTCCTTAACATAATTTCGAAAAACTGTGGCAGAAAAGTAAAGGGACAAAAACTAGAGGGAAAAGCTCAAGAAAATATTTTAAGTTACATGCGTTCACTTTAAAAGCAGGTACATATATTTATATAGCTACTGTATAAGTCGTTATAAAGATAATGAATACCTACCTCTTTAAATTCATTTGACTTTTTTATATTTCACTGAAAATTTCTCCAAGAACTACGATATTACTGCTAAACCTATATACACGTTCACCAATATTATTACAAGCAGTATGACTAGCTTATGTTACATCCATGGCGCACGGTAATTCTTATACCTACCGTACCTCATAGCGTAGGTATATCCCAATTTAAAGTTAAACAAAGTATTGACCAATATTTTGATGAAGGAAACCAATTATTCGCCATTGTTATGAAAACGCTGAAGTGACTGCAAGGCACCAGATGGAACCCATACAGCCCACGGATGCTCACCGCGCATGGGAACAACAAATGGGGAAAGAGGAGGACGAAGAGAAGGAAGATTATCAGTCTCTTTATGAAAAATAAAACAACGTGAGCATGAGAAACATAACATGGCCTGAAATTCTAGCTAAAAGTAAGCTATGTAATGTACGAGAGTGCAGAACATTAAATGTACAAAATTGGGACAACCACATAACCCGTAAAATTAACTGCCTACACATTCTGAAGAGATACGTGCCTACTGCGTAAAGATGAAGTTTGAAGCATAATGCTTAGACATCAAACACGAAAAAAATAGCCATCAAGTTGCTCAATAGGCTGGCTCTAATTGCGTACACATCAAATGTTAGAGCTGCAGGCAGCCGAATAGATGGCGCAGTAGTAAGAGCTGCAGCTGTTAAGAGGCCTCGTTAACTCCAGCTCCGCTGCAAAGGGAAGCTTTTAATGAGGCAATAATAGCAACGAAGCACCTGCTCTACACACGTAAAATTCTATAAAATCAGTTCTTACAGCACTTGCAGCCAGTTACGCGGAGGTTCCGGCTACAAATAATAGGGTTTAGCAGGCTCTAATACAGACCGGCAAACTGCCATACCGCGGCTCCATTGCGGGACTCAAATTTTGGTGTTGCAAATACACAGACTCTCCAGTGACCAGATTTCAAGATTTCAGACCATTACCCTTTCGTTTGTAAAATGCGAGTAAATTCGAGAATGACCAGTTTCGTTAATTTGCTGAAACATACTCTTTAGCGTTCCAAAATAAAAATAAATTTTGGGGCAAGAGCAGTACCTACTTAATGAAGAGAGGTTAAATGGTCTAGGCTCGTGACGATTTCAAAAAGAGCTTTCCTGGGTTTCATAGTTTCAATTTTTTTGTCTTGCAAGATACACCAAGCGGTAACAGCCTGCTATAACCAAATTAAAAAATATTCGGTGGAACAAGCGCGGCGTATGGTGTGCACCTGGTCGCCTTTTTGAGCGGGGCATCCGTGAGGCTCGGGTGCTGCACGGTCGCTATGCGCGTTTTTGTGGGGTAGCACGGGTGACCTCGTTCCGAACATAAATCGCCCATACAGGGCGCGCTTGCCCGACCGTGTTCCACGGATATTCCACGTTTTAACCAAAATAGTAGTATACTGCTACTTCTGCCGAGGTGCGGAATATCCGTGGAACACGGTCGGGCAAGCGCGCCCACTAGGTATGGGTGATTTATGTTCGGAATGAGGTCGCCCGTGCCACCCCCCAAAAACGCGCATAGCGACCGTGCAGCACCCGAGAGTCACGGATGCCCCGCTCAAAGAGGCGACCTGTGGCGGCCATGTGTGGACCAAACGCCACGGTAGTTCCACCGTAAATTTTTAATTGGGAATTTGGCATTTTCGTTTAGGCCTATAACGATGTTTACGAAAGTTTCCCCTTATAGAGTAAAAGCGCAGCTTTTACTATCATCTGCAACCTGGTTCAATTTTTGCTAATCGAATTTCAACACAGCGTGAAAAAGAGGCCCCAGTCTCCAATTGACCTAATTTTTTCTTGACTTTTTTTCCTTCGGGGAGATAATGCTTAAACGAATGACCAACCGGTTAAAAAATCACTGGTGTTTATTAAATATATCATACTAGAGTGCCCGCGCTGTCAGAAATTACAGCGAGGCATTCTCGGTGACCCTTCTACATTGATCAATATTTTCTTATTAACTTCCCTACGTAGGATGCACTGAAACTGCCAACCTGAACTATGGAACAAAACAGATAAGCATTCTATGCTGAAATAACGCCGTCCTTTCCTTCGGTGACAGCTGAAAAACTGTCAGTTGCTTCCTGGTTTCGCCAAGGTAAGAGGCAGTGCACTAACAGCACTGGAATTTATAGTTAGGCTATATACTGAAAATCTCTTCCCGTTTTTCGCCATTCATATCTCATGACATCGGAATAAAATTCATTATTCTAAATTCTCCGATACCAAAACTTACCTTGAAGTGGCGACTGCCAGTTTCCAGATACGACAATGAAAATATCTAGGAAATTTGATCTTTGTTGTATTACCTAGTGTTGATTGACTGGCAAATGATTTAAAATTTAAAATTTTGGACATAAAACTTGGGGACCCCAAACTTCAAGGTTTCGAACACAAATTCTTGCTCCCATTTTTTTACAGCCGGGAACCCCAACATACGAATAAATATCCCAAAAAATATAATAAAAAATGTTAAGTTTCATTTTTATATATTAATGGATTTACTTCTGTATTTGTATATTTGGTAGGTATCATGCACAAGTGATAAACATGGGCGAAGATTGAGTTAGTCGGTAGCAAAACTAAGAAAGCTTGAAAATCGAATAGGTACATTTTTGCAGCACCTAATTAGTCATCTAAGCACTACAAATGTTTTGACGTAGGTATACATCCCATATCGGTATTCGCCTACTGATCCCGAAGCTCACTTTTTCCCTACATCCAAGCTTCACTGCCTTAAGTTCACCCCGGGCGAATTGTACACAACAGTGAAAGAATAGGGTAAAATTTCTTTCAAAGCTGGATCACGAAAACGAACGAAGAAACCGCAGACTTTGTTGGAATGAAAATTTTACACTGAAAAAATATCGTGTTTATATAGGACTTGTGGGCCGAGCCGCCCTTATAGGTGACGCCGGGAAATTAGTACTTCAGAAAAATGCGCGTTGTCTCCTGGGCCGGGCTTCTATTACCTAAAAATAAAAACACAACGCGAATTATTATACAGTACTGATTATCGTGGAATTTCCACGGTCCAACCTGAAAGTATCACGAGTTGAATTTCTTCCTATCTCTTTCCACAGAGCTTAAAAAAGCCGCGCCAAGCCGTGACTACTTCGCTCGGATTGGTTCAGCACTTGAATTTCTTCTTGTATTATTCCCATAGAGCATGAAAACTAGTACTCGAGCGAAGCCCCCGTTGTTGAAAGGCCTCGCCACGCTGTAAAAGTTTCAACGGTTTGCTACGCCCTTGAATTTCTTCCTATCTTATTCCCATTCATTGGTTCGCGACGCCCTTGTATTTCTTCCTATCTTATTACCATAGAGCCTGACAGGAATAATATAAATATAGTATAAATAAATAAAAACACGACGTGAATTAGGTACTATTTAGTACTGATACAGTTCACGTTTTGAGTGATAGTTACTTGAGTAACTTGACCGCCTGAATAAAATGAAGGCTTTTGCTGCAAAAAAAATAAATAAATAACCTCAGTGAAATGAATTTGTCCTATCAAAGTCCCACATTAGAAGCATCTTTGTTTTAAGAAACAATTTGAATACCCACCAGCACCACCGAACTACTGTTTTTATCGACGTAATTTAATACTCAAGATTCTTAGAATATTGAGAGCTTCAAGACAAATATATAAATCCTTCAAACCAACTATCTTGGCTTTCTCCTTGACCTCCCATGATACGCACAAACACAAACAAATTTAGATTGGATTAGATAGGCGGCAGTAGACGAACCAATAGGCCCATTCCCAAAGAGACACCAGAACTTATGCCCCGGCCCTCTATGAGCTATTGCCATTGTGTTAGTACGATATAGATGACTGGAGAAACGAAAAGAGAAAAAAGGAAGAAAGAAAAAAAAAGGAGAAGAATCTAAGCCAAAAAGATGATTATGGATGTACGCAAGTATAGTCGATGACCGCTGATAGGCTATGCGCAGCTAAAAGATGTAGATGGAGCGGAAGAGAGAAGAAGACGGATTAACATGGCCTGGGAAGCTTTGGCCGTTAAGAGCTTTCGCCTCGTGGAGGAGGGGTTCTTAGCTGTGGAGGATGTCTCTCCCAATGAATGTCAAGACTATTTTTAAACACGAGTTGACTGACTCCGCACCAACAACATCGGAAGGGAGTCTATTTCAAATGTTGACTAAGAAATAGGGAAAGAACTGCTGACTTGAGGTTGTTCTTCGAGCTTTATGCATGAGTTTTTGACCTTTGTTTCGCAAGCGATCATAAAGGACTCTTTTAAAGAGTACCGTTGTAGGTACGTCATCGAAGCCATTCAAATACTTAAACGTTTCTATAAGTTGCCTGCCCCCTGAGTCGTCTTTGCTCAAGAGAGATCAAACCCAGTTCTTTTAGGTGACATTCATACGGCTTATTTCGCAGTTGAGGTATCAATTTCGTTGCCCTGCGTTGGACTGTTTTCACGTTATCGATATCTTTACATAGATGTGGCGACCAGAATTGGACAGCAAATTCTAAGTGTGGCCGCACTAACGCCTTCTACAAGGGAACGATGATGCCCTTGGACTTGTATTCAAAATTTCTGGTGATGAATCCCAGTACTCTGCTTGCCATTTTCACCCTCTTCTCAACTTGCTGTGTTGTAGTTTGTTTGTAATAGTGATTCCCCAGTCACGTTGTTGGGTGATAGCAGCCAATTCCGTCCCGTTCATTTTCAATAGGGTGGAAGCGTTCACCAGCCCTACATGCATTACTGAGCATTTGTCGATATTAAAGCTCATCAGCCACGTTGCTGCTCTCCAATCCATGAGGTGGTCAAAGTTTTGTCGGAGCTGGGCTTTTTTTGTGGCCGGATGACATAGTTTAGTATCATCCGCAAATTTACTGATTTTACTACGGATGTTAAAATCGAGATCATCGATGTAAATTGAAAACAGAGGTGGGAAACCCCTGATGATATCCGTGTACAGTCGCTCGTCTCTCCTTCAAGCTTCACTCGCTACCGCCGACCCGTAAGCCATGCCCTGATCCATCGTAAATAGTCACCCTGGATGCTATGGGCTTCCAATTTTTTTCATTAGACGGTGATGGGGGACTTTATCAAAAGCCTTTTGGAAGTCTAGATACACAAGGTCTACACCTTTTTCTTCATCTTTCATATCTGTAACTTTTGAGAAAAAGTCCAGTAGGTTTGTTAAGCAACTTCTTACATTTCGGAAGCCACGTTGAGTGTCGGATATGAGCTGATGCACCCTCAGGTGATCAGTGATGCGTTTTTTCAAGAGGCGTTCGATGGTTTTGCTGACGACCGATGCAAGACTGATTGGTCGATAGTTGCTGGGGCTTTTCTTATCCCCCTTCTTATGTATCGGTATCACGTTAGCTAGTTTCCAATCATGCGGAACTTCCCGTTCTTAGAGATCGATTAAATATTTCGAGCAGTGGCTTCACGATGATTGGAGCCATTTCCCGTAGTAATCGGGGAGTAAGATTGTCTGCGCCAGTGGATTTGTACACATTTCATTTAGGTTGGTGAGTTCTTGAAGGATCTCGATCACCGTGAAAACACAGGTGTTTATAGGAGCAAGTTGCATCGGTGCTGATTTAGGAATATTCGTAACATTTTCAATAGCAAATACAGAGGTGAAATAGTCGTTCAGGATTGTGGCTTCGTCTCTTAGGCTATTGGTGATTTCACCGTCAGGTCGTTTGAACGGACCTATGGTTTCTTTTTTTTAGTCTTTCATTTACATACATATTTATAGAATACCTTTGGGCTGCGTTTTGCCATAGCGGCTACGGAAACTGAAATCGGGAAGGAAGCAAAGAGGGCACGAAAGACAGACATTACGAAGGCCTAACTAATGGCTAAGGTAACCTACACGAGCCCCTGGGGTCGCCGATCCCCATAACATAGGTTGGGCGAACCCAGCTAACCGAAACTTTTGGCCCATCCTATGTCCCCCTCAGGGGACAGATTTGTATATTAACGTAATATCAGAGTCATGAAATCGAATTTTCAATCTTGCTTGCATATTGAGAAGCAAAATACATTGAAAAAGTACATTTCAATGAAATAAAAACAAACTTAAAGAGGCAACAATCAATCTCCCCTACCAGACGTAGGACAACACAAAATACCCCCGCTAAAGTAAAGCAGCGTAATTGAAGAAATTCAACTTGGTCCTGAAACCAGAATTTCCTTTTACCATCACCAAAATTTGGTCATTTGTTGCGTCTTCAGAATAATAACCGTTTCTGTGATTTTGTTGAAGATCCGTCAACTTTTTGTATATTCTAACAAAGATAAAAGATATATACAATCTAACAAGGATGAACAGATCATCACCAAACTGATGGTAATGTGTGCTTTTTTTAACATTTCCAAGGATTCCTGAAAATTTCACAAAGATCCGTCCATAATTTTTTCAAGTTATGTTCAATCACACATAAAAACAAACAGAGACCAGTAAACAAACGAATTGATATATCGCCACAAAAATTTGGTTTATTGTTCATCGTGACATTCTCAACAATTCCTACAATTTCACGAGAATCCGTTCATAACCGTTTGAGTTATGTAGCTAACCAAGAAAATATCTGCAGACAAAGACACAAACAAACCGACCTCTTTTCACCACCAGTTGATCATTGGCTTCCCCAACATAGTGCAATCTAAATTTTATAAAGATTTGTCGATAACTTTTCTGCGTTATCTTAGTGATAAATAGACGGACACTCAGACACACTGCAGCAGAAACATAACCTCCTTGGCACGAATAAACTAAACATACGAGGTACTGATACCCCGGGAAGATGCTGCTCATATCCGCGTTCGCTACTAACAGCAGCTGCTCGATCGCCTGTACCAACCCCTGAGTGAATTTCTGTTTCGCGAGAGGAATACATCGCCTCACTTTCGTCAACCTCAGTCAATATTAACAGAATGGCCAGGCACCAACCCAATTCCGACTCCGACTCCTGGAATTGTGTCCGACTCCGACTGCACTCACCCAAACACAAGCTTACTCCGACTCCATTACCCTCATTAATTCTTCAATACTTGAACTAAGCATAAATTTTTGCGGAAATTGCACATTAGCCTACGTCCACAACTGCATAGCTGCAAGGTTTAAAATATAGAAGAGTTAGCATGCCTAAAAATAATGACTTTTCGGAGCAATACAAAGTATACAACCGAGATTAAAAGAGTTAAGGGGTTCCAAGATACATTCCTGCGCCGTGATGCAAAACTACATGAAGCTCTACAGGGGCTACAACCTCCTAATTCACGTGGTACTTTGTGCATCCGGCCCCGCCGCTGCAGAGCTTAGGCCTGCGGAAGACATAATTTTCATCTCATCTCAGACCAGATCAGGAATTTTAGAGGTCGTTACGAGCCTATCGCACCAGCCCGATTGGTTGGTGAGGTGCGAGTCGGTCGGTGCAGACGAATGCGGTGCGTCGGCGGCTGCGCACACCAATTTAGGTACCGATCAGAATTCCGATGCACAGTCAGGGGGACTTTGGATTGCTGGAAACTAAAATTGAGAAGTGAGGTATGAATAGAGAAGTGAAGAATACAGATAGCAGTAAAACAGAATTAAGGAGTGCGGTGAAAAAATGAAATTCGGAGAAAGGATAGCAGTAAGCCAAAATCGAACTATGCTATACAAACGTGAAAATCACGGCGAAGGACTGTTGGAGCAAATCAGAATTGAGGAATGCTAAAGAATCATGAAAATCCGGAACGAGGATAGCAGTGAACTATAGCTAATCTATGAGTATGATAAGAAGTGAAATCAAGAATTCGTATTCCAATCAAGGAACATAACAATACTGGGAATAATAGGGTAACACCAGGAATTTAATTTGAAATCGAACAAAGCGATACCGCGCAGAATTTGAATGGCAGTCGAGAAATATAGTCTAGATAGTGCAGGAAATTGAGTGGCAATCGAGAAATTCGTTAATATATCGGGTATTTGCATCCGAGCCATCTAGAAGTGAGTAGGTAACGTCAGAAGTCCAGAGTGAATTGGGATGCTGTCTCTGGTGCAATCCTTGCGCTACCTTGGGGTGTTGTGAGAGAGTCTACTGATCCTGGGTCTACTTTGGATCGGCTTCTCTCTGACACGGTGCGCGCTTATGTCCCTTCCCGCTTCATAACGGTTAGGACGGGCGATGAGGCCTGGTTTGATGATGCCTGTAGGAGGGCGCACCCCAACACAGTATGGTTTTCGTAAGGGAAAGGGAACCTGTGATGCTCTGCTTCGTTGCAGCTGGCTCTTGATGGGGGTCATGAGGCAAAGTTGGTACAGCTTGACTTAGTGCTGCTTTTGATCGCGTGAATCACCTTGGGCTGCTCCATAAGCTGAGATTAATGGGCATAGGTGGTTCAGTTCTCGCGGTTATTAGTCAATTTTTATCTGACAGACATCAATATGTAGTTGTTGATGGGAAGAGGAGTGAGTTTTTGGTTTGGTTTCTGGTGTCCCACAGGGTAGTGTTCTGGGCCCTTTGTTGTTCATTGTATATACGGCGGATCTGTTTCATCTTGTTAATAGTTTACTTGTTGGTTACGCTGATGATGTTACTTTGCTGGCTGTTTGCGATAAGCCTAGTGATAGATTAGAGGTTTCAGAATCTATTAAGCATGATTTGGAAATAATTGATTCCTGGTGTTCTAGGTGGGGGATGAGGCTAAATGCGGGCAAGACTAAGACCATGCTCGTGTCCAGGTCACGTACAGTGGGACCTCCTTTTCCT
>LQNS02278174.1:33509961-33520938 GCA_001587735.2 Parhyale hawaiensis | reverse complement strand
TATATATATATATATATATATATATATATATATATATATATATATATATATATAGGGAGAAGGAGTTGAGCAATGTTCATAATTTTTTGCACGGAGTCAGGTGGGTTCACCTAAGTGTGAAAAAGGCCAAAACTCTTAGAGTAAGCTTGCCATAAAACACTACGGCGTTGAAAATTACCCCCGCCGCGGGTGATGGTCTTACGCCCTTGGGCATTCTAGCTATAAATGCAATCAAAAACTTCCCTACTTCTGCCATAGTAATTTCATACAGGAACATAATGGAAAGTAGAGGCACGGCGATACGGACAGGCAGGGGTGAATTTGCGGGAGGCTGCTCCCCAGCCTTCCCCTCTCCCCCCTCATATTGTTATTGAGGGGAGTGAACTCCTGAAAAATGTTGTCACTGTCAGCAGTCGAGATTTGTAAAGATAATGAGATCACTGCCAGCAATCTAGTAATTCCAAATCTTTAATGTCGCTGCCAGTTCCAAAGTAATACTAAGATAATAAGGTCACTGCCTGTAACTGCATAATTCCAGAAAAATGAGGTATTTCCCAGCAGTAGAGTAATTTAAAGCAGTGAAGTCACTGCCAGCAGTCGAGCAACTCCAAGACAAAAAATGTTACAGTCAGTAACTGAGTAATTCTTAGACTGCCAGTAGACGAGCAATTCCAAGACAGTGAGGTCACAGCCAGAAGTCGAAGAATTCTTAGACAATTTTTTTTAATGAGGTCACTGTCAGCAGTGCAGTAATTTATAGCAGTATGTCAGAGTCAGTAGTCAAGTAATTCCAAGACAATGAGGTAACTGCCAGCGATCACAAATTGATTAAGTCCAAAGTAATGAGGTGACTCAATGTAACTGAGTAATTCCAAGACCATGAGCTGACTACCTTCAGTCAAGTAAATCTAAGTCACTGTGGTCACTGCCAGTAATCGAATAATTCTTTGACAATGAGGTCACTGCCAGCAGTTGAGTAAATTAAAGCAGCGATGCCACTACCAGCAGGCGAATAATTAAAAAAATGAGGTCACTGCCAGCAGTCGAGTACATTCCAAAACAATGATGTCACTGCCAGCAGTCGAGTAATTCCAAGATAATGAGGTCACTGCCAGCAGTCCAGTAATTCCAAGATAATGAGGTCACTGCCAGCAGTCGAGTAATTCCAAGACAATGAGGTCNTATCAGAGAAAGTCGAAATTAAGACGAAAAATTTGCACGTACTTTCTGCTCTTACGGTATTCCAAACTCTTTGTGTGACCGAGTCAAAACAGATGAGACGGATTTGGGAATCTGCTGAACTCTGAGGTGACTTGAAAGAACCGCTTAGTAAACTTCTTCGTTATGTGCATATAGATACACAATGATTGACTAACTAATTGTTCCAGCTGGATCGCCCTAAAATATGTGACTAACGCCCTAAGATATACGAAAACGCGCTAGATTTCGTGAAATTTTTGACCGCCCTAAATAACGCCCTAGGGATGGCAGAAACGCCCTAAAATGACGCGTTTCGCCCTAAAGTGGAAACACTGGCCGACAGTCAGACAGTGCCGGTCCGGGCGGCTCTTCGCAAAACTATAAACTTCGGAATTTCTACCGAATGAAACATAATGCATCTTTCGACAATAACAGTTGTTACGGCTTTTATAATTTGATCTACAGTCTAACCGTACTCAAGCCCATGGTAAAACCATATGGCTCATGTGATCAGCAGCAGGCGAAGTGTCAACAAAAACTTCAGGGAGAAAAAACTTTGACGCAACTGCTTCCCACGCATAATAAAGGCTCTTGCGAGCCTACGAGGTGCAACTTCGAAGCGCAGTACAGCTGCCACTCATTGAGATTTTCCTCAAGATTTTGCGGCATCGATGTCCTCAACTATGAAACCTGGATCTCGGTATTGGTGCCCGTCTACACGTTATGTGCTTATGCGCAGTTTAGCTATCCCTCTCTGGATCCTCTTCCCTCCTCACCTTGGGACTTAAAGACAACGATGCATCTTGTATTTGTCTCTACCTTCCGCAAGACAAAATCTGAGGAATGATAGTGTGTTCGCCCTACATGTGTTTATATTTATTTGTATATTTACGGGATAGCCCTTCATTTAAACAAAATTCAATTAAAGATGACCGTTTCAGGATATTAATTGTAAACATGAATATCTCCGGTGCAGCGCCATGATTTGTTGGGCACTACATCCTTTTGAGCAAATACGTGAATTTTCTTTCTGTCATTCCGTAATTATTATCATAATTCAAAAGTCTGTCGGTTTTCTTTAGTTTCCTAAAATACTCTTCGCTTTGTTGGTATAAGAAATTTAGTAAATGTCCCACATTGAAATTTGCACAACCGGTTTCACACATCATGGGACATTTTCAGGTGCCTAAAATCCTAAACATGCTGGATGAAACCGGTTGTGCAAATTTTAAGATAATACGAAACACGGCCATCTTTTTAACGAAATATATCTATATATATTTGTTTGTGCATATATCTTCCCGCCAAAAGCTGCCCTAAGGAATTGAGCTATCATCACAATCTCTTGCAGGCAGTCACTTGGGTTGACCTGGTTGTGGACAATGCCAAAACTGCTGATTCAGCCCTTTCAGTTCACTCCCATTGCCGTCCATGGTCTTACGCCAGGAGACGTTCTTATTTACTTTGCTGCTGATTTTAAGCATTCTACTTTTCTTTCTACGCGCGCGAGAGTCCCAATCGTTGTCCGAGTGGAAGTTGTCGCACAACTCTATGCCTAAGACACTAGTTACTAGCTAGTCTAGTAGCTGTCAGTGAGAGGGAATATCGGAGTTTTTGTTCAGGCGGGTGCACACTAACGTAAAAGTTGCCCTGTCACTCAAGTTTTCACGTTGGCTGTCACGTTGCCGTGACGACAAATTACGGCGTTTGAACGACACGCTAAAACTACACGTCACTGAGACTGTAAATTAACTCAGAAGCAGGAGGGATACTCAAAGCTTGACAAATTTAATGCTGCTTGCCGCAGAGTAGAAACTGCAAGCAACGACTCATATTTTAGATATTATTTTTACTGTGTGGCAAGGTACAAGTCGAAGTCTCGTTCGTTGCTACGTAACAGGATGTATCAGGAAGCAAAGAATGCAACGGGAGGACTCAATTGGACTAAAATAAAACTTAGCCGTTTCCGCACGTATAGCAAATTTACATCACATCGAAGAGTCGAAGTATTTGAGTGTGGGACCTCAGGCCTTCGTAGGTTGTTTTCTCAAACATATCACCGTATTTTTTCCATTTACTTCATTCAATCTCCCGCTCATGACTGGCCAGCTACTTGAGCTGCAAAATACTATAAAATATTGTCGTGAAGTACAGAAGCTCGAGCAATAGGCTAACTGTTACTGTGGTTTCTCTCGCGTACAGAATTGGCTATATGATGGTGCTTATATTTGTTGGGAAGGAATAAAATGTTCTGTGAAAAGCACTGTGAACTGAATATGAAGTGCAAACAAGGCTTCAATTAAGAAAAAGAAATTAAATCAGGTCGCCGAAAGGAACCAACTTCGGCGCTAGGTCCCTTACTCTCGCCTAGAATTTACGTTTGATCGATTTTCGCTCTTTTTAGGCCGTACTGTCGGAAAACCCGAACTAATTTCAGGTAAGTTGGATTAGATTCATTCATAACTTTGGGTAGG
The DNA here is from genome assembly GCA_001587735.2 of Parhyale hawaiensis. Taxonomy (NCBI): domain Eukaryota; kingdom Metazoa; phylum Arthropoda; class Malacostraca; order Amphipoda; family Hyalidae; genus Parhyale; species Parhyale hawaiensis. The sequence goes on along the minus strand of LQNS02278174.1, from coordinate 33,517,264 downwards.
TTAGGGAGGGCAGGTCTGGTTTTTCTAACCACCTCTTTTTTCAATTCCGGGTATGTAACGTTTTGGTTAGTGGTAATTATTGGTTAGGTGCTGTGAAAGTTTCCACCAGCAGCACTGCAATTTTCTATAGATAATTGCTAATTTAGTATATATTCTCTTAATTCATCTATACGCTAGAGATGAATTTCGCAATTTCAGACGATTTTTCTGGTTAAATTAGTTAAAACACTCCCAGGCTGCTCAGCCATAGATTCGTCGATGATGACGTCATTTTTCGATACTAATTTCTCGTGAGTTCCGTTACGCTCTTTGTTGTTGGGATGTAGGATTCTGTAGCGGCGCAACTTTTACGTTACTGTGCACCCGCTCTAACATGAGGTTTGACAAATTGAAAGTGCTGCGCAATAACAGCTGTATCGCTTATAGTGGCATTAATTATATTCATATATTTCATTATTTTTTCCATTATGATCATAAGCTCGATCTCTGCTTTGATGAGAGCCTGGATATTATTTGAGTTGAGTGAGTCTTCGCACTGCTTGAAGTCAGAAGTTGGGCTAGTGGGAGGTTTCTGAATGGGAAGAATAAGAGTCTTCAGAAAAGTGTAGGAATTAGTGGCGTTGTTGTTGTTGTTGTTGTTGTTGGGTAGCCCCAAGACGGTGGCGTACTACGCAAAACTGTAGCACTTGTTAAAGGACCCAGCCACATCTTTCATCTACTGCTGGGCAGTAAGTCCTATTTCCCAAACCTCATTCTTTCATCCCCAAATTTTCCTCATTTATTTGATCCGTCACTCGCGTAACTTAACCCTTTACGCACGACTGTGACGAATTCGTCACGCTGAAAATTAAAGTATAAAATAGCTCTAAATTACAAAATAATTCAGGGCGTAAAGGGTTAGATTCCCAGCTATTCCAAAAACCACCCACCTCAGAACTAAGACTCTCACATGTATAGAACGAAGATACAGGGCTGATTTCAACCCCTTTTATACAAATTTTAAAGTAAAACGAAAAAAAAACATCAAGTTCCATACGTGGGCGGCAGTAAGACCCCAATATCGTAGGATAATTCCAAGGAATGCTAACCGTATGCACTGAAGGTCATAGCTGGGTCGTACCAACTGCAAGGGGAGCGGAGGGAAGCAGCAATGAGGGGCATAACTCAGGATCCAATAGAATTATGCACAACTACGAGAGAAGGTAAAATATTCAAATATTAGCAAGTAAATGAGTTGTCAACGAGCATGGCTTAATAAATATCAGCTTATCTAACTGCGCAACACCTACCCTAACATAACCTACGCGTGAAGTGGTCTGTCCAGACGATAGTCTTTTGAGCGTGTTCACTCATCCAATCATCCTAATGTTTTCCAGCGTCGTTGTGAACACAACTGTGTATATGCCGCAGAATTAAACCATCAAATAAGTTTCCTCTTCAAGTCTTACCAGGCAAGTTGCGGTTATCTCTTCAAATTTGGAGTAAAATCTGACATTTAGAAATCTTCTCTAGGGACATGAATGGTTTATCAGTTATACTTATAGGAAAGTCGGATAGCTTCAGAGGTGTACACGAAGTAAATTATGTATCGCAGCACCATCTGCAAACGCTAAAGAAATGTTGTATGATCAGGATCTCCCCGAACATGTAGTGCAAAACGATAAGAATGAAATATTTTCTTGTTGCATCCCTACAGAAACTTGTTCAAAATACGTTATTGGACTTGTAATGGAAAAGACTACGCTTTTTCAAGTGACTTATAGTCCGTTTAGCCCAAAATACTAGCCACCATTCATTAAATATAACACCCAGCTAATGAACAGAGTTAAATTTTTGTGGCGGTAAAACTGATGATGAGTTGACGGTGTTTACTGGATGGCTACTGGCCCCATATCAAGTAACATCATACCTCTGGAAACAACATTGGCATCGTTGACTTATCCTTTAGGTAGGCTTTGTTGAGGAGCTTTGTTGAAGAGTTTACTACGGAAAACAAATCTTTAGCTAGGTACGACGGAACGTCAAAAAGAGTGAGGACCAAATGCAGCGACAGTCACCCTAATAGCGCTGAGAAATTCCGACTATCTTTCGATTGTCTTCACAGCTGTCGACTGCTGGCTGCGATCTCGCTAACTACCAATAGAGTGGACAGCTGGAGCCAGTTTCCAGTTTCCCTAACTATTTTCAATATCTCACTGTGTTTTAGTTTTAGTTGACGTTACTAGGCGTCCAAAGAGTTTACTATCGTTTTTGTTGTGGTTTTCGTTGGAACTTTAGGTACCTATGTATCTATATATATATATGTCTGTCCACTCAAAAACAGGGAGAAGGAGTTGAGCAATGTTCATAATTTTTTGCATGGAGTCAGGTGGGTTCACCTAAGTGTGAAAAAGGCCAAAACTCTAGAGTAAGCTGGCCATTAAACACTACGGCGTTGAAAATTACCCCCGCCGCGGGTGATGGTCTTACGCCCTTAGGCATTCTAGCAATAAATGCAATCAAAAACTTCCCTACTACTGCCGTAATAATTTCATATAGAAACACAATGGAAAGTAGAGGCACGGCGATACGGACAGGTCGGGGTGAATTTGCTGGAGGCTGCTCCCCAGCCTTCCCCTCTCCCCCCTCATATTGTTCTTAATGAGGTCACTGTCAGCAGTACAGTAATTAATAGCAGTATGTCAGAGCCAGTAGTCAAGTAATTCCAAGACAATGAGGTAACTGCCAGGCTGTCAGAAATTAATTAAGTCCAAAGTAATGAGGTGACTCCCTGTAACTGAGTAATTCCAAGACCATGAGGTGACTACCTTCAGTCAAGTAAATCTAAGTCACTGTGGTCACTACCAGTAATCGAATAATTCCTTGACAATGAGGTCACTTCCAGCAGTTGAGTAAATTAAAGCAGCGATGCCACTACCAGCAGGCGAATAATTGAAAAATGAGGTCACTGGCCCGCAGTCGAGTAATTCCAAGACAATGAGGTCACTGCCAGCAGTCGAGTACATTCCAAAACAATGATGTCACTGCCAGCAGTAGAGTAATACCAAGACATGAGGTCACTGACAGCAGTCGAGTAATTCCAAGACAATGGTGTCACTGCCAGCAGTCGAGTAATTCCAAGACAATGAGGTCAATGCCAGCAATCCAGTAATTTCAAGACTCTGAGATCACAGCCAGCAGTCGAGTAATTCCTAGACAGTTAGGTCACTGACAGCAGTCGAGTAATTCCAAGATAATGAGGTCACTGACAGCAGTCGAGTAATTCCAAGATAATGAGGTCACTGCCAGTAGTCGAGCAATTCCAAGACAATGAGGTCACTGCCAGCAGTCGAGTAATTCCAAGACAGGAAGGTCACACTGCCGGCAGTCGAGTAATTCCAAGACAATGAGGTCACTGCCAGCAGTCGAGTAATTTAAAGCAGTAAGGTCAAGCAACAGTCGAGCATTCAGACTCCAGTTGCTCTCGACAGAGGTTTATTGCCTCTCCCGGACCCTTTCTCCTTCTCGCTATTTTTAGATCAAAATGGAAACGCTCCCAAAATAGAACTTTCTGCTTTTTTTCCCTGAAGCAAAGCTTCCATTTTGTGGGATGTGCATGAGACCAAAAGTTATATTGTATAACTGAGTAAGAGTACAAGTAAGACTGCAGTAATTACATGTACGAGGGTTGTTTGTAAGGTAAGTACCGTTTAGAAATGAAAAGAAACGTATGCAATTTTCTTACAGATTTATTTATGTGAAAAGCTTGTAACTTAATCTATATTTTCTTCATAATTTCCGGCAATTTAAGGCTCTTAACGTAACGCACGACCAGTGTTTAGTCGGTCGCCTGCTGTTCCTCATCATGAACATTCGTGCGACCATCTTTGTAAGGTCTAACGGTCCATCTCCTTATCATTCCACCGGCCACATTGTTTTATCCACAAACTTCACTAACCTCCAGTCGATTAATTTCAGTCTCTTTTACGTCTTTACGAGTAGTAGCACTGACAAAACGAATCATCGATCGTACATCGTAAGTAGCGGGATTCTCAATCGGCGTAGCCGTTTCAATTACTCAAAAACAAACATTTTATAACGGTCGATGTTTGTGTCTGCAACGTAACCTGTGGCTTGCCAGCAGATGTATGTAAACAGCGCGAGCGGAACGCTGGCCGCAGGGCCGTCGCGTCGGAACTTGGAAAAAGAACTTACTTTAAGAACCACTCGCATATCTATATTTTTTCTATGAAAATGAGGTTCAAAATAATACAATAGGATGTAACAACGATTATGACATTCGTACAAATAAATAACTATAGGACTACGAGTCGTAAGTTACATCTGTGAAAGTTAATGCATTTTCATCATCTCTTACCTGGATTTTTTACGGCATCCGCAGAGATCTCTCTGCGTATACTAACATTAATGGGTACGTTGAAACGACAATATTTCCACAATGGCAAAAATGGCCTCCAGCATCTTACTATAACGTCACCGGTACCCACAGGGATATAACTACACAAACCCAAACATGCAGCAGCTATAATTTTCTTGCAGTAAGTTCCATAAACGTAACGTTATCTTATAATAAAATTGATGCAATGAGAGCTGGAGAGAAATTGATTAAAACCTCTACCGCTATGTCATTGACGTGAGACTGACAGTTCGTGTTCTGAAACTGAGGGGCCGTCGTTGAGCTGCAAGGGCGGGAAGGGTTCAGAACACGAAGCTCTTGTCATCCGATGACAGTATAGTCGTAGAAACCGCCGCCAAGAAAACAAAAACAGAAACTGAATACTGTATACTCGGTTTCCTCTATTTCCTTTGAAAATTACATTTCAAGTCCTGGCTACAGGCCGCTGCAACGCCTATGAAAGAAGGGCAACGCGCATTTGTAATATTAATGAGAACATGGTCATTTGTAACTTAATTTTTATGGCATGACTTGTAGCTTAATCATATTTTTTCTTCTGTTTAGGCTGAAAAAAGTTACAATTCGTTTGTATATTTACCTGCAGGTGAGTTGCAACATTTGTAGATTAGTGAAACGAACTACCGAAAGAGCAAAAGCATTCGAAGTAGGGAATAATAATCTAAACGAGGATATCTTATATTTAATGCAGCTGTGAAAAATAAGCCTATTTCAGAGACACATAATAGCCATACCTCGGATCGCATCGTTTATTGCTGCCGTGTAATCTTCTGCTTCGTAAATAAGTCACAACCTAGGGCCGGATGCACAAACGTCTTGTAAAGTTACGGTAACGTAAACTGTACAGTTCCTTGAAGAAGAACCGATAGCGCTGCTCAGATTTTGTCGCTTTCTAATACTGATCCTCAAAAAACTATGCTAATAGTGGTTTAAACCTTCAAATGATGCATACCTAAATACTAAATAATAGGCACTCTCAGATGTTAGATCAAAGAGTAAAAATTTAAAATTTCTGCAGTTACGTAGTTGTATTCGTGGCTGCAGCTGTACAGTTACGGTGCTTGTAACTTTACAAGGCGTTTGAGCATCCGGCCCCTAAAGGGTATGTTGTGAATTGAGATAAAAATTAAAATACTCAGAACACTTCTTCATGACTTGATCTAAGATATATAAGAATGTAGTCCTGCAAAAATTCTTAAACTGAGGTTGACAGTGTGTGGTGAAGTGTCATTTGGCTCCAATGACGCCACAGCCAATGCTAGTGCACACCCACCCCTCTCCACCAACACTGTTAATTCTAACCAAACCGAAGACATACTCTCAGGTACGCCACATGCAATGCCAGAATTGAAGTTAGTCTAAGGAGAGAGAGAAAAAGGAACAGACGTGTACTAATATTACAAAAAGGCTACATTGCCAATCAATGAAAACCAGCGCGGTAGGGAACAGGCACTCGGGAAAGAATATGAACTCATTAGTAGAGTCCGGATTTCCAGCATTTATTCTATTATTGCTATAGCTAACGGTATAAATGCAAATAAAAATTTGCATATATTGCAAAAATGCTACTTTAGAATAAACGCTATTTTGAGCAGACAAAAAGGCAATACGTAGTCATTATGCAATAAATAACTATAAAACCTGCACAAAGTAGTAGCTGGTTCGTATCAGCACCATGAAACATAGGTATAGTAATGTATTACTTGGGGGGGAACGTCTCAGTTTTGGGTCATCTGTTTTATTTACGGTCCGATTTGGCAGTAACTTTGGTGCTGCATGTAAAATGTGATTCTAAGACTATTTGGTTACAATGATTTTTAAAATTTTTATACTTTGGAAGTAACATAACAATTTTTGAGTTTTCTTTATTCGTTTTTTTCTATTTTGTCTAAAGTTTTCATTTGATTTTTCCTTGGTATTTGGTTCTAATCATTGCTAACGCAAGTAGATGACACGAACGTATCAACTTGTCTTTATTTTCTTCTCGTTTTGAAAATATATACGAGGTTTCCTATTTTTCTGTGGTATTTAAAATAAACTCAAGTACAGAAGTTTTAAGAACAAATGCTGATGTTCTACATACGTTACGAGTCAGGTTGTACATTCCCGTTTTTCTGATACTTGAATGGCGAAAATCAGGTAAAAACCTTAGAAGAAATAGGGATTAGAAATGTGTGCTTCTAGCGTAAATAGAAATAGAAAAAAAACACAATAGAAGACAATTTTCCCATTTTCTTTCAATAACTCATTTTCTAGGACGAAAATAGGTAAAACCACATGAGTCTAACTAACCCCCATTATTTTTTGATTACCTCCGCCAAGGAGGTTATGTTTTCGTCGGGTTTGTATGTCTGTTTGTCTCTTTGTCTGTTTGTTTGATTGTCTGTCTGTCACCAAGATAACTCATAAAATTAAAGACGGAGTTTGACAAAATTTACAGGGATTGTTATGCATGTTAGAGGAACAGATGATTAACTTTTGGTGAAGATCCGTCCATCCGTTTGTATGTTTGTCTGCCTCTTTTTTCTTAATGCCATAACTCAAAAAGTTATGGACGGATTTTTATTAAATTTACACAAGTGGTTAGGTTTATTACGAAGAGTAAATGACCAAATTTTCGTGATGATCTGTTCGTTCGTTAGTCACTGATCCTAATTCTATGCTTGTTAGCACAATTACTCAAAAAATTACGAATAGATTTTTGTGAAATTTATAGGAGTTGTTATCTAATACTAAGAATGACCGTCGTGTGTTTATAAATATATATATACTAGTGGCCCGTGCCGTCATTATAAATGACGGCAAAAAATTAACACTTCACCAAAACCCCCGCCGTCTTTTGGGCTTCCTCATTTTTCCCCTATCTAATACTGAAGAAAAAGATTCCAA
>LQNS02278174.1:33478896-33498567 GCA_001587735.2 Parhyale hawaiensis | reverse complement strand
GACTCCACTTAATGTGATAGCAGGCCTCTGGCTACGATCTGTGGTATCCTTCAGTACATAACTTATAATTACAACAGTGATATAGTAGAGATAGTGGCCTCATTGGTACCTAACTAGTTATTACAACAGAGAGATAGTGGCCTTAATTCCTGGGATAATATCAGTTTAGAAGGATTCAACATTCTCGAATTGAAATATGACAAATGTCCAGCGTTCCTTTCACCTCATCCGAACGTTACGCAAACAGCACCCACCGCACCGCCAGCAAACTTAACTAAAGTTTAAAACTAATTAACTACAAGCGAATTAAGTAGCTAAAGCCTCGCGCCACATACAAACGACTGCATCGTCATTGATTTATCTGTCTTAGCAATTCAAACATAGGTCGAAGATGAAAGATCAATGCGCGGACACCTTATCACAGATGGGTAGGTCCACACATTTGCAGCCTCCTAAAGTTCGAATGAAAATTCTCGTCGCAGGTCTCAGGACTTTTTGAATTCCCTTCGTAGCTTCATCTTCATATATATATATATATATATGTTATTTTTTCCTCTTGGTAAAATTCATAGTAAACAACCACGTTATGCATTTTCAGCGTTTTGAGACTTTTGAATTGAGCAACGGAAGCCTTTTCATACGGCGTAATTTTCTAACATTAGAAGTAGCAGAGAGCTCTGTTGGAAGAACTGAGGCTTCCTGTAGAATGACCAACGGCTATAAAATGTGTTAAAACCATACATATTTTGTTGATTTCCACCCATGGCTCGGTAAAAACCACTGATTTCGACCTATATGTATGAGTGTATGTACACAGCAGACCGGACCATTACTGAAACAGCCCACTCTGGATCAAATGGCGCTTTTACGATCAGAGCGGTCGTTCTTCGAGATCTAGGTTTTTCGCCTCGTGAATTTCTGCTATGCAGTATTTCGAGTTTAGTTTTCATCGCTGCCGACGCTACTAAAGACCATGCTCGCATTCAACCGTCTCAGCAAGATGATTCTTCGATCAAACCCTTTATCAACAAAACTCACCGAGAAGCGCTGACTGCTTTCGTGCTTGTTCGGATAGATCTTGAGCTGTGTTTGGAGGTTGTACATCAGTCAGCCTGTCAAGTTGGCCACCTGATCTAACGCTGTAAAGGCCAACGCAGACGAGAGGCAAAAGTTGCCGGGAGGGGCATGTCGCCCGCTAATACTCAACCAAACTCGGGGAAAAAATTGTTTGAGGAGAGAATTCAGCACGATGGGTGTGGGCAAATTTTATTTGTCGCGTTCGAGCAATTCAGAATCCTAACAACAATGATTAGTGACAGGGCTTGGCATTCGAAAGGATGCTATTCCTAAAAGTAGCGGACTACGATCACGTGTTGTACTGTAGGTTGGGGCCGGTCGTGGACTTTATTGGCGGGGTGTGTTTTCTCTTTTGTTTATTCACCACCAAGACGTGTAATACTTGCATTTTGCTTAAAACTCCGCTTTAAATGGTTGAGATTCCATTTGCAATGTCAAAGTATAAAATTTATTTGTTTCTAGATCACAGCGATGGTAGCCAGCAGAAAACAATGTCACAGTTTTGCTTATAAGCCCGAAGATCATGCAAAACTTTCAGTCGCTTACTACTACGTACGAGGAATTAAAAACTGGCGTTTTATCAAGTACTAAAATTTATTATAATAATATCTTTCATTTCTATTCTATTCAATTAGTCAATATTTTACCCTAAAATATTGCGTTAATTCGAGTACGTGCGGATGAACATGCCAAGGCAAGCTTGATATATACGCAATTTTGTCTCGTAGGAATCAGTGAAGATGTCACTCGTCTGCACATGCCTGACCTTTTCGGATACCTCTAGACCTTCTCTCAGACGGACTTCCCATGTGGTACACTAGGTTCCCGCCGGTCGCGGACTTTATTGATTTAGGTTCATGTGTTTTTCAACTTGGCAGTCTGCTTGAACCTCATGGTTGTCCAACAGAGCAGTACTTAATTGATTTAGAGGAATATTGGTCGTAAGTAGTAATTCCACTGTTCTTTCCGATATATTTTATATGAGAAATAGAAAAATTTTATTTTGTTTTCGTTTGAGCGAAAGGTGAGCGGTTGTCAACTATAAGATGCAACTGGGCCGAAAACCAGTGTTGCTCTCTATCTGTGTGTTTACCGGGTTAGTGCTATCACAATATAGTCGAGTGACGTTGTACTTGTTACGGACTGATCGAGGGTTTCGGTGAGCATGCTAGCTACTTGTAGGAATAGCATTCTTTGGAATGACAAATATTGTCACAAATCTTTGTTGTTAGGGTTAAATGATTTATTTTATTTCTTGAGGATCAAACTATAAGAGAAACTTACGCACGATAAAAATTTTGAGACACAAGTTCCAAGTTAAGAAGTTTGTATTAAATGGCCTACTGAAACTATCGACTGGCACGGCGAAGTCGGGCTAAGCTAACTCACTAGGTTTGAATTACCGGGAACTTCGGACAGAAGCTTAGGTTCTACCACTTTGAATCATATTGCAGGTGCTAGCAGCACCCAGGTTAGGTTTGGGACTGTCAAAAACTCCTTGAGGAAGAAGGATTCAAATTTTGGCAGTCTCAAGAGTAATTGGTTTAAGGGTAATTATAAATTATAACGTGTCCAAACGACAGCCGGTACTCAGTAGAGTCCCACAAGGCACAGAACTTGGTCCAATACTCTTGTTCATCATGATAAATGATATGGGGCACCAATGCAAGTTTGCCGTTCCCTCGTCGTTCGCTGATGACACAAGGATATTAGCAGCGGTACAATCAATGGCAGACGTACGGAATGTGCTACTAGATCTAACCAACATCTTTCACCGAACATCGGTTAACAACATGACCTTCAACGAATCTAAATTTGAACTTTTACGATACGGAAAAAACTCCTCCCTTACTGAATCTACGCCCTACACGACGAGAGATGGGAGCAAAATCGAGAGAAAGCAAATTTTAAGAGATCTTGAGGTGAGAATACAAGATAATGCTACTTTTCAAGATCATATGGCTCGGTTGTTACCATTGGCAAGAAGTGGAGCGGATGAGTACTCCGAACTTTCTCTTCACGAGAGGCAGACACAATGCTCACCTTATGGAAACAACTGATATTGCCAAGGATTGAATACTGTTCACCTCTTTGGATGCCAAGCAAATGGAAAGACTTAAAGCGCCTCGAGGCTATCCAGAGATCGTTCACTGCCAAAATCCAAGGCATGAAAGATTTAAGCTATCACGAAAGACTGGCTCAACTTCAAATGTACTCAATTCAAAGGAGATTCGTGCGCTTTACGATCATATGTATTTAGAAAAGTCTAGAAGGAATTACTGCCAACGTCAATGGGCGAATCCAGGCCAGACACTCAAACCGTATTGGTCGCACTTGTCAAGCGCGCATTCCGACCAAAACTGGTGGTAATGCGATATCCACAAAATATTCTATTAGTTTCGTGGTCCGAGGGTCGAAATTTTTCAACAAAATGTCTCGTCACATTCGAAATGTCACCGGTGCAGAGACTGTGAAATTTAAAAGCTCGCTGGACGTATTCTTACTGAAACTGCCAGATAAACCTGATGTAAGCGGCTACGTGAACTGTGGGGATAACTCGCTGTTAACCACCGCGCTGGTCACGGACTGCATTATCACCTCTGCACAAGATAGTGGGGTGCATAACGTCACCTGGACCTCGTCCGAAGTATCATCAAAGGTATCAAAGGTAAAATGTAACGCCTGAAACTCGGCCCAAAAGCTCCCAACTGAAGTACCTGCATTACAAGTCAAGCCTAGTGGACTTGCCGTAACTTCACTTCACCTTTTCAATAGATAACATCTTATGAATACATATATTTATTCGCACATCAGAGTAGTCAAAACAGAGTCTCTCCTCAGGCGGCAGGCTACAACACACGAAAGTATAGCCTTCACCAATCTCTTCCAGAGCTCTCTGCCGAGCAAGCCGCTTCTCTAAGGGCAATCGATCACTATTGTCATTGTGCAGCAGAGTTTTGACATTTCAAGTAGGAAGTATCAGTTCTTGCTTTTGAATTCTCAATTTGCCACCGCCTTAGTGTGAATGCCTCAGCGTTCGCGGTAATTAATCAGTCCTCGATAAGGTTGAGCGAGCAATGCATAGGCCGCATTTTCTTGACGCCTCCGAGCATGGGATACGCAGTACTATCCTTAAACAGGGCTGGAATTCGTCCAAAGGGGGCCGTAGCTCCAATTGATCTGTCCGACGACCACTGTCCAGAGCCGTCACACCTGCAGGTCAGGAACTGAGATCTACTAGCTCCGTAGTACGCCTGCCCCCGTCGCCACGCCCATCGCCGAGGGATTTCTTTAGGAAAAGAATAGAAATAAAGAATGGGTGCACCATTGTAGAAGTGGCGAGGGAGTAGCCTGGAGCAAAGCTTGTGCAAATTTGATTAGCGATGTGAGCAGCTACCCAGTCTGCACACCACTATCTTGGCCCCACTGCAGGTACTCCAGTTGCACAGGATAGCCTAGTACGACCGGTCCACAGGGCTACAGGATGGCTAGTCCACGGTGCAAAGCCCAGCCCCTGAAGGGGTTCCCTCTTAAGCCACTCACTCGAGGAATGCGCCCCTACACTGACACCCAAGCGCGGGCAACTAATAGGGATATAATAATGTGAGCTAAATCGTGTTGTAACAGTCCGTAGAGTTCGGAGATGCATTAGCTTTGTTTATGCAAGTGCATTTGCGACGTCCTTTCATGCACACTCAGTGGCAACTTTATTGAGAGGCTAGTGAGCACAACTACTCAAGTAAAGATTCACCCTTAGACTACATACTTTTGCTTAAAGAAAAAAAAATGCAAGCACATTTTCTAACTCAATTCCTTAGAGAGCTCAGCGCCATTTGGTGTGACAATGCATAACCGCAAGAACTTCAGCATCAACACAAAAGGTCTTTTTTGTAAGAACAATTAGAAGGTAGCATATGTAGTTTTTTGGCCTGTTCGAACAATTAATAACATGTTTATCATGACTTTCTCTCCCTCAAATATACAGTTATATATTTGCAGAACACTTGAAGTAAAACAACTGTTCAGTAGAGGTGATATTTCTAAACCAACATTATTTTCCCCAATCTTGATCTGCAATGAAATATATACAGACAGTGTGTTTTTTAACTTTACCCTACAATCGAATAGATGCAAAAAAAAATAACATTACGAATTTGCTAACCTTACTCAGCAATACAATATAACCAAACATTGCACTCCATAACCTAGCTTGCAACACAATGTGTCCAAAGACTGTGTTCGCTAGCCTTACTATGCAGAACAATATTTTAAACACTATGTTCACAAACCATACTCAGCCATACAATATTTCCAAACTGTATGGAACAAAGCCAAGTTCCCATCTATAGTACCGCTTATAAGCTACATACCTTTCCTGCATCACCACAGGACGTGACCTCCACCGGTGTCTGCCATAAAGACTCTGCTAATTTTAGCACCCTACTCGCATATTTCGCCGGCGCCTCTTGACATCAGCTTTCAAATTCAGCGGCGTGAAGCCATTCTCCAATATTCGAGAGGTGGCCAGCCAACGACCGGGGCTGTTCCAAGGGCCGGAATATCTGCTTTAACTTGATACTTGCACTTCGGTGGGTGCAGGGCCCTGTGCTGGGTGGTGCGTGATGCATGCCTGTTGAGGGTGCACTAGCTGGGCCTATATAGGCTGGACAGGTGCTGAACATCTGTTGCATGCAGAGCAAACCTTTCGTATCTGTTAGGTATGACGTGTATTCTGTCGTACACGGTGCAAACCTCTTGAATGCACACTGGTATTATCTGCTAATTACGTGGTACAAGGTGGTACGCAATGAGCAAATACTTTGTTAGTTTAGTAGTCTTAACTGTTAAGTACGTGGTGCGCATGAGCAGTGCAGAATTTGTAAGAGTTCAGTGGGCCCACATATACAGTTGACGCCAAAATTAAGGGATAAAATTTCAAAACTATATGCATAAAGCAACAATTTCCCCCACAAACTTGGAATTTCTAAACGATGTTGTGATTGCACTATCATATACTGTAACATCATAAGCATTCATTAACCTTTGATAGGATAGAATAAAAGTTGCAATACAACCCTACGTTGTGCCACGTTGCGGACCGTGAATTGTTTGATCTTTCTCCGTAAAAATAGCACCCGGCATCTTGTCATGACGTCACTGTACCAACCAGCTTATGTGAAAGCCAACCCATACACATCTTTACAGCCATTTTCAAGTGCTTGGAGCAATAATATAAACGTAATGCGCTAGAAAGTAAGAGAGACTCCATAAAATATGGGAAGATACAGCATACTACAACCGCTCTGTCAGTAACATAGACGTGACGGTAATGTTCTCATATTCTTGTGTCATCTCCACCATAGTAAAAGAGAGTTTGTAGAGCTTTGTTTACGATACCGTCTTGTTCTGTTTGTGGTCGTACTTTACTCTTTCTAGACAACGGGAGCAGCATTGGAGAATGTTAATCTAGATACAAATTTAGATTCGCGTATTTATTTATCATATATTTCTCCACGGGCGGGAGGAGTTCTTAGATTATTCTATTACAGCATACATTAAAATTTTCGTGTTCATTCATTTCTTAATAATATATGAGCTATGAATTTACAACCTAATCAACAAGGCTCAGCGCCATCACAGACCAAACCAGTTAACTGAACTGGCACCCCAAAAGTACCAGCTAGCTATTATCCTCTCAGAAGCAATATAATAATAATGTTTTCTGCTAATATTACAGCTTATTACATAAAAATAGGGTAAATGCAGCCATTTCTTCCCGATGAGACATCTGCATGGCTTAACACTATTTCACCTGATTGACTAAATACTATAACATACAATATTATCCAATAGGTATGACAGTACCATACAGCACGACCTACAGTATGAACGTGTAAATTCTAAATCATGTATTTATATTTCATAATAGGACGCTTTTAATCAAGTGAATTATCATTTGATAATTGATCAGTTGATTTGCTTAACGAGCGTTTCCGCCAAAAGGCGATCCGCACAGTGATGCTAGTGGGCCAGGAGGCGCAATTACGAAAATCCCATCTTGACATCGGCTCTCCTCTGCCATATAGTATAAGTTGGCTTAGTGCACTACAACTGGCAGGAAAAAAGCGCAAAGAATAGGAAAAAACACTCGAGTGGATGGGTCCTTACATGGCCTTTCACACGAGAGAGACTAGGGGTGTCTCGTCTACAAGATCAGCTATCTCGATCAACAGTCCATCTAAAGGAACAGAATGGGGGAAAGATAGATAGAGAACCTACCTAAATTTATAAAACTATAACCTTCTCAGCAGGAATTGCGGTTAGCTACGACATCCCCTGCGGAGAAGGCACTCTGGACACCCCCTGGGTTCGTGAGTTCATCAATCGAAAACTACCAAAGAATGGGATTTGAAAACCAGGCCCAATTCAGCGCTTGATAATGATAAGCGTATAAGTGAAATTTGAGCTCTCGTAGTCTTAGAATATATTATATGGTTGCCATGGAGTGTAAGGAAAATAGCCGTACAATTCTGTTGTACAGGAAACCTACAAGTTAGCCACTTGCGAGTATCTACACGTTTACATGGGATACATTTCCCATCAGGACAGACCACAATGCGATTTACGAAGACATTCACTCGCGTCGCTGGTGCTTGTAGCACCATGGGGTAATAGACAAGCTTTGCCTTGCGTCATTTATTACTTCTCAGCAAATTTTGCGTTCACAATCAGATCAATACTGGCAACATGCTCTGTAGTGGGTGTCAAACTTAACCAAAACGCTTACTAACAACTTTGTGAGTGAGGAATTGACGACTGTATTTAGAGTTTCTACTGGCTGTGTATCGCTTACCATCTCTGACGTCACACCAGATCCTTATTCCAAATCATTTCTGTCATGAGGTTGTGCACACGTAAGTCATCACTGCGTTCAAATGCGTTGATGTGGTTATTTAAATAGCACACACTTGCAAAGAATATTGAGTTAAAATTGCCTCTAAATTTGAAGATATGTTCGAAATTTTATTAACGACACTTGCGACGTAAACTGAACTGACGGTCAGCATTTTTAAAATCTTTTCTTGGCAAACTCAAAGCAGTGCTTACGACAGCTCAACAATATGTTCAGACGGATGGCTCAGGAAACTCGTTCTTTTGGGTAGCGTGTGCACCAGCCATAAGTTTTCTCTGATTTAACCTCTGGTATCCTTTTATATAAGGTAAACCTGTTCATTTTAGTCGTTGCTAAGCTTGCTACGTAAATTCCTTTGGTCTAAGTCATTCCCAAATCGACAACGCAAATGTTCTCTACAATGTATTCTACAAGTTTTTTGCTACGAAACCACGGGTAGAGAAATTCAGGGTTAAATGACGATAAAAACTTATTTTCACGCTGTTTTTTTCATTTTTATTATCCCTGTGCTTCCGATGAAAGTGTTCTATGTGCTGCGTAAAGTTTTTATTAGTCCAGGGAACTTTTACAATGCAGACTTTCAAGAAAGTGCAATTTTATGTGGAACGTGAAAAATTTGACGTTGTTTGGCGAATAAGTATAAAATTTTAGCGTACTGAGATAATGCAAATTAAATGCTTCCACACATATGTATACTGTATAATATATGCGTCTAGCCATTTAATCAGTGATTATTCTTACGTCTTAGAAAGAACACTACTTAGAATAATACAGACGTAGTAAGCTATGAAAAAATGTTAACCTGCGACACCTGAATGATTTACATTTCTTAAATGAAGTAGGTCTAAGTTGTGTCGTCCACGCTACTTCACTAGTACGGAGGTCTCGTGGCCTAGATAGTTGGATGGCTAGATTTGTAACTAATGTGAGAACCAAGAGCACATTATCTCCACAGTGCACGTAACCTCTGGCCATTGTTTTATCTAATAGATTTCAAACAGAACTTTAATAGCTCTTTGAAGTTAACAGTTTTTTATTTTTTTCACATCGAAAAAGCCATACGTTAGTGAACCACCTGAACGGTTACACTATTCGAATGTATTTCTTGTCGCTAGATCGAAGCGCCACCTTGTCTCCTTGGAACGTGAGAAAGTAATAAATTCAGTTCGTTTAGTTTGTCTAGTAACCTTTCGTTCGTTCACAGTTACAGTGATGCCTTCCAAACTTTCACTATATATATATATATATATATACAGTAGGTTGCTCGTAGGATACGAACCTGGGACCTTATGCATAGCGAGGCGCAACTGCAAGGCCAGCACTGACGATGCATAAAAGACAAGCATGCAGTATGCGGAGTACTGCAGTACTGCTGAATTCCTGGCTAGTTCCAGGTGCGAGTGGGGCTATTAATATGTGATATTCAATATAGATATTTGTATATAAGATGAGCTAACCCAGTAGTTTCTACTTCTACGAAACTTCACTCATGAGCGTTGCGTTCGCTTCATTTGATCAGGTTTCAGCGTAACTGTCAACCGATTATCTTCGAGACCGCCTCAAGCGCAGTCCTATGAAGCGATATTCGAACTCATCGCTGACATTCGAGAAATGTTACAGATAGTGGGAATTGCTTATCTGACTGAACTGTGTCAATTGATAGCACCTGTAGTTGAATCCCTAATTCCTTTAAGAACGGAAGATTGCTCCGCTAATGTTATTTCTTTCTTTCGCTATTTCTTACTCGTCAATGCTTATATTTAAAGTCCGTACATAGGATTACTGCAGACGTAAACTTTTCTTCCTATGTCATTTGGCTAGATACTACGACGTAATCATTTTAAAAGGCCCAACACGGGGCGAAGAAGTAGAAGAACGCACTAACTTTTAACTAATTAAATCCTTTACAGACGCTATACGAAGATGAATTATCTCGTACAGTTGGTGTTAAGATTTTTCTGCTACGAATAATGTCGTTATAGTTTACAACTCAATGCTGGGAAAAACAAATCCTGGTTGCTTGGAGGCACTAAATTTTTTATACAGCAGCTTCTTACTGTTAGCGATTTCATTTTTCCTTTATAGTTATCTAAGGTAAAAATTTATTTTTTTACCCTCACGAAGTACTAACGACTGCATAGCGCACTAGCTATTCATGCTGGTATTTATATTGTGCTGGCAAAAGGCTTTCTGATGCCAAATCTTCTCTTCTACATTTTTCAAAAAGAGTGATTATACACTGTTGTTATCCGTTAAGAAGAGGCTAGATGCTTTATTATATACTTTGCAGGCCAAGTATGACTTTCATTACACTATATAGTAAACACCGTCGTGTGTTTATTTACATATTTATATGTAGGTATCTTTCGTGTCACGCTCTTAACGAAATAGATAGGCGAAAAATGGGCCGAGTTGCAAATTTCATAGCCAAGTTGCGTTTTTATAGCAATCGATTTAAGCTTTACTTAGCGCGATTAATTGTGATGGTGAAGCCTGATCCTTATCCCTTTATCTGAAGACACTTCTCGCTTGAAACACTTATTGAAATCGGAATAATATGCATGCAGCTTCTGGAGTCTGATTTTACAGCTTTTTTTCTATCAGGTCACGACGTATAAATTTGGCAGATGGTCAATGAAGTGCTATGGAGGTTACGAATTTTCACGGGCAGTAGATAATTATTTCTTCAAGCTTACTGCCAAAATTTTTGTGCTTCAAATGAAGCAGATATTTGGGCAGGAAAGACGGTGTTAACGGTATATACGAAGCACTAACATTGTATATACGCTAACCTCACTGGCGTTGCATTAAAGTTTATTGGAGTGTTTTGCTCAAGATTTTACTTCTGCCTATCGATATAGAAGACCTAAGGATGAGAGTACGACAAAGGATCAATGAGCAACGTGAAGAAGTAAGTCAGAGCCTATAGGTATTAGACAGACAATCACATCGATTATTGAGGGAATTTTTTCACGTACGGGTGTACTAGTCAGTTAAGAATATGCTATATGCTTAAACTTCAAGCTAACGGTTTTGTTTGCATAGATTAGATAGAACACAATAATAAATTTAAATAGTTCATGAACAGGAAGAAATTTGAAAAATGTCTGAAATTATTTTCGTTAGCTAGAGATGCTCAAGAGGCCCATTGTTTCGCTGAAAGAGTCCGTAGTTCACACGGTCTGTAAAGAGAACAGTTCGACCCGTCTTGTGAGTTATGACTAAGTTATCATAAACTTTCCTTAGCTTACGTCAAATCAACAAGCACTGATGTTATGTATTAGGGCGTATTTTTAGTAACTGTTGTTGGATTTAGATTTCTCACTATACTTCAAGCAAATACTGTCTCAAGCTAAGAAATAACTTGGCAGCTCCAGGTAATACCACCAACGACGGTACTAGCAAAGCAGGCAGAACATCCCTCCTCCTCCTCCTCTGCCCTCAAGCTGAACACCTTGTCACGAACCTGCAATGTACAGCGGAACAAGCTTATTTCAACAGTTGCCGTATAGTACAAACTGTAGTCAATGTACTATTGTATTTAATCAAGACAGTAACGTAATACTCAGTAAAATCACAGTCCATTTCCTAGATATCAACAGTTTATTTCATGTATATTTCATACCTCGCGAGTTCAGTCAACTCTTCATTTTTCAGGGCAATCAAACGAAATTAACTTCGAATTTCTCTAAGGTCAGAAATTAAGATTTCGCTGGTCTTCGTAGTCCGCAGTGGAAAAGCGCTACAATCTGCACCTTTGCATATCTACTCATGAGGCCCGAGGCACATTGAGCAGGGCAGATGCAGGACCGCACAGCACAGGCTTGGTGCGCACATTGAGACGCAGTCTTTCGTCGTGTGCTGCCAGTGTTGCCAGATCTACAGCTATGGGCTATATGTAGATCTACAGATTTTAACGCTGGTTTACAGATGTCCAGATTTTTGCAAAAATACCCAAAATCTACAGATATTTGCAGTAATTTGTTCAAATGTATGAAATTTCTAACGATTCCTATAAACATTTTCTGGAAGATTCAGCCACTTTTTTTTACAATTTATCTTCAAAGTTCTTTCCACCTTCAGAAAAGTTGAAAGACTTTCACCAGTCAGTTTCTTTAAAACAATGCGAGAATAAAATTTTGTTACAGCACTGATCACGATATTAAAATTTGGCACAACGTTTCGGTCCATTACAATCGCCTGAAGATGACCATTGTAATGGACCGAAAAGTTGTGCCAAATTTTAATATAGTGATCAGCGCTGTAACAAAAATTTTATTGATGCATTGTTTGAAAGAAACTGACTGGTGAGTGTTTTAACTTTTCTGAAGGTGGAAACAACTTTGAAAATAAATTGTAAACCAAACGCTGATATATAGTTTTCAATTTTTTTATTAAATAAATGCTATATATGAACCTTTGTCATTGTGACTATACTTCTTTGTGAAGTCTGTTCATTACACGGTTCTTGAGAGTATTATTATAAGCCAATCATCAATTGGGTTGTTGATTCACCTAACCAGAAAAGTACTTAAGTTTCCAATAAAAACTATGTAGCAGTGAAACTTGCTTCATGAAGCTAGGAAAGCTGACCACAAAAATCATAGCAAATCTTTCGAGAAACGCGCATTTGGGTTCATAAGGACATTTATGTCACGTTTGGACGAATTGCCGAGAGACTGTAGTGAGAACACATCTCAAGTGGATGAAAGTGTTGTCCAATAACACTATGTTCCCGGCCCATTTATGATAGGCCTGTAAATTGACGATTTGATGCTGACACTCACTTGCGTCTGTTGGACCGACTTGTTAGTTCAGCCAGCAGGCTGTGCGCTGATAATGATCTAGTGAACCTGTCCCACAGGAGAGGAGTAGCCGAGCTATGCATGTTTTATAAGGTGTACAACAATGAGAGGCATTGGTTGTATCTGCTCTCCCTACCCTCAAGGCTTTTGGGAGAGAGACTCGTGCTGCGTGCGGAGCGCACTCTTTCACTTTGGAGGCTGTCGTATGTCGAACTAATCAGTTCTGTCGGTGCTTCGTGCCCTGGTCGGCTAGGGTTTGGAATTTGTTGCCGGCATCGGC
Source organism: Parhyale hawaiensis (assembly GCA_001587735.2). NCBI lineage: Eukaryota > Metazoa > Arthropoda > Malacostraca > Amphipoda > Hyalidae > Parhyale > Parhyale hawaiensis. Next base: position 33,485,492 of record LQNS02278174.1, on the reverse strand, counting down.
TTTTGGTCGTATTGGCCTGCAGGTGTTAATTCAGCTGTTAAAGGTTTTTTGCTGAATTTCCTTCAGCAGCGTTTTGGGCTTCCCGGTGTCGCAAGATGCTTCATTTGGGTTGTATTAACCGTCCGTGGGAGCTCAGGCGTGAAGTTTTAATAATAACTAGACGACCCGTGACCCGTTGGGTCGTCATCACGATCGTCTTGTCTGTCTTTCGTGCCCATTTTGCTTCTTTCTCGACCTGTAACTCATACTGATCTTTCTTCCATCTGTTCTTCTCCTTCTTCTTTCCCGACTTGCTGTTCCCATGCGCGTTGATCCTGTGTGGGAACACCCTCGTGCATGGGTTCCACGTGTCTNATAGTTTACAACTCAATGCTGGGAAAAACAAATCCTGGTTGCTTGGAGGCACTAAATTTTTTATACAGCAGCTTCTTACTGTTAGCGATTTCATTTTTCCTTTATAGTTATCTAAGGTAAAAATTTATTTTTTTACCCTCACGAAGCACTAACGACTGCATAGCGCACTAGCTATTCATGCTGGTATTTATATTGTGCTGGCAAAAGGCTTTCTGATGCCAAATCTTCTCTTCTACATTTTTCAAAAAGAGTGAATATGCACTGTTGTTATCCGTTAAGAAGAGGCTAGATGCTTTATTATATACTTTGCAGGCAAAGTATGACTTTCATCAAACAATATAACAAACACCGTCGTGTGTTTATTTATATATTTATATGTAGGTATCTTTCGTGTCACGCTCTTAACGAAATAGATAAGCGAAAAATGGGCCGAGTTGCAGAATTCATAGCCAAGTTGCGTTTTTATAGCAATCGATTTAAGCTTTACTTAGTGCGGTTAATTGTGATGGTGAAGCCTGATCCTTATCCCTTTATCTGAAGACACTTCTCGCTTGAAACACTTATTAAAATCGGAATAATATGCATGCAGCTTCTGGAGTCTGATTTTACAGCTTTTTTCTATCAGGTCACGACGTATAAATTCGGCAGATGGTCAACGAAGTGCTATGGAGGTTACGAATTTTCACGGGCAGTAGATAATTATTTCTTCAAGCTTACTGCCAAAATTTTTGCGCTTCAAATGAAGCAGATATTTGGGCTGGAAAGACGGTGTTAACGGTATATACGAAGCGCTAACATTGTATATACCCTAACCTGACTGGCCTTGCATTAAAGTTTATTGGAGTGTTTTGCTGAAGATTTTACTTCTGCCTATCGATATAGAAGACCTAAGGATGAGAGTACGACAAAGGATCAATGAACAACGTGAAGAAGTAAGTCAGAGAAGATTCCGCACCGGCCTATAGGTATTAGACAGACAAACACATCGATTATTGAGTGAATTTTTTCATGTACGGGTGTACTAGTCAGTTAAGAATATGCTATATTCTTAAACTTCAAGCTAACTGTTTTGTTTGCATGGATTAGATAAAACACAAAAATAAATTTAAATAGTTCATCAACAGGAAGAAATTTGAAAAATGTCTGATATTATTTTCGTTAGCTAGAGATGCTCAAGAGGCCCATTGTTTCGCTTGAAGAGTCCGTAGTTCACACGGTCTGTAAAAAGAACAGTTCGACCCGTCTTGTGAGTTATGACTAAGTTATCAGAAACTTTCCTTAGCTTGCGTCAAATCAACTAGCACTGATGTTATGTATTAGGGCGTATTTTTAGTAACTGTTGTTGGATTTAGATTTCTCACTATACTTCTAGCAAATACTGTCTCAAGCTAAGAAGTAACTTGGCCGCCCCAGGTAATACCACCAACGACGATACCAGCAAAGCAGGCAGAACATCCCTCCTCCTCTGCCATCAAGCTGAACACCTTGTCACGAACCTGCAATGTACAGCGGAGCAAGCTTATTTCAACAGTTGCCGTATAGTACAAACTGTAGTCAATGTACTATTGTATTTAATCAAGACAGTAACGTAATACTCAGTAAAATCATAGTCCATTTCCTAAATATCTACAGTTTATTTTATGTTTATTTCATACCTCGCGAGTTCAATCAACTCTTCATTCTTCATGGCAAACAATCAAAGTGAACGTCGAATTTCTGTAAGGTCAGAAATTAAGATTTCGCTGGTCTGCGTAGTCCGCAGTGGAAAAGCGCTACAATCTGCACCTCGTTTGCCTATCTACCCATGAGGCCCGAGGCACATTGAGCAGGGCAGATGCAGGACAGCACAGCACATGCAGGCTTGGTGCGCACATTGAGACGCAGTCTTTCTTCGTGTGCTGCCAGTGTTGCCAGATCTACAGATATAGGCTATATGTAGATCTACAGATTTTAACGCTGATTTACAGATGTCCAGATTTTTGCAAAAAAGCCCAAAATTTACAGATATTTGCAGTAATTTGTTCAAATGCATGAAATTTCAAACGATTCCTATAAACATTTTCTCGAAGATTCAGCCACTTTTTTTACAATTTATTTTCAAAGTTGTTTCCACGTTCAGAAAAGTTAAAAGACTTTCACCAGTCAGTTTCTTTAAAACAATGCGAGAATAACATTTTGTTACAGTACTGATCACGATATTAAAATTTGGCACAACGTTTCGGTCCATTACAATGGCCTGAAGATGACCATTGTAATGGACCGAAAATTTGTGCCAAATTTTAATGTAGTGATCAGTGCAGTAACAAAATTTTGTTCTTGCATTGTTTTAAAGAAACTGACTGGTGAAAGTCTTTTAAATTTTCTGAACGTGGAAACAACTTTGAAAATGAATTGTAAAACAAACGCTGATCTATAGTTTTCAATTTTTTTATTAAATAAATGCTATATATGAACATTTGTCAATTTGACTATACTTCTTTGTGCAGTTTTCTGGACTGCTCTGTGCTGTGTCACCTGCGTTGCCTGCGTTTCAATGTGTGCCCGGCCTTACAATTTACTACTTAGGTGGTTTATTCAAGTTCGGCTGCAAACTTTAGATGCGCTTGCTAAACTTAATCTCAGAGTAAATACAGATGACGGCGTGACTGTGAGAACAAAATGTTCACGGTTGATCAGTGCTGCACAGGTGCGCTCCGCCAGCTCAGTCCCTGGAGTAGGTATACACGGAGACGACACATCAGCCAGCGGCTCACGTGTTATTGCACGAGCTGGCTGGCAGTACACGCTGGCGGATATGGCTGTCATCTGCACAGGTGTAAATTTAAGGCATGTTTGATTGGGTACCGGAATTAGGCATTTGACGCTTAGTTTATCCGAAACTCTTGTGAGAAGCTTTGGCTTTGCCTCTTTGTATCGTACATGTTGTAACTGTCAGAGGCAAAGCAATTACGTTGAACCAGCTTAAAAGTTCATTTTACGGAGCAAGATTGAGCTTCTGGAAGTCTCTAGGGTTACCGATTACGAGTCGGTACCTGAAACTTAATTCAACAGGTCAAAGATTTCGAAAAAGTCAAGCCGCGAAGGCTCAATTTTAGCTCCCAATCGAACATTCCTTTACAGTATCACAGAGGCCGGTATGAGCTCCATTTCTGCCTGCGCGGACAGCTATAGATGGAGCAAACAAATTTGGCTGACGCCACTCAGGAAATGTTGGACGATTTACTGCGCGATCGAAAGTTTGGAGTTCCTGTAGCGCGAGGTAGAAGTTTATGTTCTAAGTCAATATTTTCCATCCCGAAATCGAAACCGAAGGGAAAATCCGATACTGTAATCGCGTAATTGATTCAAATTTGACAAGAATTCTTCGATCACGAATGGTAGCACACACCCGCTGAGCTGGGGTCCGGCATAGCCCTTTTTATGATTTAAATTAGTTACGCGATTGCAATAGCGAATTTTTCTGCCTTTCATTCTCGATTTTGGGATCTACAATATTGACTTGGAAAACAGAATTCTTTCCCACACTACAGGACGTAAAATTTTCGATCACGGACTAGTCTCAATCGAGGCTGGACACGCCCAGCACCGGACGTAAATACTTTAACTGTGTCGCCTCGATCCAACTATGCTTACTCCGAGACCTTGACCTTAGTGTAAAAATGATTTGAAAGAAAATGAAAATAAATTTTAAAAAGAACTCCAACGAGAGATCCAGACCAAGGAAACCTGCATAGCATCAGACCAAGACTGAAGCTATCATCACGTGAAGCATCACTAGAACTGTATGTCTTTGCACTTTGAAGCTGATAGCTACTTTGCATCGTCGGGATCATGGATTCTACTCGGTGCTAATTTGGGTAACATCTATGTTTGATCATTCCAGCGTAAAATTTCTCCTTATCTTATCCAAAAACAGATGGTGTGTCTTGAAATATATAAATAGGGACATAAATCAAGTTGCACATAAAGAAGCATTGGTCTTTATTATAGCGTTTTGATTGAATAGAATATATGTATAGCCCTATACGATACAGTGCAGATCATGCATTCCGAGGGTCAACTCCGTTTTCGGCCTCAAGAGGTGGGCTATATTTATATCCCTCTGGAGAGGAAAACCGAGCCCGACGGCCAGTTCTGGGGAGCGATCGGCCAGCAATGTGCTTGTTCGGTGTAAGGACTCACACCCAAATCCAGACGTAATATTTTTTTATGTTACTGCAGAGAACCGACAAACACTGAGATCAATATCTGGGAATTACTTAATGAAAATGCAGCTGAGTTGGTCCGAACCCATTCAGAAATTTATAGGCACTTATCCGAAGTTATCAGATACCTTTCACTATTTACTCATAGAAAGCCGATGAACGTCTATGAATTTTCGATTGGGAACTAGATTACAAATCACCAGTTTTTTTTTTTTTTGCCGTTTGCTTTATCCTCTGCTAGGATAAGTTCTCTTATTGCAACTGTAGAACCAAGTTTGTTTCGAGAATTAAAGAGGGGGACTACGGTTCCCATCAGAAATATATGCAACAGACATAGAAAATTTAAAAATTGGTGGAGTTTGAAATTGGAAATCCAACGAAACTTTCCCATAAATTTTCCCTAAACGTCTGTGACATGAGACTTAATTGAAGGCAATTTTAAGCTAGTCTACTGCGTTAATTCGGCTCCCCGTTGTTCTGCTATTCACTGTCTCCACTTGTACAGAGAAAAAATTGACTGACAGTTTAATTAAGTGTAGTTATCAATCGACGGATCTTTACCAAACGTTTATCATCTGTTTCTCCAAACATACCTAACAATTCCTGCAAATTTATTAAAGATCCGCCCATAAGTTTGTATGTTATTGTGGTGACAGACAATGAGACAAACAATCAGATAGACAAACATACAAAACAGACACACAGAAAGACAGACTAACTCGAGAGAACCGTACCGTAACCATCTTTCTTGAGGTAATTAATCTCGTTCTGGCATATCCGTTTGTGTTCTTAATGTCCCCAGGCAGAGGTCACTGGAGTGTGGACCGTACCAGATAACACGGCCCTGAACTAATTAGATAATTTCTTCAAGTCCTTTGACCCATGGAGTAAAGTAGTTCTGTATCATAGATACAATATAACCGCTTGAATTTGTTGTTCACCTGCGTCTCGTATCTGTATCGGAAAATTTTTTCGTTTTGCATTACTGAATGCATTTTCCTAATCCCGGCAAAAGTTGTATGCTGTANGTTGTTCTGCTATTCACTGTCTGCACTGTGTACAGAGAAAAAATTGACTGACAGTTTAATTAAGTGTAGTTATCAATCGACGGATCTTTACCAAACGTTTATCATCTGTTTCTCCAAACATACCTAACAATTCCTGCAAATTTATTAATGATCCGCCCATAAGTTTGTATGTTATTGTGGTGACAGACAATGAGACAAAGAATCAGATAGACAAGCATATAAAACAGACACACAGAAAGACAGACTAATTCGAGAGAAACGTACCGTTACCTTCTTTCTTGAGGTAATTAATCTCGTTCTGGCCTAGGAGCTTCAATAGAGAAGGAGGGAGCCTTGTGGCCCAGTTACAGACTTGCCAGCGAGTCAATCAGATCTCTTATAGCTGTGAGACGCTCATTGGTGGAAAAGACGGGGGAGCACTAAGTTTCACCGGGGAGCAGCAGACGAACCCAGTTACTGATATGCGATTGGTGCATACGACAACTGGCTGACAGCCATAAGAGACTCTTGAGCTTCAACGGGCTAGGCTACTGGCTCCCTCCTTCTCTATACAAGCTCCTTGGTTCTGGCATATCCGTTTGTGTTCTTAATGTCCCCAGGCAGAGGTCACTGGAGTGTGGACCGTACCAGATAACACGGCCCTGAACTAATTAGATAATTTCTTCAAGTCCTTTGCTATATACTTTTATTCGTTTGCTTTACAACAAGGGTTCCCCACCTTATCCACACCTGGCATCCCTAAAAATCTTTTACAGCTGTATGTTCGCTTCTACTTTTTTTCTCACTTCTCTTTTCTTCTTTATTATATTTATATTTTCATGTTTTCCTAATGTCACCTATTTTTTAGCTTCGAAGTTAAAATGATGTGTTAGTTGATTCACAATATACCTGTGTGTGAACTGTGAACCTAGTGCTGTCATAGGATGTTGTACAGAATGTAGGTCGTGAAGTGTTGTACAGAAAATTCGTATGAGAAGAAATAAATATTTTTTTTTCTTGTACGAACAGT
>LQNS02278174.1:33367374-33401898 GCA_001587735.2 Parhyale hawaiensis | reverse complement strand
TGGCGCAGTACCAACAAGTCGGAGCAGTGCCACATAGCCTTCTCTTACCTCTTCTCTATGTTCCGAGCCGTCTACCTCCCCTACATATTCCCCAATTTCAACCCTAGCAATTCTCTATACAAGCCAAATTTAGGTGAGTGTGCTGGCTTGTGTTTGGGTGTCCAATGGGTTATCTGTCGCCACTGTTGTATTTAAGCAATGATATGTTTCGTGTTTAGCTGCAGTGAACTTATGAACATTATACAACATATTTTGAACATTAGTTGAACCAACAAACTTATTAGCTACAGCTTCTGTAAATGTGTGTGTTACTGACGTAGCCCTATTTGAACATTGAAGGAGCCAATTTAAAACATTTAGCTACTTGAACTTACAAAATTGGTTACCGAAACTTATTTTAAAATGGGGCTGTATTTACTACCTAGTACCGTTCAATGAGGTGAAATTGAACAAAACTACGTTCAATCTTTAAATGTTGGCGTTTTCATTACTTTTCAATATATATGACCAAGTTGAATACGGTAGTCAGTGAAAGGACAAATGTTAGTGTATTCACAGAGTATTTTACTTTTGATATAATTTTTAGGAGTGACGGTGCAGCATCCTTTTAAAGACTGAAGGTAATTGACTTATTTTGTTCTACTTAACACCGTGTTCGTCTTCACTCTGGTTTACAGAACACTTTGTGATACGAGTCCATGAGGAAATGGCAAAATTTTCATTGGCATTTGTGCTCATCTGTATAACTGTGAGCTCTAATAATTGGCACATCGCCTTGAACTATTTTACTGTATGTCGAAGATCTAGCTACAAGGTCGTGGAGCACGAAGCTTTGTGTCTAGTTGAAACGCCATTGATTCGTTGGTAGTTCTGCTGTCTCACCTCTAGTTGCCGACATAGATTAGGAACCACTCATACAGTATATCGAAGTAAATTGTAGAAGTAACTTGTTGTTTCCACTCCCGCAGAACTGCCAGAACTGCGCAGCAGCCCCGGCAAGAGCCTGTACGGCACATGTCAGGTGGTGCTCGTGCGGTGGGTGCGGCAGTATGTCTCCTCCACCACCATACCTCCTGCTGCCGCTCCTCCTGTCATGCTGCCGAGAGGGACCTCACATACTGGGTCAGAGATGCTTTTTATTTTAAGCTGTTGCGTTATATTAGTCTTGTTTAGACATTAGGGATATATATCTCTCTCTCTCTCCATGATCACTTCACTTTTCCTTCTTCATCCTCGTCCCCTCAGAGGGCACAGGATGGGCCATAGGGTTAGGTTAGTTAGGCTCGCCCATCCTATGTTATGGGGAGCAGCGCCCCCAGGGGAATTGTGTAGGTTACCTTAGCCATTAGTTTAGCCTTCGGGACGTCTGTCTTTTATGCCAACTTTGCTTCCTTCCGAATTCACACTGTAACTGATTTTACTTTGTGTTCTTCCTTTTTTCCCCCTACTTGCTGTTTCTGTGCGCGTTGCTCGTGAGTGGGAGCACCTTCGTGCATGGCTTCCCCGTTTCTATCGACAAACTATATGTCCCTTATGTTTTCCTCCGTGAGATCACCTCAGTTGTGAAGACGGCGGCTTAAACTATTCAATAATCTAATTTCTTCCTTTCTCCTACAAATGGTGCTTTGTTTTGTTCTCCTTCTGCCCGTTATATCTAGTAGCTATGGAAAAACCTTTGGGTATATGTTCCATGCTTCTTTTGGTATATATGTATGCTGTGTACCCCTTCCCCATGAATCGTAGGCCACACGCCGAAAGAGGTGGAACTGCCCACTAATTCAGTGTAGGTTGTTCCTCTTACTTCTAATGACTTGCGTTTTGTTCTTTTCCGTCATTCTTCCTGACATACTGTTGGCCTGCTCGTCTTTCTTTCGTTTGTGACATCCCATCTTTATTGATGCACGCATGTCACTGGTAGCGACCAGCAGCGACCCCATGGTGTCTAGTAAGTTACATAAGCGACGCACTCGGGACGTCTGTGTTTCTTGCCCACTTTGCTTTCTACCAATTTCATGCTAGTGCTGATCTTACTTTCTTCTTGATGGAAAATTTCAAGATAATTCATTTCCTTTGTTTTTCCTTTTCTTTTTTGACTTACCGATACTCTTCATGTGATTTTGAGGGAACATCCTCGTGCTAAGGTTCCACATTGTTATCAACATCGGTAGCTACCTACTGTATGTCCCTTCTTTGTTCCTCTGTGAGATAACATATGTTGTGGAAACGGAGGCTTAAGCTACTTAATAGGTATAGCTATACTGTATAACAAAACTAGAGGCTTAACGTAGCTACCTATATTTTACCTTACCTCCATCACTGCCTCTCAGGGGGGCATAGGATGGGCCAAAGGCTATAGGGTTAGGTTAGTTTAGGTTCGCCCATCCTATGTTATGGGGAGCAGCGCCCCCAGGGGGACCCTGTAGGTTAGGTACCTTAGCCATTAGCTAGACCTTCGGGACGTCTGTCTTTCGTGCCCACTTTGCTTCCTTCCCTTCTTTTACTCCTACTGATATTTCTTCCATCTGTTCTTCCTCTTCCATCTGTTCTTCCTCTTCTTTCCCGGCTTGCTGTTCCCATGCGCATTGATCCTGGGTGGGAACACCCTCGTGCATGGGTTCCACGTGTCTATCGTCACACTATGTGTCTCTGCATTCTTCCTCTGTGATATCGCCTTTGTTGTGGAAACGGAGACTTAAACTTCTGAATATAAAGCTAATAATAATAATAACCTCCGTAGCCGGATAATGGCGTACGGAAGTTGAAATTTCTCCTACTCATGCTATTCTGTGTTCCTGCTAGGTTTTTACTCCTTTTGTACAGTAGGTATGTTACCTTTCATTATGCAAATACTATTTTTTTACTTTATTTTTCAAGATAAGTGTCTAACTTCAAAATATCAATATTATCTAAATGTATGGCTATGTTGTAAATGTAAACAGCACATGTAAACTAAATATTTAGCCATTTGCTAAGTTCATCATACAATTTGCTTATTTATTTTTTTACGGTTACCTCAGATTATGGAAGAAGTTCATAAAAATGTCATAAAGAGGAAATAAATTCAAGTCAATAGGAATATTTTTATTAAACGTCCAAAACAAAGAAATTATAACCAAAGCAATTCAATAAATACTGAAATAAGTGTTCAGTAGTGGTAAATATAACGAGCTATTTTTGAACTTGGCAAACTCCATTTTTTATGGTTTTTATACGGCGATTATCAGCAGACTTTGTCAGGTTTGATATTTCAGATGGTGGAATAGAATCTGCAGCTGTTTCTACTTTGCTGGAAAACTGCCGACCACCTTCATAGACCTTCCTTTTGATCATTGCCCAGAGGTTCTCAATGGGATTAGATACGGGCTAGTTGCTGGCCAGGTCATAATCATTTTTTATTTAAATCCTGCATCTGCAAGAGCCAATTAGCAGTGTACCGTGCTCTGTGTGAAGGAGCGTTTTTGTGCTGAAATACCAATTGGATCTGCGTGCGATAGTTTATTCATCAAGCCATGGAATCAAGTTGGCTTCAAGAAACTGGCAGTACCTTTCTGCATTCAGTTTAACACCTTCTGCCATTGCAAATGGACCAATAAGGGTGTCACCTACTATACCGGCCCAAAACATTACACCTCCACCTCCTTGTTGATGCTTAAGCCGTGTTTGTTGAGGTCGGTCATGGAGGACCCATCCAGACGCCCAACCATCTGGACCATCAAGAGTGGCTCTGCAATCGTCAGTAGATATGACATTGGAGAAATCAGTTTTCATGTTCTCTTCAGCCCATTTGACCCTATTTTCTTTTAGTTTTTGTTAGAAGTGGTCGTTTAATTGTCTTTTTCACTTTCCCTAGCTTCTGTAAAACCTCACATCTAGTCTCTGCTTAGTAGGTATAGGGGTTCTAGCATCTTCAAGTATCGCCATACTTGTAGAAAGTTCTTTTCTAGCCATAGAAACCTTCATAAGTCGCATATCCCGTTCCCGAGCAGTCAATTTCCTCATAGAGGCTGTATCTGGAGTTTTCCGGTTGACCTTACCTTCAATTGCATAAGCCTTAATTGATCACACTGTAATTCCTTGGAAGCTTCGAGTGTTGTCTTACCAGAAGCCAATAACGAGGTCACTTTGATCTTTTCTTCACTGGTTAGACCGCTTTTCTTGCCCATGTTGACTATAGAGTGATATTGCATCTGGCGTATCAGCAAAACCCTGTGCAATAAGCAAATGTTGCCAAAATGTGGGAATTGGTTCCGTTTTATTTTTCTCTAGTTACAATATACCTGTGCACTAAGTTACTATTAACATTTTAATGTTTGACACTTATCTTGAAGAATAAGTAAAAAAAATTGTATTTGCATAATCAAAGGTATCATACTGCATTTCTTCATAGCGTGGAGTTGAATTCTGAATAAAAGTCTTGTTTTCTCTCTCAAGCCTCAAACTTCTGCCTAACCAGATGGCTCTGCGTTGTAGCTGCGGACTCTATGGTATTGTTACATTGTCGATGAAGCGAGAATTGAGTATTGCATTCCTCCCTATACTATTAAATTTCTACTCGAGCCTGATTTCCGTATAGCTGTGGACTGTATGATAATTAATATTTTACCGACACAGCGAGGATCGTCGTGGGGAAGGCACCCAGGCTCCGGATGGGACTGGCAGCACCAGCGACCAGGACTCTGTATCCTCCGCCCATTATGCCAAGTGAGGAGGAAGGAGCTTGTGTTATTTACCTGTTTACTTGCTCATTTGGGTTTTCAGCATTTTATTGTGACTGAAGTGATACGGCCTCTTGGCATTTATACTAGTTAGCTATATCATAATACACTAGCTCCGGATTTTTTCTGATCAGTCGAGATGGTTGATGTGAAATTTGCATCTTTACATTTGCTTGTAATATTGCTTTAGATGCATACCATCAGCCTGGTAACGTTTTAAAGTAGCTGTGGAGAATTGGAGTCATAAACGCTGTGTGCATGACACTAGAATGTGAGAGCTATAATATTCGCTGGATCTGTTCAGTTGCACACTATTTTTCTCACCTCCAGGTCACTTGACACCGTTAAGACTTAGCCCAGTAGTTCCTTCTGCCCTTTACCAATCTGACAATCTTACGCAAGTGGGATTCTTACGTAAAACAAAACAACCTTTATCAGTTTGATTGATGCTGGAATCGTTTCACAGTGTATGATCAGGATTTGATTACTAAAGCTTTTCCTCCCTTCCAGATTGTCTGTCAAGCCGCCGCACCGTACATCAGCCGGTCAGCGCCACGCCCGGCTGAGCGGCGGTCCGCCGAGCCAGCGCGGTCGCCAGTGGCTCAGCTCACCATACCCACCTGTGAAGTCGGCGAGGAAGGTTCTCTGGTGCCTAGGTACCTCCTACGACTTCATGGACACCTACTCCTGGCAAGCCTTGGTGCTTGTAAAAGAAGAAGCCCTTTGCTTATATAACTGAAGTATAATTTTGTGTAACTTTAAAAAACTATAAAAACTTGAAAAAAAGCTTTAAAAAACGCGGAAAAACTTCTACCTAAAGGGCATGGGATCTACCCCAACTTGATTGTTGGGCGTCTCGCTCATTACCTGTCTGAGAGTTTCTCTTGAGACAACAGGGGAAGTTAAAAAAACGTGAAAACTTTGAAAAAAACTTCTACCAGCAGAGTATGGGATATACCCCAACTTGACCGTTGGGTGCCCTCGCCTATTACCTGTCTTGAGAGTTGTCTCTTAAGACAGCAAGGGAAGTTCAAATTGTCCTTGACACTCGTTCTACCCTGGTTTTGCTAGGGCACCGGTGGTAATACCCTTTACCCTAACTATCTGCACCTCTCGTCAGCAGGGTTACCGCTAGGAAGGTATGCGCTATTAACCCAGTCATGTAATGTCGTCTACCGGGCACTAGAGGCTTATTCCATATGCCAACAACGACGGTGACTAAATTAGGAGTGACCGAATGCTCGCACCACATCCACGAGCGTGCTTCTGCGGCTTGAACGTCTAGAAGTGCCCTGACCTCTCGTCTGAAACTTCTGCGAATCATGTTTCTGTAGTATGTACTGGACTGGTTCCAGCCCGGCTCTACTAGGAGTTCGGCTCTGTGAGATGTCCCACGTTAGACTGCACGAGACCAGGGGTGATGCCCATCACTCTAACTACCTGCACCTCTCAGCAAGGTTCCCGCTAGGAAGGTACGCGATAACAGCCCTTTCTTTCATGTCGATTACCGGGCAACAGAAGCTTGCTTTATCTGTCGGAAACGACTTTGACTGAGTCGTCCTTGACCAAATGGTCGCACCTCATATACGAGCGTACATGTGCGACCTCAAACATACAGAAATCATACCTTGCCCTAGCAAGGTCTCGAACTTGTGACGCCCAGTGACGCCGGGCCTACCTCTCGATTCAAGAGTCCACCTAGGTCAAGGACGTGGACCAATCGTCTGGTAAGCAATTGATCACACCTCGATATCGAGAGCTTATGCAAGCCCAAATGTACGAGACTCTTATGATATCTCCTTCGGCCATTGCACTAAATTTATGCCTGTCACTGCGTCGCCAAGCCCGGCACACAGCCCAAACTGTCGCCTAACAACGAGTCAGACCAATAATTCAGTATCCAAATGGTCACACCTCAGTCCCGAGCGTGCTTATGCAAGCCTCAAAGGGAGGAAATCATCACCTTCAACGGGACCTTGAGCTTGTCTCACCCGGAGAAGCCCTGCCCGCCGCTTTACCAAAACTTGTTTCCCTATGACTACCACGTGGACCAATCGTTTCACTATCTGATATTCGTGCCTCAGCTTGAAGCGTACTTATGTAAGTTAGGAGCATACGAGAATCATACGGACAATGTCCTGAACTGATTGCTCCGAGATCCATCAAGCCCTTTAGTTGACTTAAACTCAAAGCTGACCACTATTGCAGTACCCGAAAGGCTGCGCCCCAGTTAATCATGCTAAAGCATCGAACATACGAGAGTGTTACAGTGCCTTGATCTTGTTCTCAAGCGCATGACCCGGACTTGTTTCTCCCCACGACGCGGGGGAAGTTGCACTGAGCTGTGGCTCACGACTCCTCATCGCTAACAGCGGCAACCCTTGCTCCTATTACTTCGCACGTTATCAACAATATGCACTGGCTCGCTATGTTTCTTGCTAAGTACCCTGAACTTGTTCCACTCGGCTACGCCGGACTCTCCTCACCGTTTGCACTTACGCCTACCTGTGTCGTTCCAACTACCTTGGGTACGAAACTCAGCTCGGCACCTCGCACCCGCCTTTGGGACACCACAGTAATATCCGTAGGCTATGACCAAGGTATTCTCTTGACTAAATGGTCCCACCTCAAGGAGAGCGTGCAAACACAAGCGTCGACGGGACAAATCTCCCTGAGTTGTCCTGAACGTGGCCGTCCCGCTTCGTTGAAATCACTCCCAGGTTAAAGCGTCCGCCTCAGAGGGAGAAAACATTTAATGCTGCTCTGACACTACCCAGTGCGTCATTGTTCAGCAACTCCTCCGCTGAAAGCACTATGGCTAGCTCCACCGCACGAGTCAATCTGATATGTTCAGAGCACGACTCTTGAGGACCTGTTCGTATGGCCATATCAGCTGCGACTGAAATTTCACCCAACGCTTTAAGCGAAACTCTATTTGTCGGTCCCGACAGGTACAGTCCGGAAAGTATGAACTCTGTGTTCAGGCTCGCCCTAGGTGGCAACCCACCGTCTCAGACCGTTTTAGGGCAGGAAGCTGCGTCGCTAACGCAATAAGGACAACGTACAACCCTTGTATCACAAAGACATCCTATCTCTGACGCTGACCCGACGTAGTCGGGCCACCAGCCTGGCAACCTGCTCAAAGCACTCCTTTGCTGCATCACTCAGGTACCTAGGGTGTCTACAGACCTGTGAACTTAGCAGGCCGTTCGTCAGCCTCGAGCCTCGGTACCTCACTCAATAATAAGGCCAACACCCCAACTTAGCTCTTATAACTAGTACTGATCTAGTACGACGCTCCCAAATCAGAACCACGGAGAACATTCCCTTCCGTAGCATTATTGGCACATACGAGCTCAACTCGAAGAATTGTGCCCCTCTGGACATTTCTGAGGAGTGCAAGCTCAACCTCCCTCCGGCCTGCGAATTCTACACCGCATGCGTTTTTTTTTCCATCAAGCACCTTTCACTGTGCGTGCTAGGCCCCAGTAGCGAGACCCACAACTAGCAGAAGTTGACGGGCGGTTACCACCACCCCGGACATTGGGCCCACCAAACCTTGATTCTGTTGCACATCGCCCGGAACATACGAACCATCTGGTGGTCAATGCTAGCCCTCAATACTTACTCACCTAGCTCGGCTAGGCGACCCTCACTACTTACTCACCTAGATCGGCTAGGCGACCATCACTACTTACTCACCTAGATCGGCTAGGCGACAAGTCTCCGACTTCCGAGCGCTGCATACGCTCTACATTTAGTCCTGATCGACCAAGCTCGGGCATCCCTGAAAGCATTACTCGGGCCTCGCGACTCAGGAATCTCCTTTCCGACCCAGACACTCAAGTCAACCCGTCGGGTGTCACCTGATAGTAGGAAGTTCCACTTCTTCTTATACATGTACCACCTTAACGCATGCACCCAAAGTTGGTCGACTGAGTTGTATTTAACAGGTTGGGACTTAGAATAATAAGTTTCTGCCTCAACAATCTGATCTCTGGTCGCTTCCTCAGCCAATGGTTACCCATTCGGGCCTTAAACTAATAGGTCCTAACGGTGTCGAGTGACCTGGAGGTGAGAATATATGCTTGTGACGAGCCAATGGCTACGGAACACGCCCTTTTTCTCACCATAAGGGAACTTGACACCGTGAAGACTTCCCACCTCTCCGTCGCGACGAGATGGTTGCGTGGGTATGGTGAGCTGAGCCAGGGCAACCACCGAGGTAACCGCCAATCGGCTGCCTGGCTGATGTACAGTGCGGCGGCTTGACGGACAATCTGGAAGGTAGGAAAAGCTTTAGTAATCAAATCCTCCTCATACATTGTGAAACGATTAGAGCATCCATCAAACCAATAAATGTTGTTAGGTTTTATGTAAGAATCCCACTTGTGTAATAAGTTTGTCAGATTGGTAAAGGGCAGAAGGAACTACTGGGCTAATTCCTAACGGTGTCTAGTTCCCCTATGGTGAGAAAAAGGGCGTGTTCCGTCGCCCTTGGCTCGTCACAAGCATAATTCAGTGACATCCGAGTAGTATCACTAACCTTGTTTTGTTCCGCCGCAGAAGCCGTTTGCAACTTTAGCTCTAAGGCGGCTCGCAATGCTGTTATGAATTTTATTTTTGTAATTATAACGGTATTTCAAACGTCATCTGCTGTATTTAAGCAGTGGGCACTGCGGGACTTTGTTTAGCTGTGCTCAGTATCAATTATTTCCTCGTTTTTGATATAGTCTGGTTCCCTGTACCAGTGATACTTTGAAAGTATGTTTAGCTACATGGGGTTTTTGGAGAAAGCTGTGTTGTGCCTTTTTGTAAGTACTTGTGCAAACTCCAAAATTAAAAGGGCCACATCAACTTTTTGTTAGCATTCTTCCATTTTGATACTCGACAATTGCCGTTTTATTATTTTCTTTCTCGATTTACTATGCCCATGCACCGTGATCTAATGTGGAACACCTCGATGTATGGGTTCCACGTTTCTGTGTTTGTATTATAAGCCTTTTGTCTTCCTCTTTGAATCGTCAATTGCTAGCTAGGCTTTACGAAGCTCGAAATGTTATATAATTCATAATTCTTCCATCATTCCCCTCTTCCCTTAGTGACGTGAGCGCGGGGGAAGAAGCTCGTCTGGTCCGCGAGGTTCTCTTCTCATCCAGAGCCAACGTGGACTTTATACACGAACTTTTCCGTCAGGCGCTGTGCCTCAGCTTCCGGTACTCGGAGGCCATCAAAACTGTCATCATGTGCTATAGGGACTGGATACAAATGGTGAGTCTCCTGTCCTGGAGAAGGAATAGGCAAGACGGGCATCCTGTTCTGAAACTGTTCATTTCTGTGCATATTCATTTCTTCAAACTTCAATGTGGTTATAGAGTCATAATGTGAAGAAATCTCCAGCAAAAATCTATTGGATAATAATACGTAGAGAATATATTAACTGTTACTTGTACAACGTCTCTTAGATGTCTAGGTGGCTAAAAACAACATATCTCATCAACTAATATGGCTACTGTACGACTTTGGCCTGTCAACAGAGTGGTGACGTTCCTGTGTTCCTGCTGGAGCCTTCAGAAGCCAACAGTCCTGACGAGCCGGACGGCACCGGTCAAGGGGAGAGCATACGGAGGGCACGCAGCGACTCTTACCTTGTGGCCATCAACAGAGACGGCCACGTCAGGGCTGGTCTGCAGGTATGGCTGGTGCCCTTGAGCAGTGCCGTAGTTTTATGCGGAGTGATTGAGTCGAAGTCAGAGTTATAGGAATGGTAAGCTTTTAGGAGTCAGAGCTGATAGGACTGATATTTTCGGGATGCAAGAAGTCGAAAAAGTCACGGGCTGCACCCAGGAGTCTTAGTCGTCCTTGGTTTAAAGATCCTTCTAACTATTGTTACTGAATCGTAAAGTAGGGAGTCCTAATCTCACTCTAGTAGTAGACTACGACCAGTAGGTCAACGACTCCGACTGCTAATATCCCAGGATCGCCACTCCTGTACAGAATTAGACTGTAAAACGCGTGTAAGCCACTGATTGTATTCCGACTTTGACTCTGTTTGGGAAAACCGACGTGTCAGCTCCATGCATACCAAAAACTCGTTGATTCGGCAACTCTGCCTGCAACCCATTGTTCCCAGATAATTTGTTTTTAATATTTGACACAAAATAAACAGGTAGACAAAATACGGCATGAAAAGAAGTACAAAAGTGGCTGCAACTGTTGCTAAAGCATACTGATGCTTCGCATTTACCAACAGTCCATCTTCATTGCTAGTAATCTCACACTTTTTTAATAGTGATTGGAACACGTTAGTTTGTGATTATGATAATCAGATTCTCAGTGGCGTACGAACCTATTTTTAAAAGACAAGATACTGCTCGATACGAATACACGACTTTCTGAAAGACAGGGTAAAATCTACGTGCTGACACACTATACAGTAAGGCCAATGTTCTCAGCGATGAAAATTCAGCAAATGTAACTTCAAGCAGTTAGTATGGATTAGAAAGAACGTTACATTCCCCTCGTAAAAGAGAAGTCTCAGTTTAAAAATATCAAAAATATGAAGTTAAAATGATAGTGTATCTCAAATAATTCAAAAATAACTATTAACGCATTATGTTAGTTCTGTAATTTATTTATGATATCAAAAGAACTAACTAAATAACGATGATGACCATCTCCAGGTATTAGTCCGCTGCACCGCGAAATCTTGTGCAACGTTCAATGATAACAACTGCGTGCTATGCAGCTCGAGTGCTTTACATTTACAGGTTTTTTCTTGGTCAGCGAGCAGTACACTGCACTTTATTTTTATCACAGAACGTGCTGCAAGTGTTCGTTACGAGCGCCGCCAACGTGTTCCTGCTACAAGTGTCGCCAGACTACCCGCTCCTGCTGGACGAACAGGTGGAGCTCTGCAAACATGTACTCAACACCTACCGCTACATGGTCATGAACACCCGCATGGAGAGAAAAACATGGTATGTTTGGGACAGTAGCTACTTCTCACATCCCTGGACGGCGTCTCTTAGTAGTCAATCTGCCAAATCATCTAGATAGTGGATAAGTAATCTAATGTACCATACTGAGGAAATCGTATCATCAAGTGGCTTCATATAGTGCTTTGTAAAAGTTTCTCTTTCTTTTCTCTCATCTTCATCTATTACCATTCTCTGGCTCTTCGTTTTACTCGACGACTTGCACGTCCCTGCTCTTTATATTACAGCAGTCTGCGTGAGTAGGAAAACTGTTAACGGGAATGTTCAACAGTGGTATTACTAACATTAACAGCAGCACCCCTTGGTTCTCATTTGCAGGGAGCAGCTGCTGGTCGTCTTGTTCCACATCACCTCACAAACACTGAGTGGCAGACACATCAGGCCCAAGGAAGACTCGCTTGGTGGTCGCTTTGCTTCGGCTCTCTTCCAGGTACCGTGTTCGGTGCCCATTATCATTCAAATGCATGTTAGGCATCCTTCCTTGTCTTTACCACATTTGTGCTCATACTTAGAGCGATATTTGTGTCTTTGGTTACTTTTGTTTGACATAATATAGGTCAAATTACCGTTCCATTTGTAGAAATTTTTCTAGTGTGTGGGAAATCTGCAACTGATAACTGACATTCAGTTGTCCACAATGACTCTGTGAGGCTTGTCCTCTATCCCCAATGTCCTTCTCCCTCCTAATGATCGCACCTCCCAAATTTGTCATGAAATCCTAGTTGAGGTCCTTGCGTTTGTGCCAGGTTTGCAGGACGTGAAAAGTGTTTGTCACACACTTGGGCTCTATACCAAACACCTATATGATGCATATATTATTGGAAGCGTCATCGAAGTTTGATGAAGTGTACCTAACATTCAGCGTTGTGATCCATTAGTTATTCCAAGTAAGATTTGCGGCACGAAATGGTTTGTTTTCGAGTCGCTGTCAACCCTTACCATTGCTGCGATTTATAAGTGCTACTTCCGCTTAGCTGGGCAGTGTGTGGTGCACAGCTGAGTCCCCACGTGGTGCTCTAACAGAGGTCTCAGAAAGTTGCAGTTTGCCACGCTTATCGGTCTTTACCATTCATGGGTTAGAAGCTACAGCAAGTTTATGCTCTTGTCTTAAACAACACTACGTGTGTTTCGACTCTCAGAAGATGTTTGTCTAGCCGTTAAGGTTTTTTCCGCATCGATAACCATTAACTTCGTATTCAGTTATGCTAAAGCAACTGCAGCTGATTTTTCACTGTCTACAAACACTGCGAGACCAAAAATTTTCGTTTAAATTACTGTAATTCATTATTAGTATTGCGCGTGTCGGTGTGTTTACTCAGCGATTTTGAGCAATGAAAGGGATTATACAAGTGCTCAGGATAGACACTTCCTACCTTTATCTGAACTAAGGAACTGTTCTGATCATCATTAGCACTGTCTACCTCAGTGAAGGGAAGTGTTCTTGTTGTCGATATTATTATTTTAGCCATAACAATGGACCCCTCAGAGGAATCAGATGGTCCATAGGATTAGGCTAGTTACGTTCCCACATCCCATATTATGGAGACCAGAGACCCCAAGAGACCCCAGGGCCTTTGGAAATTTTGTCTTTCGTACCCACTTTGCTTTCTCCTGAATTCACACTTTTACTGATGTTACTTTCTTCTGCTCTACCTCGTCTTTCCCGACTTCCCGGTCCCATGCGCGTCGTTAATCCTGTGTGGGAACACCCTCGTGCGTGGGTTCTACATTTTTGCCGGCATGCCATTTGTTCCTTATTCCACTTTGTTGGGGAAACGGAGGCTCAACGTTCTCATTATAATACCTATTAGGATTGTGGCACTGGAACAGTTTTTGCTGGCAAACTCTTGTCAGTGTAGCCGGAGTGAAATGCTCTTATCAACCGTTGCAGTGCCTCTAACTCAACTGGCCACAGCCAATGGTTACAACAATATCAAAGCACCAAAGTCGGTACCTTCCCATTTGCAGACGCTGATTGTGTCGTGGATCAAAGCCAACCTGAGCGTGGTGGTGAGTGGGGACCTCTGGGACCAGCTGCTGTCCACGCTGTCGTCACTCTCTCACTGGGACGAGCTCGTCAAGGAGTGGGCTGTAAGTGATTCTGGTGTGCCACCCTCAACTTGAAATCTACTAATTTAACTAAAGGTGACAATTATGTCTTGTGCATAGCTAACTTGGATGACTTTGTGAAAAGGTGGAACTGTTAGCTAACTGTTGCGTGGCATGTATTGTAGACTAACCGAAAGAAGAAATTCTAATGAGCGCTGTGCTATGCCGTGTTCCTTCCCCATTTTTGTGGTTTGAACTCATGAATGGTCGTCTATTCCTTCTCTTGCCCAAAGCTAGGAAATTCATTACGGTACTTTTTCTCTAGTCTGATTCACGTGTTAGACTGGTCCACTTTTTGATCCAGATTTGATATAATTTATCTAAGAGTTACATTCTGCCCATCGGCTTTGCCACATTGCCTTCAATTTCAGACGGAAAGCTCAAACGAATAATACTTGAGGTGGCTGAAGACCCAATCTTGCGGAACAAGATTAAAGTTGTCGCCAGTCTCCGACGTGATTGGTTAACAATTTCTTAGTGGCACTAGATCCAGGAAGACGAATCCACTGCTTAGAATTGAAGTTCTGCATAACATTAAGCTAATCACATTCGATTCAAAACGAAACATATAAGCTAGCGAAGCTGCTCTAACTACGATTACTATTAATAAGAATGCTGCTGCTGATGCTTCACAGATTCCATTCATTGCACTATTGACGTCTTTCTGACCTCCTAAAGCTTGAACTTTACACCCGCAGAAAACTTTGGAGACGCTCACACGTGTGCTGGCCCGGCACGTCTACGGGCTGGAGGTGAATAACCTGCCATTGGATCGTGTCAACGAGCGACGGGCGATCAAGAGGAGCAAAGGCCCTAATGCTGTGAGTCAGTGATTTCCAAAAGGGGCGGTACCGCCTCACTTGTATGTTAGATACATCTTCGTGTTAGGTATTATTATTTTGCATTTGTGGTGTGCCGACGGCGTGTGTTTGCATGTTTGTCGGTGGGATGTGGGCACTACTAGTCCACCTGTTTCAAAGTAGGTGTAGTGCCTAAGCCTATTCCTTCTGTAGCACCGTTTTGTGTACATAATTTGGAGAGTGCTATTGTACTTGTACCCTCAAATTCAATTCGTGCGTAGAGGTGGGTTGACTGATATGAAGATATGACAACGAACAAAACATAGAGGCAGATTCAGCAGCAAATGCTAAAACCTGCCTTACTCGACTTATGGATAATGGATTTGGTTCCAAAGGACAGTTTACTAACGATACCTAAGTTAAGTGAAAAAAACTAGGTATGGGTAAACGTGAACAGCAAATGCGCAGAGAATTAAACGTGGCCTATGCTTTTGGCGATTGAATTAAGGGAATTTCGTCGTAATAAGAAATAGTTTTTAATGCGTTTGCTGAATTTTGTGGATATATAACTGTTTGAGTTACTGGTCATTCGAATGATGAGCACACATCTGTAATGTAATAATTTGCACTGTGCAGAGCATCCGCAGCAGCAACAGCGGGCGCAGCTGGGGTGCTGTAAAGAGTCAAGACAGAACTGCTGCTGGAGGCCGGCACGACTCTGGGCACGCCATGCCTGCTGCAGGAGCCACTCCTGCTCTTGCGCACTTGCCGGAGGAGACGTCTCTCACTGGTAAATATAACATTATTATCCCTATAATGTTTGGCCGAAATTGAGTTGTTGGTGTTGCACTTGTGGGGCCTTTTAAGTTACCTAGTTGATAACCATACCGCTGCTTCCCGTTTGAGTTTACTGGTAATTCCTGCGTTCTCCTGTTCCCATGGGTAATGGCGCCCACAAGGAGAATCCCTAGGTTACCTGACCGAGAGTTATAGGTTTCCGTTGCCTTCTGTAAGTGTTGAATAGAAATATGGTTGTCTCCCTTTCCACCGGGTATGTAGTTGTTACACCAGCCGTAGTTAGTTCGAAGATTCAAATTTACCATAGGCTAGCTGTGCCCTGCAGCACGCCTCTATGGAGAGAAGAGATGCGGGTGAAGCGCGCTTCGCAACGACAGTCGCTATTACCGCCGCCGCGACGCACGCCCTGGCTACACATGGCACCCATCAACCGCCCAACCAAGTTTTGGTCACTCTTATCCTGTAGTTTTCACTTCTATCTCTAAACTTCGCCGTCAGCCTAACGTCAAACGCACAGCATAGTTCTGCCCTCTTGCATTCGCAGGCTTGGTCATCCCTCTGACCTAGCTCGTCTGATTACTGTCTCTAACAGAGCGACGGTAGGTACCTATGTAGATATCCGATTGAACGGCCTTCTACCTTCACGTACAACGTGAGTGGTTCTTAAAGAACCACCCGAGCTCATTCTCTCCTCCCCGTTTTCTATTATCCTTACGCCTTGTGGCACAGCACTACCGCGGGGAGTCATGCTAAAAGGATCCCGGAAAATTAGAGGATTCAGGGCGCATTGTATAAGTCGCGTCGTCAGGACTGGGACTAATCGCGTGGTGCCATTCACGTGCCCTTTATTGTTTATTGTTTAGGTTGTTGATTGTTGAGGTAAGTGTGCGGTGGTGAAACTGGGAATATAATGATAATAATGTTGAAATAAACATTGCTGATATCCCGAGGGGGTTTGTGTAGGTTACCTTAGCCATTAGTTAGGCCTTCGGGACGTCTGTCTTTCGTGCCCACTTTGCTTCCTTCCACTTCCATACTCCTACTGACCTTACTGTTGTCTGTTCTTCCTCTTCTTTCCCGACTTGCTGTTCCCATGCGCGTTGATCCTGTGTGGGAACACCTTCGTGCATGGGTTTCCCGTTTTTCTATCGACATACTATATGTCCCTTCCTTTTCCTCTCTTAGAAGAGCTTAGCACTTATTTAGGGAGGCTTAAATCTTCTTATAATACCTAATACATTGCTGATATTGATGTACCCCGTACTGTTGACTACTCATGTTGCTAACTACTTGTTGGGGTAAAAAATTGGAAACTGTACAGACTATGATGGACCTGCTTTTATTATGTGAATAAACAGAATATAGACCACATTTCTCCTTCGTGGCTCGCTTACTATTCTACTACTTCTTGCCTGATAGCTGAAAAGCGAAGTCAACTTTAGTTGGAAGCTTAGTATGGGGGCACCTGATTGTCCTGGCCGCACTGGCCAAGCCCCTGACATTTCCTACCGCGCCCACCGAGATACAACAGCACTCGGAAGCTAAGCCTCAGTTAGGGAGCTTGTAGCTGCTGGAAAAGTTGCTCGCATCAGTCCTAAATTGCCACAGCGCAGAATGCACCCCACAGGCCAAACTAGCTTAGTCCGTCCTAAGACACCAAGTGGAGCAAACCCGTCAGTGACGCGCTTAGGCAATACAGTACTGACTCAGTTACTGAGCTCACATGCTTGGCACACAGTGACTCACAGCTACTACACGTAGTTCAGACGGTAGAATTTGCTATGCAACCCGAGCTAGCCAGAAGATTAACCACCAAGTAATAGCGAACGTTGGACAACTCCCTGAAGTTAGTGCACCGAGTTGTACATTTTCTGCGTGTAAGTAAGGTGACTTAGCTGATGGCACACTACTAACTGGGCTGCGGGCCAAACTAGCGAAATCAGTGCTAGAGACGATCAAGCTATTGCCATTAGCAAGCCGAACACCAGCCCACTTAATTAACGGTTTACGACGGTCACTATGTGAACTCCAATGATCAAGTTACTCCGCCAGATAGTGGCAATCTAACATACCAGATGTCAAAGCTAGATCGACAGTGAGCCTTGGTGTCAGGGATGTCTATGGTGCTTGTTCTTGTTCTTCATGGGGAGCTTTGAGGAACGGGGACACTTGGCTTGCCAGGAGGTAGCCAAAGTTGCTAAAGCAAATCGATTCACTTCTTTTGTCTATGTTTCTTTGTATTGATGAATTTTTTTAAAGCATGATACCGCTTTGAAACGTGTTCATCTCCACCACTTCTTAGGGATTATCCACTCTCATTCCATTACTGTTGTCTGTAATTTTTGTCAATTTTCATTTCTTTCCATTTTTGTCGAGTTTCTTGTAGTATTCATTGTAATATCTTAATGCTCTAATAGTTAAGTTTTGGACGAGCTAAAACTAATAACATTAAATAACGGTGTCTATGCTCTAAATGGCCAAATCACTGTCATCTTTGATAGAGAAAGGGCCAGCCAGGGTCATGCGCGTTATGTGCACTTTCATGAGACTTCGTAATGGTGTCTGGAGAGGTCTGCAGAGCTTGTAGAAGAATAATAATAGCAATATAGATACTTATAAGGGCGAATGTAATTCTAATGCTCTGATCTGAACACAGGCAGCGAACTGTACCAGCGGCGCCGCATCAACAGCTCTAGCTCCTCCCAGCGCAGCTCTGCAGGTCTGCACACCGCCGCTGGTGGTGGCAGCGGGGGTGGTGCTGGTGGTCAGCAGGACATGGTGGTGCCTGTGTGCACCCACCGACACTACCACAACCACCACCACCATCAGCACCACCATAACTGTCCTCGCAGACTAGTCCGTGTTTTATCCGATACCAACCTACTTATCAAAAAAGGTGAGATCACAGCTATTGAACATTGCTATGTAATTTGTGGTGTCATCATTCCTAGCCGTTATTGAGACACATCAGGATGTAGTACTTCAAGCTTCGGTGCTTCCAGGTATTGTTTATCCTTTTCTCAGTATTTAATTTAATACGTATTGTATATGTCATGAAAAAGGTTAGACCACAGTGGATGGAATGTTGAGGTGTAATTTTTGTATATTAGAGTAGTTGTTAGTGAGCGATGTCAAGACTATCTAAATGCTTTGAGTAGGTTACCTTAGCCAATAGCTAGGTCTTCGGGACGTCTGTCTTTCGTGCCCACTTTGCTTCCTTCCACTTTTATACTCCTACTGATCTTACTGTTGTCTGTTCTTCCTCTTCTTTCCCGACTTGCTGTTCCCATGCGCGTTGATCCTNGGGAACACCTTCGTGCATGGGTTCCCCGTTTTTCTGTCGACATACTATATGTCCCTTCCTCTTCCTCTCTTAGAAGAGCTTAGTACTTATTTAGGGAGGCTTAAATCTTCTTACAATACCTAATACCTAATCTAAAAGCTATTCTTTATCTGTGTCAATATTTCTAGTTAAAAAAAAAGTGAAACTGCCCTGTATCGAACCTACTTCAGTGTAAATTTTATGCATAGGGTATATATATCAGAGTAGCCCTTCTTGAGCCATATTGAGACCCTGTTTCTGGATATTGCGTATGTTGTGACTCCCATTCATCCGGATGCTAAAGTACTTACTAGAAATAATGGAATAGGTAATGCCATATGGAAGCAACCATAAGGCAATAACAATATGTCACACTTTGGGTAACCGGAAAGAAGCCCCGGGAGGAACAAACCCGCTTTCTCTTGAAGATATATTTTAGAGCTCGTAAACAAGCAATTTTTACGAGATAGGACCAGTAAGCAAAGAGTGTAACAGGGGGACTCAATGGGACTAAAATAAAATTTAGCCGTGACCGCAGTGCATGTATCCCTCAGATATGTACTTCGACTCGTTGGTGTGACGTAATTTGGCTACATGCAGTGCGGTCACGGCTAAATTTTATTTTAGTCCCATTGAGTCCCCCTGTTACACTCTTTGCTTCCTGGGCCTATCACGTAGAAATTGTTTTTTTTTTTTACGAAAAGTTCGGTAATTACACAGAGATTCAAACCATTGGGAAATGATAGGTGGGCGAGGCCTGCTTTTTCTCTTAATTAATCACTGTTATGAAAAAAACGTTCAGGCATAGTTTAGCTGGGATTAGGTTAGGTGAAAAAAAAGTTACGAATTCGTAAGTCAGTTATAAGAAGCTAGGTAATGTTATATCACAATACGTTGTGTTTTGTTGGATGTGGTTAGATTAGGCTGTGTTAAAAAGCTAGACTAGGTTAGGTGATGTTAGGGTAGGTAAATGCAGTACAGTGTAATTTAACTTATTGTAATATTACTTGCTTCAAAATAACCAAGTATGGGCGATAAATGAACATTAGGAGATATGTGGGGGCATTTTTCCTACAGGACTTTTTTCTGGGTGGCTTTTTTCCTACCGGGGCTTTTATCCTCTTGGGCTTTTTTCCTCCCGGGGCTTTTTTCTTAACGGGGTTTTTTCCTCCCGGGGCTTTTTCCTATACCCCACACTTTGTTGCTGAACGCGACACAATTTGGTCTAATGAAAAATTTAAAGATAAGGCTTTCAGTAAACTGCTTTCAGCTTCACTGAGCTTGGGTGAAATTTAGTCGACTGAAAGTGAGAACTTTCCCTGATATAGCCATGAATTAGTTAAAAGTTTCTCCGGTCTGCACTCTAACGTCATGCCAATATATAATACCTGATCATGCTTCAAAATACAGTTTCACCCATAGCTCCTAAGGTTCCCGTGACATCGTACGTGTCCCTTCCTCTCGATCTCATAAATAATTTTCACTGAAACTCACCTTCCAGTCTCATTTTCCATAGTACCAGTCCTACGAAGATGGATGTTACGTGCAGACGGCAAAAAGTTACTGTGCGGTGTTTAAGGGGTAGCTACCTATAACGCTGAATAACGCTGATGAAGCATGGTTAAATTAATTCGGTATGTTGGTTAATTGTTCCTATGATTTTCTCCTTGCAGATGAAGACGATTACGACCACATAATGCGGTGCCGGTCTTTATCTGCTCTCCAGAAATGTAAGTCTACTTATTGTTCTCGAGGGAGACCGATTGGTTACATTTTGACTAGGTACTGCCATCCATTCGAAAACTGACGAGTAGTTCGGACATAGACCTTTTCTGTCTTTGAATTAGGCCAAGTCCGACTCTGACTACGGCTCTTAGTCCCCACATATAACCGACTCACGACTCTGCAGCGCTGATACGAATAGCACTAGCTACTTTAACATCCACAAATATGTACAGAAAGCACTAATGGGTTACAGGCTCAACGTTCTCTTAGTGAGGTATAATTGGGAGAGCAAAGCATTTAGCGCATGAAGTGGAGCGTTGAATCCGCCCATTTTCTATGAAATAAGCGCCTACATTATTTACATGCGTTGAGTGTCTGTATATACTGACATGTGATTGTGTCCGTTTTACTTCAGCGTCTGTTCCTGTAATTGCAGCGTATTTTTGTGTTCACGAATCGATTGGTTGTAATACATAATCCCTCAGAACTGTATCAGACTACTGCCGTAGATTTTCATTCGAAGCGATTGAGGGGGGAGGCCCTGTGTTTACGTCTTGCAGCTGTGAGAACTAATGAGCAATGCGGTGACGATCCTCATTTCTATCATCTAGGTATCATCTTTTCTTCCTCACTGCCTTAAGGGTTTGTGGCCAAATATACTTATAGCCTGTTGGTTCTGTTCTTTATGTTGTTTTCAAATTTGTCCCCTTTTGCAGTTGTTCTAATGGTTCTCCGTGCCAGGGTTCCCCATGCTACTTGCATATATGTCCATACTCTCTTACTGTTTCTTTTTCTCATTACTCGTCTATGTAGTGTAAGAAGATTGTTTATAGCTTCGAATATGATAGTGATAGTACCAGTAGGGGTCTTGTTTGATAGTGTAGGTACATCGTGTAAAAATGGGCTGCGGAGTCGGATGTAGTCCTGGGTGTGATAGTTTCCGACTCCGACTGGATCCAAAACTTCGGAGTCCGACTCTTGTTCGTTGCATATCTGGGTCATTTTCACCAACTACAGCTGTGACACCTGGGTCCAGCAAGCTTCTGACTCCCGACCCCTGACATGTGTGACTCCTGCAGACTCCCGATTTTGCTACTCTGCCCCTCAGGGGCCATAGGGTTAGGTTAGTTTAGGTTCGCTCATCCTATGTTATGGGGAGCAGCGCCCCAGGGCGACCCTTTCGGTTACCTTAGCCGTTAGGTAGGCCTTCGGGACTTCTGTCTTTTGTGCCCACTTTGCTTCCTTCCGATTTCATATATACTCCTGTTATTACTTTCGTCTGTTCTTCCTCCTCTTTCCCAACTTACTGTTCTAATGCTCGTTGATCCGCTGTGGGAACACCTTCGTGCATGGGTCCCCCGTGACTATCGACATACTATATGTCCCTTCATTTTCCTCTCTTAGAAAAGCTTAGGACTTATTGAGGGAGGTTTAAACTATCTTATAGCTGCTACTACTACTCTTAGCCTACTTCTGCAACCCTGGTATAAGTAGATGGTTTAAGCTTCAACCAGGGTAATGATAATACTGTTTACCTCGTTTGATAGGTAGTCTTTGTAGTGTAATAAGGTGGCTTAAACTTCTAATGTAATTGTGGCAATAATATTGATGGCTCATTTCAGTACGAGGAGAGATGTCGCGTAGTCCATCGCCCTCCCCCTCGTCCCTGATGGAGAGCTCGTCTATGAAAGACTCGCCCATGCAGCTCGACTTCGGTGGTGACACCGCCAGCATCGGTGAGTGACAGCGTCCTCGTGTTTGCTTCGATTCTGGTGCTTAACACGTAATTTTTGCCCTTGCATCCTTCGTAAGAAATTAGCTTTATCAATGTCTAGTATAGTGTTTGTGTGCTATCTTGTATGTGCCATTGGTCAAGTACTGGTGTGTACTGCTTGGTCTACAATTGCGGAGAGATAATAATTACAATCTATGTAGGTAGTTAGTGCGAACTGTTCTTGCTTGATGAATCTGGCGCGATATGAGAGTGTTTCCTAAAGTACTAGAGGTTCTACATATTGTGTAGTACTACTGCATGTAGCAAAAGGGGCTCGCTTGAATTAATTAGGTCCGCTCCATCGTCCTTTATTTTGAGACCCCGAACAGGGAACTCCGCAAACGTGTAGCAGCTGATAGCTATATGAGAAAGGAATTTGTTGATATTGTGATTTTGCCAGCTAGCTATGGTTGAGGTGATCTTGTGTGGCTTGGAGCTAACAATCGAGGTTGTGTAAGAGCTGATTTCTTTCTACTGTGTTTGAGATTATCAACTGCAACTGCATGCAGGTTCAGAATTTGATATTTGTATTGTATCAGTGGCAAAGGAATAGAATGCAGGAAGTGAGAAATTGCCTGTCGCCAGATAGTGTCCTTGGCTTTCCATCCAGCGCTTTTGTTTGACAGTCACAGCTTGACACTACAGTCTGTGTGGATATTAAATCCAACTACACTTCTCTTCAAAGACTTGTATAATTAATTGGTTACATTTTGTGTTGGAGATGCTTCATTTTTTTTTTCTTGACACCACGAATAATTAGTATGTTCGTGACCATGGCAGCTGCATACATTTATAAACATTTGGTGTCTCATGGTTTTTGGTTGTGCTTTCATAAAGCACACTGCACCCGAACCCAGCGGTGTGAACCCTTTGTCCTTGACGGACAATGAACATACCGTTTGGATATGCCGCTACTAGACTGCTTATCACGCCCGTTGCAAGTTCATTTGTTCAAAGTATTTGCAGTTTAAGGTACATACATCATGGTAGTGAGCGTCCGGCACTCGAAATGGTCCTACCACTGCGAATCCAATGATCCCTTTCGGGGACGTAGGTTTGGCCTTAGGGTTAGGTTAGGTATGTTCGCTCATCCTATGTTATGGGGAGCAGTGACCCCACGGGGACCTTGTAGGTTCCCTAGCCATTAACTAGGTCTTCGAGACGTTTGTG
The DNA here is from genome assembly GCA_001587735.2 of Parhyale hawaiensis. NCBI lineage: Eukaryota > Metazoa > Arthropoda > Malacostraca > Amphipoda > Hyalidae > Parhyale > Parhyale hawaiensis. Next base: position 33,378,487 of record LQNS02278174.1, on the reverse strand, counting down.
TTTCGTGCTCCGTGTGCTTCTTTCAGATTTTGCATTCCTACTGATGTTGCTTTTCTCTGTTCATCCTCTTTTTCCCCGACTTACTCTTCCCATGCGCACTGATCCTGTGTGGCAACACCTTCGTGCTTGGGCTCCATGCTTCTGTCGACATGCTGTATGATGTCTCATGTGTCTCCCTCAGTTAGATCACTCTTCTGGTGGAAACTGAGGCATGTATACCGGTACACTATTCAAAATTATTGTAATAAAAAAAATGTATCCCCCTACCATCACCGCCGCCTTGTTGACACCGAAAGTGACTGGGACGAGAGCTCCCTTAAAGTATCTGGACATGCGTTTGCCCATCCATCGGAACCATTCGATGTAGCCGAGCTCAAACCTCATCTGTAGAAAGAACGTTGCAAATGTTTGAATTCATGTTAAGATTTTTAATCTCAAGCGATGCATTACTCCTTTTGGGAAATGTACAGAGTGGGTCTGGTGAAGAAATTTGTACTTTTTACTGCCACCTCTGACATCCCTGCACCGGGATGTGTTAGGCATATCCAAGCCCAGCGCCTTCAAATATTGGAATAGTGGTTGCTCCAGGTTGGTTCTTTATTTTCGTGCACAATTTCAGCATGTTCCTCCCCTCAGGGGGCATAGGATGGGCCATAGTCCATAGGGCTAGGTTACTTAGTTTCACCCATCCTATGTTATGGGGAGTAGCGCCCCCAGGGGGTTTGTGTAGGTTACCTTAGCCATTAGCTAGGCCTTCGGGACGGCTGTTTTTCGTGCCCACTTTGCTTCCTTCCCATCTTTTCCTCCTACTGCTCTTTCTTCAATCTGTTCTTACTCTTCTTTCCCGACTTGCTGTTCCCATGCGCGTTGATCCTGTGTGGGAACACCCTNCGTGCATGGGTTCCACGTATCTATCGTCACACTATGTGTCCCTTGCTTCTTCCTCTGTTAGATCGCCGTTGCTGTGGAGACGGAGACTTAAACTACTCAATATAATAATAATAATAATCAGCATGTTCCTAAGGCTTTATGGTTGGTTTACGTTTCTCTCGTCTCTTCCCTTTGTGTTTCGTTTCCTAGGGTCCCGCCCCATTTCTCTGGCTATGTCCTCTAAAGGAACACCAGTTGTAAAGCCTTGGATAATCTGCGTCGTTTCCTCAGCTGTTGAACGTCGTTTCTTTGGCTTATTCTCGCACCTGCAATAGAGCGTGAAACACTAGAAAATGAAGCATCACTCAATGATATATCTTTTTATATACTGCATCAATCGTTTTGAAAGTTAACACCTGTCACCTGTAACACCTTTATTGTTCTCAAAAGAAAATTACAAACATTCTAAAACACCTAATTATATCTAGTAGCTACTAAAACCTGAGTACGTGCCCAGCTAAAAGCGAATCAATCGCTTCTAGGACACCGTGCATAAACAAAATTTTTGTCTAAAATGCAACCAGTACAATTAAATAAATGTTTTTATGACATGACCTTACTTTCCTTGTAAAATAAGTACTCCAAGACTAGATGGATCACTGCACTCTCCGCAGGTCTCACGTCACCTATTGAATACTCACACGTGGGCGTACAAAAATTCATTCTAACTCGAAAGAAGGGAAAATTAACTGAACATTCTGCAAATTATCGCAATATATGATTACAGTACTGTTTCTGATCATTTCCTGCTATTGGTTAGCTTGGGGTTCTGAAGAACGACACTGTAAGCTGTTAGGTTTTTATTTAAACACAGTAAAGTCGTTATGGATACTGGCAATTTGACAACCCGTAGTAATTCCAATTTATACAAGTTCGAAGATGGCGACACATTAACCAAAGTTAAAGGCTAGGACACCTGCTTATAATTCTAAGATACCGTACCCCTTTCCTCCATTGTTAGCCTGATTACAAACACAATTTAAAATCCGTCATTCATCTACGAATTAAAAGTGTAAAAAGTGTTCCTATGAAAGCTCAATAGTCGCCTGGATGACACCAACGCCAAGTCTTTCGAAAATACCCTCACAATTAATCCCACACTAGTAGGGCTACACAGTTACAATCTTCGTAAGCGCATTATAGACTAGCGCCAACGCCAAGTCTTTCGAAAATACCCTCACAATTAATCCCACACTAGTAGGGCTACACAGTTACAATCTTCGTAAGCGCATTATAGACTAGCAGAGTAAAGTGCTGTGTGCATGATACAACGAGAAAAGTATTTGCATAATATTCCTTTACATAGCTCAAGTAGACAATAGAATAAGCTAACGGCGGAATCCAGGATTATTGGGTTTTTGTGTTTTTTACATGAAAATGTTTTCAGTGCTGTTCATGTTTGTTACAGTTTTGGTAGTCAAGAATGCTGAAATATTGCAATACAATTAGCCTAAATGGTTGAACCAGTCGCACATACGGTACTGTACATAGCAAATCCGAATAAATTGTTGCTGTCACTGTATCGTAAAATTTGCACCCATTTCGGTCAAACCGAAAAAAATCACTAATTCTAACATTGCACAATGTATAGCTATCTATCGTATACACGCAGGGTAACATGCCTAGTACCCGTCCACCATGCTAGTAGCCGTCCACTTGGCACTAAGAGCTTCCTGCATGAAAACTAGCAGCGCTAGAAAGCCGTACATCGGCTTCAACTGTAGGCTACTACATAGCCTACAGTTTAAGCCTATGTACGGCCTTCTAGCAATGCTGGATTTTACACAGGAAGTTTTTAGTGCCAAGTGGACGGCTACTAGCTTGGTGGACGGGTACTATACATGTTACCCTCTGTAACGTAGCAATAACAATACTATGTCCACCGATACAGGACTTGACTGTTAAAAAGAAATTGCACGATTCATGGGGACAGACTAAGATATTGCGCTTGGATTTGAGCACAGAACATGAAATTTGACCGTATTGGTTACAGTTATAGACATCACTTTGCACGACAGACTAGTGAAACGCAAAGTCCTTAAACGGTAGAACTAATCGCATTTACACTGCTAGAAAGTGGTAGCTGTCACCGAATCGTAGAATTTTATAATAAAATAGTCAACACAGTAAAATCAGCCGGTAATAATTCAAACTTCCTACATTGCTCTACGTTCATGAGATTATCAATCAAACGCATATTCGCCACGTAAAACGTGGGAAATTTGGTATAATTATTGCACTATTCTCGATACCGATCTAAAATATATTGTTTTTACTTTGATTTAAACATAGAATCACTCATCGGCTGGATAAAATCATCAGGTTGAGCATTTAGACAGCGAACACTTTGGAACACAACAAATCGTTTCTGTATTTCAAGTCTGACGGGATGGAAGTTGAGTTTTTGATTACGTGTGTAATGAGCAGGTCAGCACTAAATCACTATAGTATTTATCGAATAATTCAGGATTATAGAATAGAGCATTACGAATAACTTAGCTATAAAATATTCATAAACATCATTAAACTTCAGTAGGGATAGGTTTGCATACATAGAGTTTACCGACATTTGTGGAACATTGTTATTATCTCTCTTAATTTTCAGGATAACCCTTAACCTATTGTTAACTGCTGCCTTGAGAGGACGCAACTAGTTCTCGGAGGCCTTAGTCCATACAGTTACATTTTGGGCCAGGTCGGAATACACAATGGCATGATACAATAATAACAATGGTCTCCTTGATAGGACTATTACCTTTTGCAGGAATCTCTTTCTTATATTATTGCTTGATTCGATACTATGTCATGTACTGAAAAGATTTTCAAAAAGAAAACTTCATATGAAGCGTTTATATGTGTTCCTGAGCTCCTGCATGACCACAGACAAATGTTCCGGACGTGTCGTGCGATCTGCGGAAGAACATCTATGTTTGTTCATTAGCTTTATAGTGATAATGGCATTGTAGCTTATATTAAATACCATTGGCCTCTAATCTGCCGACAGACACCTGCGAAGGCGTGTCCTGTGACCAGCAGTCGGTAATGGCGGGAGGTACCGTGCGTGGGTGGCTGCCGGACGTGGCTGTGGTGCTGTGGAAGAGAGTCCTTGGACTGCTCGGTGATCCCAATAACACGGCTGTGGCTTCTCCTAACATCAACGCACAGATCTTCACACACCTCACTGACCTCACCAATACGCTTGTCAAGGTAAGTTCGACACTTTGTTATTGCTCAATTCTTGCTTGACATTCTCGAAGCCACCGTTCTATGCAGAACTGACTTGTCTTACTGACTCATATATTGGAGTGAGCTTAAGTTCCTGGTAGTAAGTAATTCGGAATTTAACTGTCTCTAACGCACAAAACGGCTCTCTTACCTCTTAAGCATTTGATAAAGTAAACTTCGTATCGTAGCTAATCGTCTTCTTCTTCTAACATTCTCTGGTCGCTTTCGGGAATTGAGCCGAGACCCCTTAAAAACGGATGCCCTTGCGACTGTTGACGTTCTGGCAGTGCTGCCAGACTCTCCTACTGCACCTGCCCTCGATTTGCGCAGAATCTGCTCTTGCTTCTAAACTCCGCCACTGGAACTCCGTGGCGCGAAAAATGGAGTGCTACATTAAATACTGTGCTAAACTACAACTATGTTCAACTGTTCATTCAGTTTTTAACCCCGTTGGTAATGGATGGTGGCCATATCCACAACCATCGAGTGTAATGAGGTCCGGGATGACAGTTTAGCAGCGATTATTGCTTGTCATCTAAATTATGTAATTAATCATTTTGAAAAAAATGAGACCGTTGGCTGTAAAATGGAACTGATGACCTATGTGCTCGCTCTGGGGAAAAAATCCAGCCAAACCAAAATAAATCCAATCACATAATTCGGTAGGTAACTTGTGATGAGTACATACCCGTAACAAATGAATTAAACTTTAAACTTATATTTTCGTGTTCTTCAGGTAGTCCTCTATATTGTGGACGAAGATTCACTCCAGTCCAATAGTTAATACTGTTAAGCAGCTGTAAACGTTAGCTCTGGATCAGAATTGATTTAATTGTCCGTCCATCATATCAATGTTTCATTACAAGTTATAAGTGATGAGCAGCTTCTTATCTTATCGCCCATGAGTTTGACAAAGAATGGGCCGTTGGGTTAGAAGTTCGCCCTTGATAGGTCATGGTCAGTAGCGCTCCAAAGGACCCCATAGGTTACGGTGTCCTCGCCTTAGGTAGACCTTCAGGATTTTTTTTTTTCGTACCCTCTTTGCTTTATTCCTTTTTATTTGTATTTGCACTTACAGTCTTCATTTTACTCTTCTTCTTTCCCGACTTGCTGTTTAATTGCGCTGTGTTGCTTCCTTGGTTCACCTTTTTTATGTACTAGTTACACGCCCCTTCCGTTGTTGTTGAAACACCGCGCCTTGTTATGGGAGATTTGATCCTATTTATGAGATAATCGACTTATCTATTTGTTAGATCTTTCAGTCGATATACAACCAGGCCATTTCATGTTTTTGATCACAGACTCTCGAGCCTAAGTGATTGTAGCTATTTGTTATCTGTTACAGTTACGAGACAACCAGGGCATTTCAATAGACAACCAAAGCACGCCAGCGCCTCCTGATCTGGTGCCTCCCATCTCCCTCATAGCTCCCTGGTGCTTCAAAGTAAGTGTGCTCCTTGTATGGTATGAGAAAAATGTAAGATTTCTGTGGTGAACACGGTTAATGAATAGGATTTTTGTGCTTACTTCGAACGCCTTGTGTGACGAATTAATACTCCATTTTGTTCACGGGCACGTTTGTGGTATTTGTGACTCCAAATAGCCATATATATTCTTAGTTTGATAGAATTTGACCACTGCACAGTCATAATTAGCATGAAGTCAGTAGTTAGACACTCGTTTATCCACGAAGTCAGAGTTGGATGAAAATTGACCTATTTTGTTATAGTCTGAATCATGAGGAATCCTTGTCTCCAGAGTGCAATAATAACAAGACTCTTTACCGTATTTCTCCCACTTAGGCACTGAACCTGCCTGGTGCATACCAGCGTGGCAAGTTAGCTGCGTATCGACTGCTGTGTACCATGTTGGTCCGTAAGCACGACATCCCACCTGCCCGAGACCTCCTCACCGCCTTCTATGGAGCTCTGCATAACGGTCTCCTTGGGCAAGATCAGGTAGGACGCCCACTTAATGTTTGCTGTAGCTTTTCTGATACCTGTCAGTAGTACCTACCACCATATTTAACAGAGCTAAACAAGCTTGTATCCCCTATGGGGGCATAGGTTGGGCCATTGGGTTAGGTTAGTGTAGGCTCGCTCATCCTACGTTATGGGGAGCAGCGACCCAGGAGGTCTGTGTAGGTTATCCTAGTTTTAGCTAGGCCTTCGGGTGGTCCGTCTTTCGTGCTCACTTTGCTTTCTTCCGATTTCATACTCCTACTGATCTTACTATCATCTGTTCTTCCTCTTGTTTCCTGACTTGCTGTTCCCATGCGCGTTGATCCTGTGTGGGAATACCTTCATGCATAGGTTCCCCATTTCTATCATTGTATTGTATGTCCCTTGTTTCTCCCTCTGTTGGATCGCCTTTGTTGTGGAAACTGAGGCTTAAACTATTTTATATAATAATGATAGACGAGCTTGTATGTCAGGCTTATGCAATGTACGATTTCTTAATCTAGCTACCCTTTTTTTCAATTCTGAAATTATATGAAATGCTATAAAAGTGTTCGAGTTGCAGCATAAGAATATATCATTTACACTTCGTTATTCATGCTTGTCGTTAATCAACTATGAAAGTACTTATCTAGTACCTATCTACTAGCTTGATTTTTGTTTTAATTTAAAAATAAGAAAAAGTAGAGCACAGCCAGCTATTCCGCTCCGTCTCTGTCCTCGCCATGCACTGCCTAGCCTCTGAAACGCCCATATACCTATATTTCTATTATAAATATGTTATAGGTATTAAATTGTCAGTGCAACTTCCTTTGTGTGATGTCTGGCTGCCCCTGCGTATTAGGTCAATAAGGCTTGTCCATCCTAAATCTTGGGAGGTCGCTTCCCCCAGCAGGACCCCACAGGCTTCATTTCCATCAGCTGGGCCTTCAGGACTGCTGTCTTTCGTACCCAATTTACTTCCTTCCAATTTCACACTCCTACTGATGATGCTTATGTTCTGTTCTTCTTCTTCTTCTTCTCTGCTGACTTGCTGTTCTCTAGCGCATTGATCCTGTGTGGGAACACCTTCGTACATGTATTTCATTTTCCTAACAACATACATCATGTCCCTTCCTCTTCCTTTTTGTGACACGCCCTTGCTCTAGCTATGGAGGTCTAAACTAACTTGTAATCGTAATCATAGTCATCTGTGCGTGTCCGCCGGATATTAGATCTTGACGTCTCACTTGGGTGCGCAGGAGGTGATCAGTTGCCTGGTTGGAGCGTGTGGCCCACATTTCTTCTCCCTAGGACTGCCCGGCTCCTCGATGCTCATGTTGGACTTCATCTTTGCTGCCAACACCGTCGTGGCAGCACCGGAGAGCAAGCAGGTGTGCTGGACGGCCTGTGTGTTCGCCTTCTTATTTGCTGGAATAGCTAGTTGTGTACCCCGAATTTTTCTGCCATAACCTAATTAGAGGTCATTTTGATAAGCACCTGAACCCCGGCCAGCTTGGATAAACCGTGGCCCCGGCGCCTGCCAAATCTTTATGAACCACGACCCAATTTTTGCCGGGGGTGGATTATAATTCGAGGCATTATCGAAGAGGTTGCTTCAAGTACCGTAATCGTCCTCTCTCCTTTTGCTGGATTTTTTTTTTAGAATAAATGGTCCTCTCAGACGTCATTCACATTTGAATTGCCTGCTTCATAAAACAGTAGTATTAGCTATTTACTCTCATTTCATTTGATAAGTACTTTGCGTCCTCATGTTTTATTGCCCAATTATGGCGTCCTTAAAGAAAAGTGTGCATACAGGGCGCTGTGTTCCCCCGAGAAGAGGCCATCAGCTTGCTTGGGTCGCTGCTGCCCCTGGCGTCTCTGTCCGTCACCATGCCAGTGCTGCAGCCTCAGTACGGCACCTACACTCTCATGAACTGCACCGATGTCAAGGTACGTCGCGTCTCATGAATGAGCCGTTGGCTAAAGGGTTGCGATAGTTTGGTTGGCCCACCCTGTGTTATGGGGAACAGCGCCCCAGGTCACTTTAATCACAGCAATCATTTCGAGCTGTCTTCTCTTCGTGCCCAGTTTGCTTCCTTTCGCTCTCTTACACCTTCCTCCTATTAATGTCACTCTCGTCTGTTCTACTTTCCCGGCTTGTTGTTCCCACGAGCTTTGATCATATGTGGGAACACCCTCGTGGATAGGTTTCGTGTTTCTACTTACATACGGTATGTTTATTGTTTCTTCCTCTGTTAGATAGCCTTTGTTGTGGAGACAGAGGCTTAAGCTAAGGATATTCAGTTCAATTTTTCTTCCATGCTATTGACTCTTCAACTTTTGCGACATTGTCTTACCATATCGACGTTCGTTGTTTTTTTCTCTCTTTGGAATGTTTTGGAATATCTTTTTTCTAAAGGTTGCGGTTGCTGTGGCCGTGCACTTGTTCTTTGAGCTTAGATTTACTGTTATCACAAACATACTATTGGTTCCTCTTCCCTTCTCATGGATTGCAGTGTGTGCTCTGGCCAGTGAGGCTTAGCTTAGAATATTATAAATTTACCGACCTACTGCAAGTGCTAGCATCCACCCGTTTCGGACCTCTTGGTGAAGTTGAAGGTGTGAGAAGAGGGAACAAATCATGGCAGGCTTGTGACAGAACTTGCACTATTTTCCTTCTTTGTGATATAGCGAGGCATCTTCCACTTCAGGAACACATACTGACGGTGTTGCTGAAGAGCGGCAAGCGTGACGGGTATTGGAGGACACGGTCCCTAGCCCTGTGTGCCCTCACCTCCAGTCTCTACCATCAGCTCAACCAGCCGCCGCCCCACCCTCGGCTGCACGACTCCGTCAATGTTCTACTGGCCGCGCTCAAGGTAAGTTCGTCTGGTTACTTTTATCTAAGTTGGTTGAGTTTATTATTCTTTGTTGATTTTATTTCTTTTGAATCAGGTCCCCAGTCATGATTTGTCTCCGTGAGTATATTCCTCTAATTTTGGGTATCCCTTGCATTCTTCTCGTGAAATACGGTGCTGACGCAGTTGCTAGCAGGACTTGACCTAAAATGTGCTGCCTTTGGCATTTGGGGATATATAGCTAGGTTGATGTAATTGGCCTGCGGCACATCTAGGATTAATCCGGCATATATAATGGTAAAATTACTTCGACTAGGTCCAAGCATGGTTCTCGACATTTGCTGAGGTCCCTGCGTTGCGTAATGCGTACGCCTCAAGAAGTCATAACTTTTGACCAATGGGAGAACCGACCGTGAGGTACTCCAGTAATAGGTATATATATACTTCTATATTTTGACTGGTAGTTATTCCTGTGCTGTTATAAGTTTGTCATGGAGAGTGGTCGCAATAAGAGATGGACGTGAATTCCTCGATTATCGTATTGTTTTCAGTACTCACAGTTCAGAACACCCGTGAGGTCGTTTCCATTAGCTACACAACATTTTTAATTTGCTGATAGACATACTTTTGGGTGTCTGTTGGGAGATAAAAAGTAGTTGATGGTGCGAAAGAAACGTTTTTTATTCCATAGGGGCAAAAACTGACTGGAAATATGCAGCATTCCCCACCCATGTCACGGACTGTCTGTTTAATGTTCAGGTCAGGGATGCTGAGAGATGGCGGACCATTGCAAAATGGTGACTCCCATCTACGCTTGGAGTCATTACCTAAGCAGATGATTTTTCGTTGGTCAGGCTGGTCTTAAGGTTTTGTTGGTGATGTGTTCATGAACTGTGTCCATATGTTGATCAGGCGTTGATAAATTTTTCCCTTAGCATCCTCCATTCATTACTGTGGTTGTCAACATTAGTACGTGAAGCTCCGTCTCAGTGCCTCCAATTGCTGACGCAGCTCACCTTTGGGCACATAGTGACTCAATTCTTGCTGCCTGCCAAGCAACTTAGCTTATACAGCCAGGCCCCTCCGGGGGCATAGGATAGGCCTTAGGGTTAGGTTAGTTAGGTTCGCTTATCCAATGTTGTGGGGAGTAGCGCCCCAGAGGGTTTGTATAGGTTACCTTATTCCATTAGTTAGGTCTTTGGGACGTCTGCCTTTCATGCCCACTTTGCTTCCTTCCACTTTCATACTCCTACTGATCATACTGTTGTCTGTTCTTCCTCTTCTTTCCCGACTTGCTGTCCCATGCGCGTTGATCCTGCGTGGGAACACCTTCGTGCATGGGTTCCCGTTTTTCTATCGACATACTATATGTCCCTTCCTTTGGCTCTCTTAGAAAAGCTTAGCACTTATTTAGGGAAGCTTAAATCTTCTTATAGTACCTAATACCTAATATACAGCCAGGGCAGTGGGCACCTTCTAGTCGCACAACTATGTACAAGAAAGAGCAGCTAGTAGAAACATACTCGTAGGAGCGAAGCCTTAATGTATGAGAGTTGATTCGGGAGTTTACTGCAATTAATACTTTAATAGAGATGATTGCGGTAAGTAGACTGAAGTTCTGAACAGTGACTGTGGTTATGTGTCAAATAGAACTTGTGCAAATGAATGTCGTTGGCTATTCTGATATTGTGCTGGGTGTGAGAGTATAAGTTGCAAACATTAGGAAAGCCAGAAAAATTTGTGACGCGTGTTCTTTTTTTGGCTTTTTCGTTTCGGGAGAGAGCGGATAAAGCAAGGCGAAGCGTATAGAGGAGGGAGAAATTTCAGTAACTCTTGAGTAAGGGATCTACTACTCAACAAAGAATAGCATTTACTTTGGAACTAAGATATACGTTTGTGAAAATGCATCTGGCTTCAAGGTAGTGTAATCTGCATAACGGGCTGCTAACCATCTGTTCACTACTTAGGCCACTAAATACACGGCCTCTTCACCAAGCAACAGTCATGCAGAACCTACCGAGTGCCATCACTGTGCTCAAGCAGATGTTGTTGTAGTTACGTAGGGGGCGGCTCCGGAGGGGGTCGGGCGTGTGGCGGAAGGTATGAGAAGGAAGGTAGGGAAGACAAGAAGTCATGCACAGATAGAGGGCTGTCCCA
>LQNS02278174.1:33344396-33357000 GCA_001587735.2 Parhyale hawaiensis | reverse complement strand
AAAACGCGCCCTAGTCGGCGCACGAGCCTGTGGTTAAACACAGGAATTGTTCGGCGCGATATAGGCAGTGTGCCACTGAAGCGCTAGTAAAACTTCTACTACTACTACTACTACTACTACTTAAAATACTACTCATGTTTGTGCTAGGACAAAATTAAACATAAATTTTCCATGGTCTAGCACTACTGTACACGTGACCAGATACTCCCAGATGGTTGTTACAGGGCTAAAGTACCTATATACCGCTCCAATTTATGCTGGTAGGAAACTTCGTAGTGAGTTTGTTGCTTTTAATATGCTTTGTTTTGTAGTATTTCTCATGAATTTTTATTTTTCTGTTCACTCTCTACTCTTTCTTTTTCATTTTTACCCTCTACCCCATCACATCACACCTCTTACCGGGATGTTTTTTTTTTCCCTCGTGTTGCTGCCGTGACGGTGGTGCTGCTTGGGTGCCATAAACGGATCTATATTCCCGAAACTCAAGTGCACGTCAATATTTCGGGAAGTGAATTGCTCTTCATTAAATGGTTGCAATGAATGAAAACTTTTCAATGATTTTTTGGGAAATGGATTTTCACTTCGCTTGATTGTTGCATTGAATGAATACTGTTCTATAAATGTTTTGCCCAACCGGTATGCACTTCAAATAAATTGTTTCAATAAGAGTATACCTTACAATGATTACCTATTGAAATAAACTGGTGTGGATTCATTAAATCATTGTGGTGAAAGAATACAACATTATCAACATTTTGAGAAGTGGACGAACATCATCGTCTTGATAGTACTATGTCTCTAATTTGATAAAGCCCCTTCTTGTTCTTGTGTTGGGTTTCCCTTTGCGGACTGTTTCTTCCGTGGTAACTGCGGTAATTTTTCTTTTATCCCATACTGTATTATTCCCTGCTTGTGATATTTGTGCCCCTTGCTGCCATATTGTATGCCGTACTATTTTTTGGCCCATATCACGTGCTGATTTACGCACTTTATTTGCAATATCCTATTTTATAATTTGATTTTACCGCTTTATCGTTAGTAACTCACTGGATCCTGGCCATTTGTTTTTTTCAAACCATAACCATAATCACAATCGCCCACACCATCCCGCACCACATATTTCTTGCACCTCCTCCCACATTATGGCTATACCACGGAACTTTGTCTATCTCCCTCACTCGCTCCTCTCCTGCCGTCCTTGCGTCGCGCCCCACACGCATTCTCTCGCTCCACCCTGTCCTTGGCACTCCTCTCCACCCCACCGCTGCTTGCTCTCCACCACCCGCACCCCACTGGCACCCGTGCACCCACGGTAGGCCCCCGGTGGTAAGCAGCCAACCGCTAGCTCCGGCACTACTACACAGGTTTGTCTTTTGTTTCTTACTCGCTTCTCTAGTTTATGGTCATAGTTGTGTGCACTTGCGAAATATCTGCCTTGACTTTTTTTTAGAATTGACTAAGGTAAAAAAGTTTTATTTACTGAACCACTGTGTGTATCTTAGCTAAGTTTGTGTGGTGACCCTTAGCTGGTGTGTGTTTGTTGCTGAGGTTTATGCCCTGCCTTTTAGGATCTTGTGGCTAATAATGTAGTGAATGTAATCTAGCTATTTGGTTTACTTTTGTGCTTGTGAGTTTAGTAGCGAAGCATATAACGCCTGACCTATTCTTGCTGGTTGTTGACCTACCTTGTTTGCATTTTGTTTGTGACTTGCTCCTTATGACGTAGCATTGTAGCAGCTTGTATTGCATTTTGCATATTAGGAGTTTCGGTACCCAACGTGACTGTGCCTGTCTTAGCTTATTGCTTTTGCTTAGCGTTAGCGTTGGTGCTGACTGCCTTGCAAAGATGCCTGCTATTAGCCTCACTTTGGTGCTTGAGTATTAAATGAACTTAATGAGTCTTAATATTTCTGAGGGTATATCATTATGCGCCTAGCTAAGTACAGAATTTGCACTCACACAATTTGCTTTCGTGTTGTTTTAAAGTTATGTTATAATTTTTTAAGCGCTATTTTTTTTTGCTAGTGAAGTGTCATGTGTTGTGCCCCGCTGAGTTACCCAGGTCTTCATGACAACATTCTTTTGTACGCATTCTACTTCTTTCTATTATGTTTCTTCTCATATTAAGTTCTCTTCTTTCCTAACTGGCTGTACCCATATGCTTAGTTCCAGTTTGGGAACACGTCTCTCTTGACAAATTGAATTGTTGGTGAAAAGTCTGGTGATCATTTCTAATTTGGGAAAAAAAGGGAACCTTTATGCAGACTAATAATTAAAAAAAACAGGTTGCAGTTTTTAAAGCAAATGGTTTGACTCAAACTCTTGGATTTTATAGGTATCCAACTCAGGATCGATGCATGCATAAGTATCCAGCTCTCTTTAGAAAAAAAATCATAAGTAAGCTACTCCCCCATTTTTATTCCAATTCCGACTCGTGGGACGGGCTTGCGTCTGACTCCTGGAACGGGCTTGCGTCCGACTCAGTCCACCCGATTCCTCTAATTCCAACACCTTGGTAATAACACTAATAATGTATCTAGGGCGGCTTCTATTTTAAGTAAGGTTCTATCTGTGTGCCGTGATGTGCAGATCGGGAGGCTGGTGGGCCAGGTGGCAGCAGATCTGCTGCAGCTTCTCAGTGACCACTGCGAGGTGATGCTGGAGCACTACCCTGACCTGCCTCCACGCATCATACAGGTACGCCTGGTGTACACTGGCATCTGTTTTGGTGTATGTATATATGGTGGCTCAGATGTGTATTCTATAGGTACTGTATAGCACTTTGCGAAGGGGTCACACGATACAACTGCGAGCACACTTTTATGCGAGGATGTGTCGCTCGTACGTTGTCGCGATACTTATGTATTTAAATTAGGTAGGTAGCATCAACGACTTGCGAGACTCACGTTCTTGCATCACGTTGTGCGTGCGTGTGTATAGTGTGGCCTCGGAAGTAGAAACGGAATATTTCAAACAATAAATTAGAGGGAGTATATAATATTAGAATGGAACGAAATGTTGCTCAGGAATTTATTTGTATCACTGTCAGTTTACAGCGCAGCCCTGTAGCACCCTGTGTCAGCTGCTCTTGATGTTGGAAAATTAGCAGATAGCCTACACTTTTTTGAACGTGTTACTGATACTTAGTTGGTGCACTCTCGTCCATTGTAGTTCTGCAGACCGAACGCTGTGGTGTTAGCTTATAGCCCGAAACTCTCGCATCCCAATGCCGTCGTTTTGATTTGTTGTGCAATATTAGAATGTTTTTGTGGTGGCCCGAAGTTGATATCAGTGTAGGTGCTGCGCAGTTGTATTCCCGTAAGTTCGAGGAATGTGAGATTTACGTGCATGAAGAAGTAATTGTATACAAGTGCTCCGTATCTGGAATGCTGTTACTAACAGTGAGAATAGCTGGAGAGTGCTGCAATGCCACTGTAAGTTTAGACTATACAGGGCTATTTGTTAGTGTTATCCGTCCTATGCCATGTAAAGTAACACGACGCCTTTTAGCTACTGGAGCCTTCTTTACAGACCCACTGTGTCATGTTCCATGTTCCTACTGCCAATTTTCTACTGGCCATTTTAAATTTTGTTTTTCACTTTTTTTTTTTGTTTTGATAGTCCCATGCTGAAAGTTTCTCCTCGCACGTTGTCCCTGTCTTTATTATTACATGGTATGCCTCCTTTTTGTCTTTCCTCTCGTAAGCCACTACTATTGTTGATAGGAAGGGTTAGCTTACTGTAGCTAGCCAATTACGGTACCTCAGATGCTCTCTTCTGTATGCCCATGTACCGTACTGTAACAGTCAGTAGGTATTTCCTGTGTACACACTCCCTACCCACTGTGTCAGACAATAGTTATCTCTTGTAGCCACATGTAGCTACTGTGTCACAAACTGTCTCCGGTATGAACATCTACAACGTCAGACCAGATCCACTTCCCTGCCAGGTGCTATGCCAGACACTGTCAGTTATTGGCGGCAGTGGCAGCATCAGCTGCAGCAGCAGCGCCGGCTGCGAGGACCAGCACCTCATCCTGTCGGTGCTCTTCTGCCTCATCGAGTGGGTCATGAAGCTGCCCCAGGACGTCCTGGTGACGCCCTCACAGCTGGACGGCGTGCCCTTATTGAGACACGTCTTCAAGGTGTGTAGCTTTAAAAATAATCGGAAGTTTTTGCAAGGGGACTTAGCCCGCCAACATGGCATTACGTCGGACGATAACACTCTGAATTCCATTGCGCCCTCAGCTCCGAACGGACATTACTTTTGGGCAAAGAGTGCGGACACACACAACTCACTGTCGCCCTTCCTGCGTCGCTTTTGCTTCACTGCTGTGGGCAACGAACAGGCAACTTATATATGACCGTCTCTCACCAGCACCCAACTCTTAAATGGTCGTTCTTCTCGTTAGATGATTACCTTGTAAATCGTAACAACGGGCAGTTCCATCCCAAACAATAGTACAAAGGCTTAGCGCAATTACTTACGAATATCATCGCCTAACATTGGCCTATTTCAATTGAACATCACTTTTTCATAGAAGTAGCCCTGTTTATAAGGTCCGAAAATGTGGATTGTTGACAACAAAGGGTTGTAATATCAATTCTGTTTATTCTTGCTTTGTCTTCCTCTATCCTAACAAAGGCTGCCAAAAAAAAAAGGTTATTCACTTCTCTGGCACAAATTTTTGCCGCGTTTCGTCGAATTCTTGTGAGGTATGACTGAGCGTGTGCTGTGTTGCAGGTACTGCATGTTGTGAGGTATGACTGACCCTGTGCAGTGTTGCAGGTGCTGCATGTTGTGAGGTATGACTGACCCTGTGCTGTGTTGCAGGTGCTGCATGTTGTGAGGTATGACTGACCCTGTGCTGTGTTGCAGGTGCTGCATGTTGTGAGGTATGACCGAGCCTGTGCTGTGTTGCAGGTGCTGCATGTTGTGAGGTATGACTGACCCTGTGCTGTGTTGCAGGTGCTGCATGTTGTGAGGTATGACTGACCCTGTGCTGTGTTGCAGGTGCTGCATGTTGTCAGCACGGGCGGCAAGAGCGGCTCAGTGCTGAGCAAGGCCCCGCCGGTGCAGGTGCCGGACTTCAGCACCGCAGTGAGGGAAGACAGTCCGCGGGACAGTCGCACCGACACACTCAAGCGGGCACAGGCCGGACTGGCGCCCGGCGTGTCCACCACCGTGCGCCTTGCTGCCCGAGCCGTGAGTGGAGCCCCGCTGATACCAGCTGGTTCCTGTTCATTTGTAATAGATTAATCACTGTATTATATAGAATTGTTCCCTCCTCAGGCAGTCTTACTGAGCACGCTGAAGGCGATTCATATATCTTTTACGTATTTATTTCTATGAACGTAGCGTTTAGTTGTTAGTGTTGCTCAGCCCTCAACCAGCGTTTGGGAGCGAGGAGTGTTTGGTGCTCTGATCAGTAGCTAAATCAAATAAGCATGGTGGTGAGGACGAGGGTCAGTAATCAGTCTTGCTTGCTGCAGACTTGGATCAATTTAACTGAAGATACTGTATTTCAGAAGCGGCTCTGTTTCACCTAGGAGTATCGTAAAAGAAGACTGCAACCAACTGAATTCTCCATTCATGGGCTCCCTGATTCACTTGATATACTGGGTTACATGCCCTGTTATCTTCCTCTTGAAATACTATTGTAGTGTTTCGATGATTTTTAAGCTAACGTACAATTTATTTTCTACAAGCTGTCTGACGCAGACCGCGCTGTCCCCAATGCAGCCTCCGCTATTGCCACGCTACAGTAATAATTATGTTTGATTTGATATATTCCCCTTCAGATGAGTCAGCACCTCGTGAACCACCTGTGGCATTTCCCTCTGGGCGTAGGAGCTCAGCGCCTCTCATCCCTGGTGGTGGAGAGTGACGACCTGCCTGGCTGTGCCTCAGAGGAGCTCACAGGCGACATATTCCTGTCGCCGCACGTGCAGCTCTTTGCCCTTAACAACAACTGCCTCTTTTCCATGGTGCAGCTGCCGGCCCTGCACGGCCCTGGTGGTGGCGTGGCCGGCTTTGTGACTCCCTCCTCCGAGGTGGGTGCTGTCTGACTTTGTAACTCCCTCCTTAGAGGTGGGTGCTGCACGAATAAATAGCGACTCCCCCGTGCGAGGTTGGTGCTGTTTAGGACTCAGTCCCCAGCAGCATACTGTACATCCTATTCTGCTACTATTTTCCGTTTATAAATTAGCGTTGATTCTTCAAAGCTAATTAGCCTTTCATGATGGCAGCGGCTCAGAGACGGTAGAAAGCGAAGCATCGTCTCCTTACCTTTAATGGGCCTCTTTGATTGTTCATTACCTTAAATCTTATGTACTAGCTACTCGAATTACGAGGCGCTCAACCCTGCAACACTTTTTTGTTGTCTAATTTGGGTACAAGTAGTCGCAATAAAAACTGAATAAAAAACAGGAGTCTGAGTCGGCGTTTGTCTATCCGACTCCGCAACTTTGCTCGTAAAAACAAACTCAATTTCTCTGTGCTACTTCCATGTTGTCGTCCCTTGTTCAATTTCCGTCATTACGGCAGAACGAGGGACATTAGGTCTGTATGTTTTAGGCCACTCTTTTATGCTCTTCGATACTTGGTGATTCTGAGTGCCCTTCTACAAGCAAATTTCAACATTTTCTCGTGCAAAACAGTGTGCCCCTCTGCTAATGCTTGTTTTTGTCCTTATGGGTTTCAAACAAGAGATTGTTCAGCTTGAAGTGACCACATAATCCATTGGACAACCACAAGAACATCTTTTGTTACATCTTTGTTCTCTCCCACCATGGAAGAAACTCACGTATTGCTTGTGTATGTGGCAGGTGCGCCTCATTATGCGGGACTTGTCTGGCAAGTTCTCATGGGACGCGTCCATGCTCTGTGCGCCGCCCCCGGACCCCGTGGAGTGCAGCAACAGCTCAGGGTTCCCGTCACTGGACGACAGCAGCAGCACACAGAACGACCCCACTGCTTCAGTGTCGGGTGCCCAGGATCGCTCCACTGCAGCCGCATCCTCTGCCACTGTTGCTACAGTTACTTCTCATGGTGAGTTCTTGTAAACTACATTACGCTCCAGTAGTATCCTGCCCGGTGCGGTTGGAGTGTGTGTTTTGGGGCGGAGCCTGTGTTTTTTGTGGCTCGCCACCTGGGGCTTTCCTTGGGGCCTGTGGGCTCCCTGTGTCGGTTGAAGTCTTACCAACCAAATTGTTTGGACAACCGGAAGGCAGCCGCTTACAGTTGCCCGTGAGACGACATGTGTGAAGCTGGTCCCACTTTGTGATACGTCATAGAGCGGATGCACTTGTGGCAGTGTTACACTGCAGATGGGCCTGAGAGAGTGTGAAAGAAAGCAGTGCATAGAGAGACTCATGCAGCCGCTGAATAGTAAGAATGGCAACAGGAATTTGGAGTAGGTTGCTCTACATACGCAGTATTTAACGTGCAAAACTACAGTAATATTCACCTATATAAAAGCAATTTACAAGTGATACTGCTACCGAATGGTGTAGGCCTATGTGCTAGATAAAATTAGGGAGACGTAAATGCAATGAACTGGACTCTGCTGCACTCGGCACCACTCAGGCATTGCTCCATGGGGTCGGCACGGTCTTGCGATTTGACGCCCACCGCGCTGTCCCCAACACAGCCTCCGCTAGTGCCACGCTACAATAATAATTATGTTTATGTACCTCAGCCTCCAATCTTTCTTTAAAAGTTTCGATATTGTCAAAATTGTGCCGCGTTTTCTTACAGAGCTTCACTCGAGCCGTGACGACCTGATGAGCAGCAGTATGGTGGGCCCCAGCCTGCCGGCGCCCCGCAACATGACGCGGAGGAGACCCACGGGCCTGCTCCCCACCCACCAGGACTCTGCACATGACCTCGACAACCTTGATGATGTGAGTGCACCGGACATTGTGTCTCTGTCTGTCTGGGGTTTTGGAAGCCTTATGCCGGGCCACACTGTGCATACCCCCGCACAACTTGATACGACGAGGTGCAGCTGGCATTTCGTTCATGCTACCGTATCTACGCTACCGACTGTAAAATGTCGTACTCTGTGTAGATAACGAAACCACGTGCGAGCTCCGAGCTTCACATCTTCTCATCAAGCTGAGCTTGCGAATACGTATTGTAGCCCCGGCATTAGCCGCAAGAGTATCCCTACTCACACCTGGCATTGTGCAGGAGGAAAATCAAACATCTTCCCATTTTGTGAGGTAGATAAATGTGGGGAGATTCGAACCGGGGACTCAGGGAGTGCATGGCCCAACGTAAACTTGGTGCACCCTCACCGTTTTTTTTTTAATATTCCAAAGCGTTCGTTATCATAGCAGAGCTTCAGTGTCTTTGTCTGTCCGGCGTGTTCGTGAGCTCTTACTACCTGTAACTAGGAGGCTCTGTTTTTGCCGGCGTTTGCTTCTCTGTCTTACTGTTCGCAACATATGTATCTTAGAGTTATGGATAAATCTTCATAAAATTTACAAGAACTGCTAGGCATGTTGCCAGGAATTCATTATTTAATTTGGCGGTGATCTGGAAAAAATTTAATTTCTGGACCATTTGTAAACTTTTGATAGCATTGCGTTGCTTCTTGAGGTCTGCTCTCTCTGAATGCTTCTTTGGTGTATGGAGAC
Organism: Parhyale hawaiensis; assembly: GCA_001587735.2. NCBI lineage: Eukaryota > Metazoa > Arthropoda > Malacostraca > Amphipoda > Hyalidae > Parhyale > Parhyale hawaiensis. The sequence continues at coordinate 33,348,358 of LQNS02278174.1, read as the reverse complement.
ACCATAGCCACATCAATGGTAACTTCCCGGCACTGCTCGCGGATTTGTCTCATTTATCCCTGAACTGCTGTTGTTTTGGAGGCCTCAGGAACCTCATTGATATTAAGGAGCCGTGTCTGTCGCTGTGCGTCTTTTTCGGCTCTTTATGCTTCGACGTCATTTATTAGCTGGTACCTGTGTACCGCACTGTGTGTCCTGTGTATGTTCTAGTCCTTCAGAGCGTTTTGTTCCGTGCGTAGTGTAGTAACGCGCTTATGACTGCTACACCCCTTAGGAGACGTAGCATTGTCCTGCGGCCGTTTTCAGACCGAAAGTTGGCATTGTGTACTCTGTTTGTGTATACATTACGCGTTTACTGACTTGTGCCCCCCCCCCCATCAGTTGCTGAGTTACATCGGCCACACGAGCCCAGAAGTGCTGGAGCAGCTGGGTGGGCCGCTCAACGAGAGCACAGGACCTCCCCCGACGCTGCCTGTAGCGCTGCAGCACGACGCTATCGCCACCACGCTAGCGCACAAGAATGCTGTGCAGGACTACATTGTGCGCAACACCCACACACCGCAGTGAGTCGTGCTCTTATTTATTCTTGTGTTTGCTCTAGGTTATTCTTGGAATAATATTACTGGTATGCTCAGGTTAATCCATCAACATGATGAGGTGATCATGTCGTCAGGATGATCAATTTTTCTTAGTGACTTCTAATGGTATATCTGGTTCATTCCACTTTTTATATAGTCGAGTAATAAAAGTGTGTTCTTCTGGGCTCTGGCTGGTGATATTTTTAATCTTGGCCCACGAGGGCCTTCGGAACGTTTTCCCTTCGTGCTCGCTCTGCTTCTTGCAACTTTCATACTCCTACTGATGATTCTTTATTTTGTTCCTCCACGTCTTTCCTGACTTGTTCCCTTTCGCGGTGACCTTCTATGAGAACACCCTCATGCATGGGTTCCACGTTCTATCGACATAATGTATCTCTTATTTCTTCTTCTGGTATATCTCCCTTGTAGAAGAAACGGACTGGCTAGGGTCGGCAGTTGGGAGTCGGACTTCCTCCATCCGACCTGTTACCCTGGTTAGCATTGCTATCCCCTCGGCAATTGCTTCTGTAGCTTCTTGGGCTCATGCTGCTCTCTTGGCTTCACCCTCTGTCTATTCAGTGTTTCGCATTCTTTGCATTAAGATTTCATCACTAATGTATGGTGTTTCTTCGGCGGCGTTTTGCGCGTCTTGAGGGTGCTCAGTGCTTTGTTTGGACTTGCTTTCCGTCGTTTGACGCTCGCTGTTGATGTTTTATAATAATCAAGCACCATGACATAGACTATTTCGAAGTTATGTGTTGATTTCACCATTTTTTGTTACGCTTGAAAGAAACAGTCGCGATTTAGGCCAGGTTGTGTATGGCGCCCCTCTTCACATGCTTTGTTGAAAAGCGATGGACGAAAATTAGACTAGGATCCTGATTTTACTTTCTTCCCATATCAAAACTTTAATTTGCTTTTCAGAGTAGGGTAGAAATACGGAGAATATGAGGGTTTCGTTGCTACAACTATTTTTATCCAACAAGATTACTTATTTGGCAAATAGTTGTTTGTTGGAGCGAAAAAATGTAGCCTGAATGAATATCATTGCGCAGCTGGCATGTTCATTGATCCTTGACTGCATGGTAAGTGTAAATTAATGTAGACTATGTGAATTGTTCATAAGAGAAGGTTGGAATATCCTGCTCAGCAGAATTGAAGCCAAGAGTGCTCATTTTATAATCGTTGGGGCAGGCAGTTGCAGCACTCATCATAAACAAATTAGTAATGAAAGTATAATGAATGAAGAAGTTTCATCACAAATTTCTCGTCGACACAAGTGACGGCGGTATACCCTAGGAATGATAATAATAAAGTGCGGTAATGGTGACGCCAAGTTACGTCTGCTACAGGCTGCAGTGCCCGGAGGAGGAGTGTCCCGTGCCCCGGGAAGAGTGCTCGCCCTTCCAGCAGTGTCGCCTGCTCTTCGACCAGCTCGGGCTCGCTGCCTGGGAGAAGCGAACTTCGCTGCACACGCTAAAGAAAAATGACAAGCTTCTCAGGGAACTTAAGAACCTCGACAATCAGGTTAAGTTTCTTGCTGTCGCCTCTATTCTCTGTCCTACCCTGGATGTGTTACCGCGCGGTAAAGGCATTTTCTCCGTTAGGAATACAATAGGACCAAGTATCTTGTAGTAAAACAACAAATCCTGGTTGAAATGGGGTTTATGTATCTGGTACAAATATTTTATTTTGTGATTTTTGATGCAATGCGTCACTGATTGCTAATGGCTTTTTTTTTACTTACTCTTCCGTATCTTCATCGGCGCTACTGTTCCTGCACATGGTTATTCAATTTATCCCCCTCTCCCCGAGCAGAAGTGTAGAGAAACGCACAAAATCGCCGTGCTGTACGTAGCTGAAGGACAAGAGGACAAGATGTCCATCCTTGGTAACTCTGGAGGATCAGAGCAGTTTGAGGTTCGTTGTAGCTGTGGATTTTCGTATACTTACATTTGTTGTATTGGAAGAAACTGATATTTCTATTTGTAAATTATTTCTAAATTTTATAGTGTTGAAGAATATTTATTAGGTATATGTAGGGCCCACTGTATAAACTTTCGTTTGGAACGCCAGTTAGCTTTTTTCTAGTAAAGGTAGAGGTGCAATTGTTTCAACAGCATTATTACTTTATATACTCTGATCCTCGTGCAGGAATTTGTTGGAGGCTTGGGTTGGGAGGTGGAGCTGAGCACACACACAGGGTTCCTAGGGGGCCTACACCGTAATGGCTCCACCGGCGACACTGCCCCGTACTACGCCACCAGCCTAATGGAGGTCATCTTCCATGTGTCCACCCGCATGCCGTCCCTCAGTGAGCAGTCCTTGCTGCTAAAGGTGAATCCTCTCTTTATATACCTATTCTCTCAGGATGTGAACCTACGTGCCTTCCTTCGTTATCACGATGTCTGACGTTCAGTTTCAAGCCATGGAGGAAGGTCTTGCTTCTTGAAACTGTAGCATCAGCATTTTTTCATTGCTAGTTTACTTCGGAGAACTGATTTACTGTCCGGGGTGCAATTGAGGGCCCTAGAACAACAGGGGCGTAAACGACACTTTTAAAATATACAGGAGAGCCACTTAAAGACAATGCACTGGTGTAATGCGATACTAAATAGTCTATTTTGCATACGATTCTCGAACATTTCTATTCGGATTTAAGCCTTTCTGTCTTCACATAACGATTCGTCTAAATCTGTTCTGTCCGATTGTACAAAAAAACTACTTTTGAAAAAAAACTGTCGCTTACGTCCCTATTGTTCTAGGGCCCTCAATTGTCATATGTACCTTCCATCTTTGACGCCGTAGCTAGCCTCCGACCATCTATGCTCGACTGCAGCCGTACACTCGTCTTGACCCTAAGGGGGATTTATCTGCAGCACGAACCACTGTATAGGGTCCCTCAGATGTATATTATGGGTGCCATATCCCTGCCACTAGCCTATATATTTGGGTATTGCGCACCCAAGGGTCTCTAGTGCCTTTTCCGCAGATGTTGCAGCTTGCTGCAGTTCCTGCTGACGAGGTTAGTTTTGTAAAGTTAGGTAGGTTGTTTACGTTTCCCTTTCTGTTCTGTGAGGTGGGCGGTCGATCGAGATAGCCGAACTAGTACGCGGGACACCTCGAGTCTCTCTCTCTTCGCAAACGCCACCCCATTGCTCACGATTTCTCCCCTTTCACCCCCGCTCAAGTCTGAGAGGCCATAGTCGCCTCAGGGTCCTCCTCAGCTGTGGGCCCAGACCAACTGTCCATTCTACACCTTATGCATCTGGGCCCGCAGGGCATCGTCTATCTCACTAGATTATACAATCTCTCCCTAGCTCACGCAGATATCCCCGCCTTATGGAAGTTAGCTATCATAATTGCCATCCTAAAACCATCCAA
>LQNS02278174.1:33301514-33329131 GCA_001587735.2 Parhyale hawaiensis | reverse complement strand
TCTGTGATTTCGGATCTTCTTTTTTTTCTATTCTTTTTTTTCTCCACCCGCTGGGCTGGTTGCGTGGGGGTTTGTTAACCTCATGGAGTTCTCCGTTCCTGCGTCGCCAGTCTGGTGTGATTTAATAATAATAATAATAATAATACTCATAGTCTACTGAAGAGAAGAGAAGGTTTCGTACGAGCCTTCTGTCAATGACGCCGTAGATCAAACAAGCTGTGGTCGACAGCAGCCGTACTCCTCGGGACCCTAGAGAGGACATGTCTGCAGCACGAACCAGTACCTGAGCTTTCCTACGCTGGGGTGTGCGGTCACAGCGACTTTACTCGGACCTTTAACCAATTGTGCCCACAACTGAATGTAGGGGACACCGCTAGCCATGATCAAAATCCAAGACATGAAGGTAGCGTAAATTAAAAAAAAAAAGACAAACGCAACAAGGGCATACGGTGGAGATTTTAACAAAGCCTAATTATTCACGAAAAAGCAATATATAACACGTATAAAAAAATCCAAAATAAAGCATTTTTTCAATGGCAGAAAAAAATAGTAGGGCAGATAAAGAGGCTATACGAGATTTCAAGACTCCCTAATCGCAAGGTGATATTTCAAGATCGGGAAAAATTATTCTAAAGACATAAAAAAGGATGACTATGCTCAACATAACTAATATTTGCCTTGTAATATCCGAGAAATTGTAGCTATATCTGTAAAAAATGTTTTGGATATCAAGCCCCACCAGCATTAGCTAGCCGGTCTTCAGTTACCCATGAACCATACGAGCGAAATTTTATCAACACATAATTAGAGTAGCTACTTACTACTGATGTTTTCGGAGTCTTCCCACCGAAATATTCAGACGCTACAGACGGTGCCAAAAGGAAGCCGGGGGAAAAGTTCTGGGATACGATTAGTCACTGAAATACTTTATCCTCCTTTAGATAAATCAACTTTAGTTGAAATGTTCGGCTATTAGCCTTGAATAAAAAAAATCATATGGGCACAAACTTAGCACATTGCGGAAGTGTTATTACAACAATTACTGGACAAAACAGACCTGTGCATACCATCTCGGATTAGACAAATGATAACGGGGGCTCTGTTCTTGGTAGACGTGTGATTGATAACTATGACAGTACATTAGGTGACCACGGGGCAAATGCCAAGAAACTTGGCATATTTTCCACGAGAGTGTTCCAAAAACTTGCTTCTTCATCGTTGTTGTTATTATTATACTAAATTATAAGTTCCCTTTTTCACTACAATGGCGATCACAACTCAAGCGCTCCAACAGAGATGCATGTATTATCGGAATCCCTTCTGGGGAGGTGAGTCTCTCATATTATATACTTGCAGGAACCTATTCGTTTGAAATATCACATACGATTCAGCAAATTCAGATGACAAGTATCGGTACAAAGATCCGTGAACTGCGACAGAGGAGACTTTTAGCATGTCTGTGAGTGAAACAGGGGCTGCGCAAAGAAAGAAGTGATATACTGTACTCAAAATAGTATGTCAAGAGGAACGTGCAACCCACACACATGCAGACGCGTTTCTACACAGGATCAGCGCTCATGTTGTGTTATCCATATTCCAAAAATATCGTAATATTGCTATGACAATGAACCAAAGTGTGTTACTATTACTAGTTTACGCTTTAGGTATTAGGTATTATAAGAAGATTTAAGCCTCCCTAAATAAGTACTAAGCTCTTCTAAGAGAGGAAAAGGAAGGGACATATAGTATGTCGACAGAAAAACGGGGAACCCATGCNGAAGGCCTAGCTAATGGCTAAGGTAACCTACTCAAACCCCCTGGGGACGCTACTCCCCATAACATAGGATGGGCGAACCTAACTAACCTAACCCTATGGCCTATGGCCCATCCTATGCCCCCGGAGGGGGGTTTACGCTTTACACGGCTATCAAATATAATGGCAGGTTCTACGCACGCGCAAAATAAAAGAATAAATAAACCAGGTGCCACAGCTAACAATTTATTTCTTTGAGCGGCAGAATTTCTGCAGCCGCCTACCAATAAGAAATCAAACTTTCTTGCATTTGTACAGCTGTTCAGAGCCACCTCGGGGTATCGTGCGTGCGCATACGACACAGTGTTGCTGCCTATATCATTATGGCGGGGCGTGTTTTCGTATAAATATACATACAAATATACAATACCACAAGAGCAATTATTGTAGGGATGCAATAAATAATATACTGGGGTTTTTCTGCCGTGACCGACATTAGCAAAAAGGACGAACCAATCCGTAAAGCATCTCTTACACGTAGAAACAAGAACAGAAAAATTAAATAGCAGAGAAAAACAACAATTAAGTACGGAGAATAGAGATAAAACAAATCAACACTTACATAACAAAGTAACTCTTACACAACAACCTACAGCTACATTAAGTTAAGGGCTAATAAGTACCCGTGCACACGTTAGTCTCTTGAACAAATCTCAGCACATCGTCCGAATGCTTTCCAGCGTTGTAGTAACCGTAACTGAGTGTCTACCCCAACCTGCTCTTCAACCATTAGCTCTCCTGTCAGTTTGCTCGTTATGTGTCCCTGATAACGTTACGGACGTTTCTTCAACTTATTATTATATTAAGGGTTTTCCCCCGCCGTAGTCGATGGGTGCACGATACAACAGCGATCTATCTTCAGAAGTTTCTTCAACTTAGGAGTGGTAAAAACTCAGAAAGCTGTACACCATTCAGCTGTTTAATTGGTCTAGTAACGCATTCGGATAAGTAACTGAAAAAAAGTATTCAAATAACTCACGTGAGAACCGGCCTTAATAAAAAAAAAATAAAATAAGCATGTGCTAGCAATGGGCGCGATGCTGATTGCACCATGCTTTACTTTACACACATCATGTTGTAGAAAAAAATAACTAACCACACAAAAGAAAATCTTCATGTTTGGGGTACTGAAGCTTCGTTTATACAGAGCAAAGTACTCTTCAACAGTATAGTCAAATATACATATAGTAATTGGCAGATAGGACACGTCAGTGAGGAGAAATGGGGAAACGTTTAGGGAATCATGAAGTCCTGCAATAAAATGCAACGAATATTGAAGATGATTCCTTTAACGCTCTTTAATTATCAAAGAGCATTGCAATGGCAGTCGGGCACTGTGTAAGCCACTCTTCTAATATGCCTCCTGAGCAGCGAGATGATCCTATTCACACGACGCTGCGTTATTCTCATACATGGGAATTTATTTACTTTGACATCGGCAGCCGGTACCCTGCGACTCAGCAGTTTATCTTATTCAGTATCAACAAATTATGTCTATAAAAAGTATCACAAGCTGTAGTTTAGAGAAATGGTAGAGATTATAATAGAGCAGGCCAGTAGAACTGTTGTGTGCAGAAATACAGCGTTGCTACAATGGTTCTTGGGCCCATTGCATAACTACGGGAAGAAAGCCTTCAACTGCGTTAATATTATCGTTATTTATATCAAACTTCAGCTGTTATAATATTATTTGTATTACCTTCAGACGGATCTTATATTTAACTCCAGTTATTTTAGTTTTATCGTTTATACATCAAACTTCGCTTGTTTTAATTTAAACTAGAGTTATTTAAGATCATCCATCCTTCAGCTCCATCATTTGAGGGTGAAACAACGTAGTGCTTAACAACTTTAAACGTCAACCAATAAATACTCAACAGTGGAGGGAATCCATTCTAACATAAGGTGAGCAAGCAACCAAACTAAAATATTACCGAGAGTGTAGTAGAGCTCAGATTTGCAAATATGAGCACAAGACGCAACATCGTGGCAATTACTGATGACAATTTACGCCTTTGCACCAGAATATTTTTCTTGTGGTGCGGTTGACAAAGCAAACGTTCCTGAAATTTTATTGCAAAACTTGACATATAAGCTAATGATACAGATTACTGTTAAAAAGAATATAATTGTGCGGTAGCTTATAGCATGACAGAAGAGCAGCATCACGGTCGCTTTGGGTTCGGAGCTCCCAGTTCTGAAATGCATGGTGAACCAAGAGAGATAAGGCATGGTACAGTTGAGTGCGCAGGCATTCAATAGCGCGTTAGCTTAATATCTGAACACTTAGCAAAATTATATTTTTTTTGTAAGCAAATTTCCTAAAAGATGTCCATGAGCAAAATATCATTCGGTCGATTCATCACACGAAGAGTCATGGCTTCAGTGTTACACAAGGTTGTAAAATTGGTGTTGTGACGAGTTGGAGATATTTGGGGGCAAGCGGTAGGAGCCGCATACCTTTTGGTCTCAGAACAGGGGTCGGATCTTTAACGATCCGACTCCGTAATCCCGGTAATATCAAACCCTCTCCGGCATTTGCTTTCGACTGCTCTGTCAGCACAAAGAAGTAAGACTTTCTAATTCTCGCCATATGGAACAACACTTGATAATTATAGCACACTTTTAACGTGTAAGTAAATGTATGAAATTGATGCAGAGAGAAAGAATTATTGAACCTTCACAGAAGGAAAATTTCAGTTTATAAATATTCGAACGTCAGATCTTCGTTACTTATTAAAAGCTATCAACGGTGCCAAATCAATACACAAAAATATAGACTATGAGCCTGACACACGAAAAATACAAAGTGCATTAACTCACCAAAATTAATCAAACAAGAAAAATCTTCAGTACAAAAGCATCTCCATTAATTTACATTAAAATCACTAATGAGAAAAATCACTATTATTCCTTTCCAGAATATCAATGTAATTTCTCCATGGTCACCTCGGCCAGGATTTGGTTGCTTGGCTAGAAAAAAGTTCGAAGGCTGAAACACGTTCTTCCTCTTCTCTTAAGCAAAGCATGCCACAATAGAACTCACTGTATTCGTAATAAACACTGACCAACTTGCATTAAGTTCCATCTTTTGTTTTTCCAATACTGAATCTTTGCTTCAAAATGCGTTGTGTTTGCTATCGGCCGTACATACCAGGCATCATCAATGAAGAAGCACTGATCAAAAACCCTGCAGTAATTCTACCTCTGACCAAGATACAACCAGCACCAAATAAAGCATGCCATCAGGTAACTGCACCAGCACGAAATAAAGCATGCCATCAGGTAACTGCACCAGCACCAAATAAAGCATGCCATCAGGTAACTGCACCAGCACCAAATAAAGCATGCCATCAGGTAACTGCACCAGCACCAAATAAAGCATGCCATCAGGTAACTGCACCAAATACCATCGCGTACTGAGATTCGTCCAGCACCAAAGTAGGAAAAAATGGAAAAAGCGAAGATTTTCGGAACTAGGGTACTACTGTATATCAGTACACATTTGGAACCCTTAGCAATTGTGTATTCAGAAAATGAGGATATAAAATACCGAAATACAAAAATATCGAAGTAGGCTAACGAAGAAAAGGAAAAAACTAAGGAAATAGAAAGTAAGGAAAGAAGATCATATACGTTAGTTAAGCCACCTTAAACCAACACAAGATTGGCGTTCTAAGGAAAGGGAAGAGACACATAGTATGACAAGCTAAAACGAGGATCCCATGCACGAGGGTGTTCCCACACAAGATCAACGCGCCTTGAAAGAAGAAAAAAACAGGAAACAGGATAAGCATGGAAATACCTGCCTCCAGTATTTCTCCTCATTTTCCGAAAGAAAACATTTAACGGCTCCAAATCTACGTCGCTTTAGAACCTCTCAAAGTTCCATAAGAAATCTTCAGTCTCAGGAGTGAAGCACAGGACACGACTGCTCACCAAAATGGTCAAGGTAATCAGGCAACAACCATTCAGTTACAAAGAGGCTTCCACAGATCAAAATCCTCGAATACAATGACAATAACTTTTAAGAAACACTCGGTGCCACCACATCTACATATATCTGCCAAGCAAGCGATAATCAAGTCGCCTGCAGAAGAAATTACACCAGCAGCAACTTGGCTTGCACGGTAAACACCAAAGTTTTGGTGCGCACTGTACATGAAAATATCTCGTAAGCCTCTCAACAAGAGGATGCATGCTGCTGGCAGCGTTTGGTAGTGAATAAAGTGGGTTTCCAAACTTCTTACAAAACGAAATTTCTGCTTTACATAGAAACGAGCAACCAGTGCTAAATCCGTTTTACATAATTGAATATACACAACTGGCACCTATAATTACGCACTAATAAATGATAAGTATCATAATATACAGACAGGGAGAAGGCTAGATAATTTGCCGCAACTATACCATGGTAGAATCGACGATAAAAAAATTGGAATCCGCTTTCAATAGCCATGAAAAGGGACAACGCAGCTTTGCATGTCTTTCTTGGGCTCAAGACAATCACAAATATGATACGCAAATTTATCGAATGAAAAAAATTATGTTTACTAAATCATCACCACCCAAATTTTCGAAAGAATAGCTCAACATATACAAAAACAACATCGTCCAATCCTCTTAAATGGGCAAGGTGACGTTACTTACCCAGCACTAACCTAATTTACCAAAGGAACAGATGGGCGTTTACTGAGACAATCTCTTGAACCAGACGATCGACACAAGTAGCTAAATTCGGTAGGAAAAACCAGCTCCCTCTCTTACTCAACGTCAAATTTTTGCAGCTCATATGCGGATTTTAACAATTTGCACCAAGACTAGGGCAAGAATGAAAATAATTTTGCTCGAGATGCCTATGATTTCTACAAAATCAACCCTTGAAACCAGATTCTTCTTTTGACGATGATAATGGAAGAAATTGAAAGCTTGCGACTTGAATATATTCCTGCTGTCGCATTCGCACGAACTTCTACAGAGAAGTGTACCACACACCAAGTCAAGTGCATGCGATGCTATTCGAAGTTAGTGTCACATTGTGGTGATGCAAACTATGAGGGAACAGTGCATGTAAGGAGTTCCCGTGGTCGAATTTAGGGAGCACCACCAGTGTAGGTTTTCTGTTAACTCTAAGGGACTACAAAAAATTCCATGTACACACTCAGACAAGGCAATCGCAACAGACTGTACGGTACTCATACATAATAATATCAGTTCACACAGGTTCAAGAAAATACTATACGATGCGCTAGACCCTACTATGCAATATAGAAAATTCAGACCATCAATAAGGGCTTAGCTACGTAAAAATCTGCAATAGCAGATCCGCAGCAGCTCGGATATATCTCAGCTGGAAGCTAAGTCCAAAAATGAGAATCACAAAAATTGTTTAACTCTTACAAAATCTAGTTTATAATGAGGGAGGTACATAGAACTGTAACAAGATCTGCCCTAGGAGAATAGTCCATTTCCACATACGAAGCACAACTTCATAAAAATAGAGACAAACCTCCACTACACAATTGATCTGGTCTTATCAGGAACCGCAGGAGTTACTATAATATAGCCATGCAATAGCAAGTCACTTTGGGAAAAGTGGTGAAGAGAGAAAAACGTTGTGGTTCCAGCAGTTAGATACAGAGAAAGACACAGTCTCAGAGCCATGCAAGTCCGATGCTGAGCCAAATCTTCTAACCTCGTTAGAATGAATACAACGATTTAAGTTATTCTTACAGCCAGTTAATGCAGTAACAGCAGATTTCAAAATTGTGTGGTGTTTCCATATTTGCACAGCCAAGTAGAATGCATTAGAATCAGAGCTATTTCCAATACGAGAAAACGGACAATGCCTTCATGAGCGGGAGCCAATTAAAGTTCCTAAAATCACACAGGAGAAACTCCCATGGCTTACACTGTTCAAATGACCGTGAGAGTCGGCAATGCCAAAATTCACGGCACCTCATTGTACATTTCAGAAAAAACTAAGCTAACAAGGGCACGAGGCTGTCCCACAGCATGAAGAAAGTCGCTGGTGCTATACTGTTTAGCCTGTTACAAGCACACACACACACATAACTCATTTGTATTAGCACTTCCAACAAATACGCTCTGATGATTTAAACTTCAAAGCTTTAGCTATACCACAGGCCAGTTCAAACACATTCTACAACACCAGCAGCATAAAATCACTCTGGGCACTGCTGAAATAATATATAGCGTATATATACAACAGCTATCGAAATAACCCAAAAGTTGCCGGACAGATTCCAACAACACAAATCTGCGAGACTTATAACCCTTAACATCATACGAGTGGCCAGATCAACCAGGGTCCCAAAACTGCCTGAGTTACCAGGCTGATACCCAGCAGCAATTAGTGGCCGATCTCTGCCTCAGTACCACCAGAGCAGCCATACTGATCTAAGGCACCACCTGAGTAGAAATTCAAATCCCGACACCACAACAAAGGCGCCAGACTTATCTTGAGTAGCCAGACTGATGAAGCATCAGTTGAAATGCCAGCTTGATTCCCTACAACAAAAGAGAAGCACTAAGTGATCCCAAGGACCAACTGACACTACAAGACCCAGGCACAACCCATGAAGACCAGCACCGGAGCGTAGAATTTCCCGGGTTATATTCTTAGCACACGGTCAGCAGGAACCCCTAGGTACACAAGTTATATTCTTTAAGAAGCTCAGCACCAAGTCTCATTACAAGCATCAGTGAGGGGCGGGCACAGGCCTCTCAATGGCCATCATTTACTTCTGTTTTGTTGGTGCTGCACGGCCTGCTGCTGCTGCTGTAATGAGAGCCTGTGTTGGGCCGACCTCTGTGTGGAGGGAGCGTGGGGAGCATCTTTGGTCTTGCGGGGAGGAGGTACGGGCGACTCAGGCACTCGGGCTGAGCTACCTTCAGTGGGCCTGGTCACAGGGCCGCTCGCAGGAAGGTGATGGCTAGGTCCAATGGGTGCAGTGACAGCAGAAGATATTCTCCTACCGGGTGCTTTGAAGGAGAGCTTCTTGTTGGAGCGAGGGGAGGGACCACCGCCTCCAGCAGATGGGGGCGGGAGGTGGGAGTCAACAGAGGCACTAGAGACCGCCAAACGCTGATTTCCTGCGCTGCTGGAGACGCTTTCCGAATGAAACAGGTCTGGGCAGAGGCAGAAGGAAATTTTATGAGTATTAGAGCACAGGTACAAACAAATATCAGTAATACTCCATGAAACTAACTTACCGAGTTCAGCATCTAACAAATGAAAACCAAAAAATAAATGAACTTTAAGAATTGATCAAAGAAAATAGAAACAAATATGGTGTACATAGCAAGCAACGGCATGGTATAAGCATAGACCGCAACAGTACTTGACTCTTAGGTCCAAGTGGCCTCTGACGCTGGCGGCCAAAATGGGAAAACTGGGATTTTCCCAAGAGCTATTATGAATATGTCCAGACACGGTCATGCAGTCAAGCGCCAAAGTGCGTCCCCGCCGTATCCAAGACACCTTCTCTGCAAAAAAAAATGTTGGGCACCTGGGAATTTTTTTTTTCAGTATTAGATAGGGGGAAAAGAATAGCTCTTGAGAGAATCCCATTTTTCCATTGCTGACTTTTGGCGGCCAGCATCAGACCTGAGAGTCAAGTACTGTTGCGGTCTATGGTATGAGTATTATTTGATCAGCAACACCCTATCAAATTATGTAAACTGTCTGTAAGTTGATATTATTGAATGAAAAATTGAATAAATACAGATACTGTATGGTAGTGTATAGAAGGCATGACAGGGTTTGTTAGTTTTCATGCACAGGTACAGATATGTACATAGAATATAATCAAGCTTATACTTCGCAATAAACAATCTGAAATGTTTCAGTATCAACTCTGATAATACTAGTAATTGAGAAAGCAGGTCCACCAACATCAACCCTTTTATCACTACCTACTGTTGAGCTTCTTACTGTAGCTACAATATTTACTGCTGGAATAAAGGGTGTCTTCAATTTGTTGTACTTAATCATGACCCAAGATTACCAGGGGTTGCAACATAATCAACAAACCAACGTCAAGTGTAACAACTATTGTCAAGTGTCGGATTCTGCTGCATCCTCCGGTATTTCATTTCAAAAGTATTTCATTAGCAACAACATATGAATTACTATTATGAAAGTTGCTGAAGCCTTCCTAGACACAACTTAGGTGTTTCAAGAAAGGAAAAAAAAGGAATATATATGTTGTATATCGATAGAAACATAGAATCCATGCACGAGGCTGTTCTTACACAAGATTAACGCACAAGGACACAGCAAGTTGGGGAAGAAGAGAAAGACGCGAATAAAGCCCCGTCAGCACAAACACTAATATGGAAGAAAGAAAAGTGCGCACAAAAGAAAGAGGTCTCGAAGGCCAAGCTAAAGTTAAGGTAACTTCCAGGGTCTCTCTGGGGTCGCTGCTCCCCATAACATAGTATGCAGCAAACCTAACCCAATGGCGTATTACCCATCCTGTCTTCCCTGAGGGAAACAATATTCAACATCAGATTTACAATCTTGAGTGTAACTTTGAAGCTGCTTGGAGAGCAATACACTCATGAAGTTATTGTTGGAACTTGTAAAGCATCTTGATTTGTCACTGCCAAAACTTAATATAATTGCCATCAAAGCTAAAAATGAAAACTGGAAGTATTTTAGGATATAACTATATACTTTAAATTGCGCAATGATTAAACATGACAAATCAAACACGCCAGACGTAGACAGTTACACGGTAGGAATATGAATCTCTCCCCTGCAAGGTACCTTTTGCAATATGAGGATATAAACATATTTATACCTTTTACCCTAATGAGAGAAATGGCTAGGTGAATTCTGTGAATGACTCTCGCCTTGCTAGTGTCTCAAAAATAGATAATTTTTAAAAGATCTGTCTGTAACTGACGTATCTAAATTACGTCTGGGACTTATCTAAATGAAACCACATGGAAGACAATTTATGTTGCTAATGTATAACGACTGTTTCGGGTGTGGTCATTGTATAAATGTCTAAAAAAATGCAGAAAAAAGTAAATTTGGGGTAATTTTATATAGAAGACTGATGAAAAGGGAAACTTAATTTTACAGAGATAATGACATATTGTATAATAGAACTACAAGCAGGTAGCTGTGCAGTCATGTATCTATTTGTATCAGCTTTTTATATGAGGTTAAAGGAAAGAGCATGACGCTTCGGCCAAATTCGAGCTGTGCACCAGAGCAGGTTCATGTTTATCAATATATGTTCGATACAATATATGCTGCCTGGCCTAATCACCTCACGCTGGCAGTGAGCTTGAGTGATGAGTTACAATTTTTGCAGTCAAAATCATTGTTTTGTATTAGGCTTGTTTCTGCCTCTATAGCTTGACAAGAAGAAAACATTTATGAACAACTGGTTTGCTAAAGTAATCACAACAGTTAATAAAAAAAAACTGGGTCACTGGTCGGTACCTTGCTTTCAGAGTCCAATTGCTTTAACAAATCGCACATGACACATGGAGGCTTCCTGAATAGAGGGCCAAAGCTCCTGATGTGGTTAGAAAAGGATGATTACCGTATCTAGTCCACTTAAGCACTGAACTCCTAAAAGCAGTGAGTAGGTGATCCAAATTGGGTTTCTGTCTAATTATGATTCAGAGGATCAAGTGGTTCTATTTTTTTATATTAGAAGGTCCCTCTCTATGCTACTAGGAAATTTCACAAGAAAAACAATAGAAAGCGAGGTTAGTAAGAGTATGAAATCAGAAAGAAGCAAAGTGGGCATGAAAGATACACTTGCCGAAGGCTTAGCTAATGGCTAAGGTAACCTACATAAGCCCCTTGGGGTGCTGCTTTCCATAAAACAGTATATGAAGGCGTACCTAACTAACCTAACTCTACGGCCCATTCTGTGCCTCCTGATGGAAAAAAAAGGATAGAAAAGACGAAAGGAAGCAGGTGGGAGGGAAAGTGAAGACCAAATCATCTTAAAATCCTCGGTCTCTACTGGGACCCCACACTAACTTTCTCCAAACATGTAATGGATACCTATAACTGCGCATCTTCCAGACTCTGCATCCTTAAGCATTTGCTGACACCAGCTGGAGATAACAGAATAAACTTATGTCCTAACTTACAGGACCCTTATTAGGTCCATTGGAGCCGCGTGGTACTCCAATGTCTCCGCCTCCTCCATGCGGAAACTGCAAGTGATACAAACTCCCCCTGTGTTTGGCCACGGGCGCCCGCCACATGGTATCTTACGACCATCTCTATCAAGAAACCTAGTTGCTTACTATTAGGGACTCCCTCGATCTCCTCAGCAGGAAGTATCTTCTTCAAGCCTTAGTCCACAGCCATTCAGCCCACAATATGGTCATCGCCAATAACGGTCATCGCATCAAGCATGCGCACTCATCCAAATGCCTGATTTTGGTGTCACGCTTGATGGCGGCATCATTTCGGCAGCCTTTCCGTCGGATGTCATGACGTGGGTTCACAAGGAGGTGGTGGAATCTGTTATCACTAGCCTGAAGGCCAATAGGCTGTTCGGCACCTCTCCCCTTAGTGTTTCTCAAACGAGGCAACATTACTTTGCCCTTCCACACTGCGTTTTTGCAGCTGCGGTCGGTGCTACCTACAAACACAGAGTCGGCCTTGTGACCTCTCTTTTCTGCCTGCTCTGCCAAGCGGAGGAGCTAACTGTTTTTTATCTGATTGCATGTAACTGTCGGCCAACAGTCCTCACACCTTTGCATCTCTCAGGGAGGTTCCCCTAAGAAGTTCCATGTACCTCACTTCCCGTCCTAATTTTGACTTTCACATTCTACTTCTCCATAGCACTCTGGAACTTCCACCAGGTGGGATCGCAGTTCGGCGTCGTGGCATAACATAAACTTCACTGACCATATGCCCACTTTAGTGATATCTATTCAACCCATAAAGACAATTAACCCACAATTGCTTGCATTTTACTATAGCTTAAAGAAGAGAAGGGAGCCATTGGGAGATGGCTTTGCAGGGCAGCTGCAAACAGTCACGGTCTCTAACTGAAAACCCTAACTTAGGCGTTCTTGGGTTACAACTAGAAGACCTAAGGAAAGCCAATACGAGAAGTATAGTAATGCATGCTGGAATTATACCTACGTGCGTTACTGTGTAAGTCACATTAGCTCTCCATTTCAGAAACTAAACTGGAAATCACAATGTGACAGGAGACGAAGCTTTGAGAAACTTGAGCAATTTACCACATGAATAAAAAAAAAAAAGCTTCACTTTGCAGCATTACCCTCATGAATGGGAAACTATACCAACAATAATTATTTTAAAAATCTACTCAATAAAATAATTCTTGTGTAGACATGTCAAACTCTAAAGTAGTGCAACACAGGAAATTTCTCCA
This sequence comes from Parhyale hawaiensis, assembly GCA_001587735.2. Lineage (NCBI taxonomy): Eukaryota > Metazoa > Arthropoda > Malacostraca > Amphipoda > Hyalidae > Parhyale > Parhyale hawaiensis. Next base: position 33,315,907 of record LQNS02278174.1, on the reverse strand, counting down.
GTGACATGTGACCCACACATCAGTTCTCCAAATAACCAGCACTGCTAAGACAATGCTTGAAAAGTATAAGTCTGTGCCTGTAGGCATTGTAAGCTTGCACTCAACCAGGCCAATATCAAATATAATTAAAAAGTCGATTCAATTCATTTTACAGCTAACTCTGTATAAAGTACATTTGTTTAAAATTATTGCACATGAAAACAACTTAGAGCAGGGAAAGTTGTGTAACACACAGTGAATGAACACTGGTATTTATAGACAGAGCTATATTTATTTCATTCCTCGTGAAATCAATAGAGAGATGTGTGTCTTCCACATTTATCATATTAAATATGTGATAGTTAATACTATGAGCATACCAGTATACTGAATGTTTTAGCACTTCTTACCTCAAACAACAGCATGGACTATGCTGAGAAATGACCAAAAACTAACAGCATGCAACCTACTTGTGTCCAGTCATTCTATTTGACACTGCCTACACTAGCCAAATAAGTAGGTATCCCTTTGTATTACATGTTCTGAAATAGGAATATTTGTGAATTCTTCAGGTAGCACTGCTGCAATACCAAACAACACGCCAGGTCGTGATAGTGTAGAATGTGGTGTGAGCAGAGCAGAGTGGTGAAAAAAACATTCACACATCACAGTGCTCACGCAATCAAAGAACACAAGGTGGAAGGTGCATCACATAGTGATCTTTCAATCTCAGTAATAGAATTTACCATGCAACAATATAAAAATGATAGCATATTCGATGCCATATTGTGATTTGATACCTCAACTACAATATAATTGGTATAAATATATCTTACACAGTTATAGATGTATCATACAAAGCAGTGGTGAAGGAGATTTGAGTTGAGTTGTTTACAACAACCACACGCTACTTCTACAGAGATTAAATGGACCACCAATAGATGCTTATTGTCTCCTGCATAGTTGTCGTAACTCAAATGTATCACAATAGCACTACCATTTTGTAGCTACTATCAGCAACTAAAACTAGGAATAATTCATTACCTATTCGTGAACATATCTGCTATAGCCATCAAGTATGAAGCAGGAAATGTGTGTAGGTGTAGGAACACATTCTTTTTACATCCCTCAGTATAAGTCTGGGTAACACAGAATGATCTTAAATAATCTAAGGGGGTAGGTCCTAAGGCCACCCTCTAGTTCATTATTATATTTCATGCAAAGGAACCCACAAGAAATCTACCACACTAAAGCTGCAATGAAATGACAGCTTCACGGTAGATGCCTCATTTTCAGTAATTCCAGGGAAGTAGTCGGAAATACAAACTTATTATTAATATGTTTCCCAAACATGAAATGAGCAACAGACACAAACCAAGTGTACAAAACATGGCTCAAGCAAGTGCATTTCGTCCTACCACCACCACCAAAACAACACATAAACAATTCTGCATTAGCCACAGGGTATCACCTAATATTACTGTTTATCTACAATACAAATATTACAGTGTGCCTCAAGTGATACCCGGTGTGGCCATGGTGTGGCACAAAAAAATATAAACAAAGAAAGAACAAGCGAATTGGAAGAAGCAATATGAATAGCAGCTAGGGAAAGAAATTATTTGTTTCCAGGCTGTAAGCAAAATAGTGACCCTAGTACTACTTTCACACACAGAGAAAACTTTCATTACTGTCACCAAATGCCTCAACCAATCAGGTCTGGTTATCGGTTATAAGGAACAGAGAAGAATGTTCTCCGAAATTAATGAAATATTAAGAGAAAACCCTCTATTTAATGTTTCAAACAACTTGAGAGACAATTTGACTTCCTGGGTTAAGATATCTAGTAGGTGTTATCTATACATATTTAGAGCAAGGAACTATCTTCTTTGGGATATACAACGAAAGGTATAGCTGTTTGGGTGCAGCATCTTGTTACACTAACAAACGAATTCCCAAGATGCACCTACAGTTTTGCTCAAATAATACTTAGGAAAGAGAGAATTAGGCAAATCCAAAACACGGGCCCATTAAATGAGTGCACTTTGGCTACTCTCATGTCTTAAATGAAATAAATAAAGGCATATTATTCAAGTGCAAAGAGCAGTTCTGCTACTTGAATGCCTTAACTCCAAAAAATAATATTAGACTGTTCAAATTCACTTCAGTTACTCAAAACACTCAGGTCCAAGGACTGTAATCTGTTATAGTGTCCGTATTCTAAAACAGCGTCCTATGCCCGTTTCTTTCAGTGCACTTGCTACTCAGAATTTCAATCAGGTGAACACCTCCAAGCATAGAGTAAAATTGTATAGAGAGACGTGAATAAATTTGACTCAAACAGTGTTAAACTGTTTATATTAAATGGAAAATAAGTCAATGATATATAACAACGAACTAAAACCAGTGAGTTTCTTGACTCATATCTGAGTTCCATGCAACTGTTAAATTATGATAATCACACTCAATAAAAACGGACCATTCTTCCAAAAAATGAACTGAAAATATGCAGCACATAGATAGCTGTTAGTCCCAATGAACTTCAGTTTGCAGTAATAAATGAACAACCAAAGTATAGCTACTAGAAACAATAAGAAGTATAAAATGTACACATCAGGCAGAAAAAAAGCAGGTGAAAACCAGGCAAGAATAAAAATAGTGTAGTAGTGATGAAAAAAGTGAATAGAACACATCAATTTTACGCTTTTGATGAGCACAACCTCTCACCAAAGCCACTTGACTTTGGTTACGTGACTGTTATGTGACCACCAACTGAGTGTAGAGTTTTAATATAAAATAATATGTACAACTATTTATTTTGTCATAACGTCGATGAAGAAAGGATTATATCACTATGCCTATAATCTCTCTTTAAAGGCATAACAGGGTGTTACACAACAGAGAGCAGAAGAAAATGGACAGAAGCAAATTGGATTTGGGGTAATATCCCAAAGAACTTATTTTGGCTAAGGTACACGATCATGTACACACGGTAGTACCAAATGGTTCCTAAAACCACAGGATCGCCAAGCCAAACTAACCTAATGCTTCGGCTCATTCTAGACATGTCACTTGAAAGAAAAACAGTAACCCTTTTTCTTTTAAACATGCTTGAAAAAATATAAAAAGCAAATGATCGTTTGATAAATACATAGATGGAATATCTCACTAGTGTATACATAATTTTTCGAGAATGTTCATTGTTTCCAAAACCTCAAGCTTCTTTCAGAGAATATATCAATTTTAAGCACTCTAACGGAAGCATATGGAAAAACTCGCAATTAATTGCAAGCAAAGAAAACGGAAGAAAAAAAAATAAATAAATAAAGCAAAATCAAACATAGAAAAATTTATGAAAACTAGGTATGGGCAAAATACTCATGAAACATAATCATTAAATGAAAGATAATACAATAATAAATATTGGATTAATGTTAAAAGATATACAGCCAAGTGCTCCGCATAGTAAAGAAGCAGTGAAACTAGGCAATGTACGAGGCAGCTCAAAACAGGTCATTATGAATTTATGATTGCACATTGTTGCATCACTGCTGGGTATAAAAATTTCATCCTATGAAATAATTCTGCGATATTGTTTAGCCACTGCATGTAGAGAGGGAGTCGAATTCTGGAATACAAAATTTGATTATAGCAAAATAATGAAAGAAAAACAGTGCCTCACGCAAGATCACAAAACAACGGCAAACGATACAAAGCAGGACCATCAACTCTGGGAGACAGAGCCTCATACGGAAATACGGGTCTTAAGATTCACAAAAAATTGATTATTGTTCTAAGTAACATTGACATTCCACGAATAAATCTTTTTCGACAGACTGGAATATCAACATTGTGAAAATGAGCTATCTTAATTTACAAAACGAGTACTTCCGTTTCAGTCTTGACATTGACTTTTCGACCGATAGTGCATTAGCTCTGACGTCTCCCAAAGATTACAGAGAGCATGTGTAAAATAAAAATATAAACAATGAAGGCAGAATAAATAAATAAATCTCATAAATAAATACAAGGTATAGCAACACAAAAATAAATGAAAAGATGCAATACGCAGGGTCACACACGCAGGAGGCGATCTGTTTACAGCAAACGGCAGAACGTGAGGGTCATCATCTTACGGGCGGTGGACCGGGCACTCAGAGCAAGGGGTGTCCTCACCACAGCAACAGCGCTCTTCTAGTCTTCCTTCCTCTGCTGCTGCATCACCACGGGAGACGCAGCAATCATCACCAGCATCAGACATGGCCGGTGTACCAACATCGGAGACGCGGGGTTGGTGGCCACGACAACCAAAAACAGACATGCCGCTTGCGAAAAGGAGGCTTGAGTCTGTAGCCTCGCTGCAGGTCAGGTTGCAGGCGAGGGAAGACGTCGGGCAATGAACAGGAATAGTACCGTAAGCTTCAGGATCACACACATAATGGCAGGTCTGATCAGAGGTGCTGGACGCTGCTCTGGAGCTACAAAGAGCTTGGCTTGAATCACAGACGATGTTGATTTGGGCAGCAGGAGGCTCGTGAGTTAGTGATGAACAGTCGGTAGCACTGGAAGCAGAATGGTTGCCAGCGATTGGAGAGGAGACGGTTGAAACGCAAATAGGACAGTGTGAGTCGTTTGGATCACATACAAAAAGCGGTTCGTAAGCGGAGGGAGCGAACGAAGCAATGCAGGTTTTGGAAAGGTCGGGTTGATGGGAAGGGAGGTCAACAAAGGCTTGTGACTCGTTGTCAGTAAATTTCGCTTGGGAACTGTAAGGAAGGGCAGGACCACAGTCACTGCAAGCACTTTGTTTGTACGCAGATAAGTCGGGGAACATTTTGGAATGGTCGGCAGGATGCAAATGGTAGGCGGAAACACCAGATGGGACCGACTGGTTGGTATAAGGGTTACAGGAAACCTCGGATTCTTCCACAGGACAAAGGCTGTGCTCAACAATGCCGGATATAGACGGACAACAGTCATCAGACAAACCTGATTTACTGAAGAATTCCAGAACAGTATCTGACTTGTCTGTAAAACAAGAATCAAGATCAGGTGCTGCCAAGTTGCCAGCGCCACAGCTTCCAACAGATGTAGATTCAGACACAGAAGTTGGAGAGGCCCTTGACCAATTTGAATCAAAGAGGAATGATGGACGGCAAGTTTCATTGCACGCAGGTTTAGCTAGTACACTTATTTGAGGAGCTTCCACGAATCCAGATGTGGCCAATGCCACAGTAGGCACACACTGCATGACAGCAGGGTTATCGCGATTAAATTTTCTAGGATCACACTTTTTCCACAGTACGCCAGCACCGTCTTCACCAGACTCAGCATCGTCACCTTCTTCTTCCTCCTCTTCCTCAATAAGCAAGGACGTTACAGAGGAGCGCGACGATGACGCTGTTACGTAGAAGTGTGACTGTTCATTCACACCACCACGTCGATGGTAGCAAGGGCTCTCGGGAAAGGAGGCGCAAAGGCTTGGGTCCCTAAAAGAGACCAGTTTTACTCCTAGATCTGATGACGAAGGTTTTCGGCTAGAGACGGCGCTGGAATCGGCACTGCAAGGAGTTTCGGGATGTTCGAGAGCAAACTCATCCCAGTCCAGACTCTGGGAGAACGCAGCCCAAGAGACGCGGCTGGTGTAGTCGAAGCAGTCGGTTGGGGACACCAGGTCATCTCCATCAGGAGAATGGCAGGCGTGGGCGTGATGGTGGGGAGCACTGATGGTGGTGTGTCGTCGCTGATAGTGACGGGAAGGAGCACCCTCAGGAGTGATGGGAAGATGATGATGGTCGCGAGAGTCGTTCAGATGGTGATGATGGGCGGAAGATGTGTTTCCTGACCCTGCCGAGTGTCTTCTCAGAGTCCCGAACACAGACTTCATTTCTGACGTCGTATAACGCGAAAGCCAAAAACGCAAAGAACAAAACAATCCATAAGTAAATAAAATAATAATTAAATAATTTGCTTCTTAACACGTTGGTTACTAACGGCAAAACTCTCTTTGTTCTTTGATCACAAAAGAATACACTGAAGATAGGTACTTAAGGCAGTAGCCAACGTGTTGCAGATAAACATAAAACCAATCAAAACCAATAAGTATTCCAGAAAGGCACATGCAAATATTAACGGCAGCGACTTGTAGCTATTATTGAAGCAACTGAAGGAAGCTAATTATTTATTGAGGCGACATTACCATCAAATGATAGTTATGATACAAATTTGCATCACGGGCTGTTTTTATCCCACTTGACTTGAGGAATGGATCCCACTGAGATGATGGCTCACACACGTCTCGTCCCACTGGGCCCAAGAATTGGATCACACGCTGACAATGTCTCACATACTTCTGGTGTCACTAGGTCTCTAAGGATTGGATCACACCTTGACAATAGTTCACACACTTTTGGTCCCACTCGGCCTAATGATTGGATCCCACCCAGACAATGGCTGACATAAATCTGGTCCCCATGGGCCAAAGGCGTAGATTCCACCAAGAAAAGGGCTCACAACTTCTGATCCGAATGGGCTTGAGGATTGAATCCCATGCTGACAATGGATCACTAACTTCTGGTCCCACTGGGAGGGGTATAGGAAAAAGCCCTGAAGGAATAAGCCACAAAAAAAAAATAGGAAAAAAATCCCCCGATCCCCCGCCTATCATTTATTACCCCTACTTAGTTATTTTGACGCAAGTTATATCAAAAAAAGAAGTTAAACTATGCTATACTAAATTTACCTACTCTAACCTAACAAAACCAAACCTAAAGAAACCAAGCGTAACCTTGTCTTATTTTTTTCTAACTGAACTTAGCCTAATCTAGCCACATCTAACTAAACCAAACCTGTTCTGACCTAACATTACCTAGCTTCTTCTAACCTAACTTCACTTAACCTAGTTTCACCTAACCTAGCATTACCAAACCTTACCTCACCTAACTTTACCTCAACATTTTTTATAACTGCGATTTGGAGAAAATAAGGCCTCGCCCACCTAGCCTTACCTAATGGTTTGAATCTTTGTGTAATTACCAAACTCTTGGTATCTAAGCTATTTTTATCCAATAGGCTTAACCAGAGATATGTGATTTTTTTTGGACTTGGATAAAGTCCAAAATGGAAAAATTGGGCTCCATGCTTATAGTCTAACCCCTAATCTAACCTGATCTCTGCTAACCAGATCTCACCTAGCCTGATTTAACCTAACCTAACCCCACTTTGCCTTACCTAACCCAACCTCACTTAACCTTACCTCACTTAACCTTACCTCACTTAACCTTACCTAACCTAACCTCACTTAACCTTACCTAACCCAACCTCACTTAACCTTACCTAACCTAACATCATCTAACCTAAGCTCACCTAAACTAACCTAACCGAACTTAACCTCACATAACCTATTTCAGGAGTTCTTGCAACCCACGTTTGCAAATGCAAATGCTAGATCAAATATTGATCAGCACAATATCGTTTGGTTTACTTAAATATGCTGTATTCAAAATAAATGATTAGAGCTCTCAAATATAGCTTTAAGAGAAAGGCGGGGCTTTTTGCCTACCGGGACTTTTTTCTGGGTAGCATTTTTCCTACCGGGGCTGTTTTCCAGATACCCACTGGGCGGGCCTAAGGATTGAATCTCACCCAGGCAATGCTGCACAAACTTCCGGTCCCACAATGGATAAGGATTGGATCCCATAGAGACAAAAACTTCCATAGTAAACTAAAGCAAGGTGAGCAATCTATGAATGGAGGTATATTCCACCTAAGTTCCTCTGCCCATTAGCAAAGCCAGTAACTCAATATTAGTCCAAAAAATAAAAACGCATCAAAATTCCTGCAATAAAAAAATAATAAATTGCATAAACTTCTGAACTGTAACACACATAAAAGATTGATACACAAAATACGCTTTCAATCCCGTAAAAATTGCATCAAATAAGAGCATGTGTAAAAAAAATGGTACATCCTTATATAACAAAATGATGCAGCGAGTGTAGGGTTACGAGCATAAAAGTTAGAATCAATTTTCCTAGACATTTGAAGAAATAATAAAACAAGTAGAATGTCAGAGCAAACAAAGAAGCGAATGACGTTAGCATTGATTACTGGCAAGTAGACGATACCAGAGATGTTGAGCAAGAGGGTGGTAATTCATGACCCATGAAGCACTGCATTCAACAGTATACAGAGGGACTAGTGTCAGACGTCTCATAGAAATAGCGTTATTTGAGACGTAAAGAACAGCTGGCACGTGGCGGTACAGGGCTCTTGGTACCTAAGAAATGGGGTCTAGAAGTTCACAAGTAAAACACGCTAAAGAGGAGCCTGAAATTTAAAAGTACAGAGGCTGACTCAGACTCGTAAGGCAATTGCGATCAAGCAACTCCGAAGAGATTTAGAGCACAAATGGAATGCCCTATCCGACCAAAACTTCCAAACACGAGATACCCTAATTTTGAAAGCCATCCCGTTTTATGCGTTGTTTTATTTAGGTGAGAGATTTTTTAGTCACATATTATACATTTGTAATGTACTCTTGATGCTCGAGTGTATTATATCAAACACCAGGGACTAAAAAGTTTGAACCTAAATAGAAAACTGCATAAAACGTTACGGTCTCCAGCGAGGACTTCACATATTATTTAAATCGTCAAAATGTTCATCACCAGAGGCATACCAACACAGAAATCTATTGAAGATAAAGCGTGTGTTGAGAGCAAAATGGACTGTGTTGAAGTACGTCACATTGCTACCATTACCAATCTTAATCAGCCTGTGAACTTTTCAGCCTCCTCTAATATTATTCCCTGATGTTAACACGACTGTACAGTAATTAGTGACGTCTCAACCCTAGTTTGTAATTAATAAATACTCGTGCGGTCAACTTGAAAGGTGGGGGGGGTTGTGTTTTTTACGAAATAAACAGAGAATACTTGGACGTGATCAGTGATTTAATTTGGACATCACATGGTGCCGGAATACTGGCATAGTCCTTGTGTGGGAAAATTGCGCCCTAGCACTGCTGTGCGTGAGAGCAAAATCCGAAAGGTCGTGTTATAAATACTACAGTGGGGCAATACAAGTGCTTCATGGTTCTATTGAGACTTCTAAACCCGCGGTAAAAGACAGTATCTTGTGCTATGTAGTCACTTCACACCGTTCCAATGGGTTGTAATGAGTGGCGAAACAGCGAAAAAGTGGATCATCTGCCTTCTGACTTGTTAATTCACTCGCAATTCAAGGAAATATAACCAGGGACGCTCGCTATACCCGCTGACTGACACGACGGCTATCAGCTCAACTATCTTTTCTTTTGACACGCACAGTTGCGTCTGCAAAGACACCAGGGTTGCGGAGTCAGAGTCAGAAACACACTTGCTCCAGGAGTCAGAGTCGGAATTTTGAGCCTGACTCAAACTCCGCAGAACCACTATGCAAAATATCTAAAAAGAAAAATAAATAGAATAAAGTTAATTTGAATTTTTAGTCTTGAGTTTTTTGTAAAAATAGTAATAATTATAAAAGACATAGCAAATGTGAACAAATACGGTATTCTTAATTCTCGTTGACTTAATCCATGTGTTTGCCATTGGCATGGAGTACCTGGACTACCCAATTTGAATCTTGCCTATTGATAATTTATTTATAGTGTCTAAGCCAAGTTGATAATTTCAGTCCCAAATGGTGTAAATAATGAAGGATTACATTGCAAATGCCAACAAAATCTTTTCTTAAGGTTATGGTAAATCCTGGTGATGTTTTAAGAATACAGGACTTAGCTTGTTTAAAGTTTTTCTGGATAATTCATAATAAATTGAAAATATATGAAAATTTATGGTCACAAATCGTACTAATGATGCCACATACAGTGATTGTGGAAACAATATTTTCTATATCTAAATATGTGTGTATAGTTGGGTAAAATACTGACAAAATAAATTATCATCCTAAATGCTATTGTATCAAGGTGTCCGGGTAGAAAAAAACTGGAGGGCCAGGAGCCGAAAAAACTGGAGGAGTAGGTCTTGGAGCCACCCGACTCCCCAACCCTGAACTGGACGCGACGGAACATTGAAAGCTATGAAGTGCAAGCACGGCACAAACAAGTATGGTCTGCAGCGGACTTTACGGAGGCCGAATGTTAGCATATAGCTACGTAACTTGAGACGTGTCAGAACTAAGGGAGTGCAATGTAGAACTACTCCTGGTAAAAAAAAACTTTCAATGACTTAGCATACCAATACCGTGGTGTGTGTGCATGTGTCCAGTAGCAACCCTTAACCCTTTACCGGGTAGAACTGTATCAAGTCGTTTTCCCAGCATTTCTTTTCCTAGGAAAAAGTGTTTTAGCCGTCCAGTAAAAGGTCAAGGCGCTGCATGTTAGTCCGCGGCTCACTAGCAATTAGCGCTCAACGAGTGTAAGTTAGCACCCCTCGTGAGATCCAATTCCAATGGTGGTCCAACGAAACCGACACTCTTCGTTAGGACGTTATAAAATAGTAAAGCTAGAGAGAACTTAAATAAACAACATTTGTTGAAAACAAAAAGTCCTTAGACAGCTGCTTGGTAGCTTGAATTTTATTAGTGTAGCCTCCAAATATACGAATGTCATCTTATCACAACTGATGTGCAGCAGGGTGCTCTTGGGCACCTTTATCATTCCCGCCGCTGCCCATTGCCGGTCCTATTGGAAGCCTCTCCCTCCCTCCCCCCTTCCCCCCAAAGCAGGAAAAGCAGCGCGAAGCATCAACACAACTGGACAGCGGCGCCGCAGGGGCTCAGTCAAGGCGGGAACACAGCCACATTTCATCGCATTAGCCCCGGAATTTTTTCCGTTGTTGTCGATTGCCGCTTCTTTCCACCAATCACAGGCTCTCAGCTATCCTTTCCCACCTATCACAGGCTTCCAGCCATTCGTACAACCAATCCGCGAGTAAGCCTTGCCGGGAACTTCAGCTTCCCATCTCCGTAGCTATTGCTACCCCCCTATATCAAACCTCCAAGGGTTCAATCAAGGAGGTTCACCATAGGAGGACCTCGCCTCGGAAGGGGAGGGGAGGAGCTCCGCTGCCAGTTGAGACGGTGACGAACGCGAGGGCGCACTTCCTATTCCTCTCTCACTACACGTTACCCTTACGGCCTTACGACAGTTCGATCATCACTGACGAGAAATGGCTGCCGGTGTGGTACCTGCTGGCTGAAAGAAGTGTTGCAGCAGAAGCAGCCGCCGTGAGATCGAAAGATCAAGACATACCTATCATAATTGTTCATTTCAGGGGGTATAGCAGCCACTAGCAGGACATCCCCAGACAGAAAATAGCCTATCTTGTGTCTCTTGAGCTCTGCGGCACGCCAGAGGAATACTACCCCCCTCTCTCACTCTCCAGTGACCCAGACCGGGCTAGGCTACCGCGGTGGCCGGCTGAGGAGCTCATGTAGAGGCACGAAGCTGCTAGGTTCAGGTTAGGTTTTAGGCGAGGTTCACGTTGTTAAATACTCAATGTTGAGTAGTTTAAGCCTCCGTCTCCATAACCAAGGCGATCAAGCAGAGGAAGAAACAAGGAAGAAACAGTATGTGATAAAATTGTAGAACTTTAACAGGAAGGCGTTCCCAGACAGAATCAACGCGCATGAGAACAGCTAGTGAGGAAAGAAGAAGAACAGATCACAAAATGATAAGCAGGCGCATGGAAATGGGATGAAACAAAGTGGGCAAGAATGAAGAAGGTCGTGAAGGTCAGGCTAAGCCGTGTCACCTACAAGGACCCCTTCGGGACGCAACTCTGAGGTTAAGGTACGGGACAGGCGAGTCCATACTTGGTAGGGAGGAGGAGATGACTTACGTGGCGTGACCGCAGCAGCACTTGCGGTTGTTGTAGCTGCGTTAGCATGGTTCCCTCCAAAACTACAAAACGACGCACTAGCCCGTAACATTTCGGTACTCCAATTAATAAGTCAAAACTTAGCGGCGCTAGATATTTCATTGCGTAGATTACGTTTGAGGACATCGAAAGTGGTCGAATTTATGGAATAAACTTCACCGCATGAATCACGAAAGGGAAAAAGAATAATGGGATTAAATCTGGAGAACGGAGCAGTCACGCAATGAGTTCCAATCATTTTAGCAATCGGTTTGGAGAGGCACACCGTAATAGAAGCATTGTTTCCCCCAGCTCGTGACATGTCGTGCTATGTAGTTGAAATCAGACACTGAGGGTATCGGGCATCTGGGATAACCATTGGCAACAGGTACTGCTGAACCAATTGCGAACTAGATACAACTCATTTGAAGAATATAATATTAAAAAATAGCTACCAAGTAGCAGTCCAAGGATTTTTCTAGTAAATAACTGTTACTTCAATTCCGTAACATCAATACGTTTTTTATTATCCAAGCGCAAAGTGTCGAATTTCGACCCCCTCTTTAGAAAAGCACGGAATCTTCACACTCGTGTTTTGTTGAAGCCGCAACAGTACTTTGTGCCGCTTTACGGAAGTACAGTGCTTCGTGCCGTATTACATAAGTACTTTATACGAAAAACGTGCATCAGGGCGGTGGTAGGAGAGTTTTAGAATGGAGCTTCCACAGTATTGCTCCCAACGCCTATACAACTCACTAAACTCATTTTTGGTATGCAGAGATAAGCATTGAACCTGCAGAACAAAGATTTGCCTTGCTCTCAAGTTACTGCGTCTACCAGCAACTTGAAAGGCCACTCTTCATAATATTTTCAGCCAGTATTTCTGGTATTAGTAAACAGAAGACGTTACAACTCCAATAAAAAAAAAGCGCCGAAGTAGGTACCGTGTGATGTGACCAACAAGTCATGCACTCGATCCACTCACCTGTCATCGCCAGCTGTGGTGACCACAACAAAGAACAGAGAAAAGGCATGAGCATATCCAAGAAAATGAAGCATGGAAAGCACGAAACAACGAAGGTACGAGGGTAAATGCAAATATTATTTGGAGCGGTCACTGCAGCCCAGGGACTACGGTAGCGCTGCAGAAAGTAACTGCTAAGAATAAATTTAAGGTTTATAGTTATTTTTACTGCGCTAGGAAATTCACTGAAGAGTTCGTGCAAGTACTGCACAATGCAACTGACCTGGATAAATTTTAAGTCATACTGTGGTGGGTACTTTTATAGGGCAATTTCAGTGTTGATTTGCTGATTTTTGCAGTAACGCAGTTACGTTTGGTAACAATATGCAGTCAGAAAAAAATTTAGTTCAAGGCTATTGGCTGCTAACTACTTCGGATACAATGAAGCACTAGCACAGAAGCTATAAAAAGTAGACTATCTTGTAGTCAAAATCGATACAAAAAACACGGCAAAGCAAGCATTAGCTAAGAGCTACAGAGAATCTGCCACGAGAAGAAATAATTTTCAACAGGGTCTCAAAATAATCTACTCTTGAACATGCAGCGAACAATGTGCAGAGACTTAAATGGGTACACATCTTTTTTCTATCAAAAATAACAGACAAATGACAGCACGTCTCAAGCGCGCTGTATGGTTAGAATGAATGGAAATCCTTAACAGAAATACTAATCGCTCCCATCCACGTGCAGTGTTTTGTTAGGGTGCCGCTCCGGTCTGAACTATGGCACGCGAGTGCAGGTTGATGATGTTCGGTAGGCACCAAGGACGGGAAGTTTAAGCCCCACCCTCTTTGACCGCAAGAAGGAAATAGATTTGAGGCGTTTCGACAAATGACAATCGAATCAACGAATCATAAACACTTCAGAACGAAAGAATCTCGAAGGCATGTTGGCAGTTACAGTAAAGTGAATAAAATAGATCTGATAGCATCCTCTCAGGTGGCTAAAATAAAGTCATGCGTGACGTCACAATTCGCGTCTGCCAATCGCGTAGGATCCTCACTATGAGAAGGTCAGCTCCTCTGACTGGTAGTGACGTCACGCTTGCCTTTGTTTTTTGATCAAGTAAAAACACAAACCATGTCATCAGATACCTTAACCGAGATTGCTAGTGGGTTTCTAGAATGAATTGCCTGGTAGAAAAACAAGAACCAAAACTTTCTGGGTTACCTACTCTAATCTATTCAAGCTGAATAAAAACGGGGCACAGGCTGCACCATGCATATGGACGGACCAATGTAAATAACTGGTAGGGTGGATATAAGCTACTACAAATAGTAGAAGCAACTTAAGCGAGTCGTTTCTGCTGCAACCGGTTTCGCTGCATTGTCAGTCCAAAAGCAAAAAAAAAAAAAAACTTTAAAAGGTGTGGAAAATGTTACTAAGCAGGTTAATATTGAGGCCACGTAACACAGTACTCATCAGAGAGAGGCGAGTGGTGACGTTTTACACCACATGACCAGGTCTCGTGTCCCGGTGGCCTCAAGCATACGGTACATGAATAAATACATTATCCACTGGGTAAA
>LQNS02278174.1:33271150-33291962 GCA_001587735.2 Parhyale hawaiensis | reverse complement strand
ATTACAGCAGCAGCAGCAGGCCGTGCAGCACCAACAAAACAGAAGTAAATGATGGCCATTGAGAGGCCTGTGCCCGCCCCTCACTGATGCTTGTAATGAGACTTGGTGCTGAGCTTCTTAAAGAATATAACTTGTGTACCTAAGGGTTTCTGCTGACCGTTTGTAAAGAATATAACCCGTGTAATTCTACACTCCGGTGCTGGTCTTCAAGGGTTGTGCTTGGGTCGTGTAATATCGATTGGTCCTTGGGTTCATTTAGTGCATCTCTTTTGTTGTAGGGAATCAAGCTGGCATTTCAACTGATACTTCATCAGTCTGGCTACTCAAGTAATTCTTGAGATAAGTCTGGCGCCTTTGTTGTGGTGTCGGGATTTAAATTTCAACTCAGGTGGTGCCTTAAATCAGTTTGGCTGCTCTGGTAGAACTGAGACAGAGGCCACTACTAATTGCTTCTGGGTATGAGCCTGGTAACTCAGGCAGTTTTGGGACTCTGGTTGCTCTGGCCACTCGCATGATGTTAAGGGTTATTGATCTCGCAAATTTGTGTTGTTGGGATCTATCCGACAACTTTTGGGTTATTTCAATAGCTGTTGTATATATACAGTAAATATTTTTCAGCAGTGCCCAGAGCGATGTTATGCTGCTGATGTTGTAGAATGCGTTTGAACTGGCCTGTGGTATGAAATTGTTGGTCCTCTGAAGCTTAAATCTTCAGAGCGTATCTGTTGGAAGTGCTAAGAGAATTGAGTTGTGTGTGTGTGTGCTTGTACCAGGCTAAACAGTATAGCACAAGCGACCTTCTTCGTGCTGTGGGACAGACAGCCTTGTGCCCTTGTTAGCTTAGTTTGTTCTGAAATGTAAAATGAGGTGCCGTGAATTTTGGCATTGCCGACTGTTGCGGTCACTTGAACAGTGTAAGCCATGGGAGTTTCTCCTGTGTAATTTTAGGAACTTTTTATTGTCTCCCGCTCATGAAGGCATTGTCCGTTTTCTCTTATTGGAAATAGCTCTGATTCCAATGCATTCTACTTGGCTGTGCAAAAATGGAAACACCACACAATTTTGAACTCTGCTGTTACAGCAGTAACTGGTTTTAAGAATAACTTAAAATCGCTGTATTAATTCTAACGAGGTTAGAAGATTATATTGGCTCTACATCGGACTTGAATGGCTCTGAGACTGTGTCTTTCTCTGTACCTAACTGCTGGAACCACAACGTTTTTCTCTCTTCACCACTTTTCCCAAAGTGACTTGCTATTGCATGGCTGTATTATAGTAACTCTTGAGGTTCCTGATATGACCAGATCAATTGTGTTGTGGAGGTTTGTCTCTATTTTTATGAACTTCTGCTTCGTATGTGGAAATGGACTATTCTCCTAGGGCAGATCTTGTTACAGTTCTATGTACCTCCCTCATTATAAACTAGATTTTGTAAGCGTTAAAGAATTTTTGTGATTCTCATTTTTGGACTTAGCTTCCAGCTGAGTTATATCCGAGTTTCTGCAGATCTGCATTTGCAGATTTTTACATAGCTAAGCCCTTATTGATGGTCTGAATTTTCTATATAGCATCGTAGGGTCTAGCGCATCATATAGTATTTTCTTGAACATGTGTGAACTGATATTATTGTGTATGAGTATCGTACAGTCTGTTGCGATTGCCTTGTCTGAGTGTGTACATTAAATTTTTTGTAGTCCCTTAAGAGTTAACAGGAAACCTACACTGGTGATGTTCCCTAAATTCGTAAATTCGACCCCGGGAACTTCTTACATGCACTGTTCCCTCATAATTGGCATCACCACATTGTGACACTAACTTGAAATAGCATCGCATGCACTTGACTTGGTGTGTGGCACGCTTCTCAGTAGAAGTTCGTGCGAAGGCGACAGCAGAAAAATTTTCAAGTTGCAAGCTTTCGGTTTCTTCCATTATCAGCGTCAAAAGAAGAATTTGTCTCTGGGCTTGATTTTGTAGAAATCCGAGGCATCTCGAGTAAAATTATTTCCATTTTTGCCCTTGTCTTAATGCAATTTGTTAAAATCTGTATATGAGCCGCAAAAATCTGACGTTGAATGAGAGAGAAAGCTGGTTTTGCCTACCAAATTTACTTGTGTCTATCGTGTGGTTCAAGATATTGCCTCAGTAAACGCCGGTCTGTCCCGTTGGTAGATTTGGTTAGTGCTGGGTAATTAACGTCACCTTGCCTATTTAAGAGGTTTGGACGATGCTGTTTCTGTAGATGTTGAACTATTCATTCAAAAATTTGGGTGGTGATGATTTAGTAAACATAATTTTTTTCATTCGATAAATTTGCGTATCATATTTGTGATTGTCTTGAGCAAAAGAAAGACATGCAAAGCTGCCTTGTCCCTTTTCATGGCTATTGAAAGCGGATTCCCATTTTTATCGTCGATTCTACCATGGTATAGTTGCGGCAAATTATCTAGCCTTCTCCTTGTCTGTATATTATGATATTTATCATTAATCAGTGCGTAATTATAGGTGCCAGTTGTATATATTCGATGATGTAAAACGGATTTAGCACTGGTTTCTCGTTTCTATGTAAAGCAGAAATTTCGTTTTGTAAGAAGTTTGGAAAATATTTATTACCACTCGCTGCCAGCAGCATGCATCCTCTTGTTGAGATGCGTATGATATATTTTCATGTACAGTGCGCTCCAAACATTTGGTGTTTACTGTGCAAGCCAAGTTGCTGCTGGTGTGATTTCTTCTGCAGGCCACTTGGTAATCGCTTGCTTAGCAGATGTAGATGTGGTGGCACCGAGTGTTTCTTAAAAGTTATTGTCATTGTATTCGAGGATTTTGATCTCTGGAAGCCTCTTTGTTACTGAATGATTGTTGCCTGATTACCTTGACCATCTTGGTGAGCGGTCGTGTCTTGAGCTACACTCCCGAGACTGAAAATTTCTTACAGAACTTTGAGAGGTTCTAAAGCGGAGGAGATTTGGAACCCTTAGATACTTTCTTTTGGAAAATAAGGAGAAATACTGGGCAGGTATTTCCATACTTATCCTGTTTCCTGCTTTTTTCTTCTTTCAAGGCGCGTTGATCTTGTGTGGGAACACCCTCGTGCATGGGATCCTCGTTTTAGCTTGTCATACTATGTGTCTCTTCCTTTTCCTTAGAATACCAATCTTGTGTTGGTTTAGGGTGGCTTAACTAACGTATATAATCTTCTTTCCTTATTTTCTATTTCCTTAGTTTTTTCCTTTTCTTCGTCAGCCTACTTCGATATTTTTGTATTTCGGTATTTTATATCCTCATTCTGAATACATAATTGCTAAGGGTTCCTAATGTGTACTGATATAGTACCCTAGTTCCGAAAATCTTTGCTTTTTCCATTTTTTCCTACTTTGGTCCTGGACGAATCTCAGTACGCGATGGTATTTGGTGCAGTTACCTGATTGCATGCTTTATTTGGTGCTGGTTGTATCTTGGTCAGAGGTAGAATTACTGCATGGTTTTTGATCAGTGCTTCTTCATTAATTATGCCTAGAATGTACGTATGGGCCGATAGCAAACACAACGCATTTGGAAGCAAAAAATCAGTGTTGGAATAACAAAAGATGGAACTTGATGCAAGTTTGTCAGTGTTTAATACGAATACAGTTCTATTTGTGGCATGCTTTGGTCAAGAAAAGAGGAAGAACGTGTTTCAGTCTTCGAACTTTTTTCTAGCCAAGCATCCAAATCCTGGCCGAGGTGACCATAGAGAAATTTAATTGATATTCTGGAAAGGAATTCTAGTGATTTTTCTCATTAGTGATCTTAATGTGCTAAAGTTAATGAAATTTTGTAAATTAGTGGAGATGCTTTTGTACTGAAGATTTTGATTGTATGATTAATTTTGGTGAGTTAATGCACTTTGTATTTTTCCTGTGTCAGGCTCACAATCTATATTTTTGTGTATAGATTTGGCACCGTTGATAGCTTTTAATAAGTAACGAAGATCTGACGTTCGAATATTTATAAACTGAAATTTTCCTTCTGTGAATGTACAATAATGCTTTCTCTCTGCATCAATTTCATACATTTACTTACACGTTAAAAGTGTGCTATAATTATCAAGTGTTGTTCCATATGCCGAGAATTAGAAAGTCTTACTTCTTTGTGCTGAAATAGCAGTCGAAAGCAAATGCCGGAGAGGGTTTGATATTACCGGGATTACGGAGTCGGATCGTTGAAGATCCGACACCTGTTCTGGGACCAAAAGGTATGCGCCTCCTTCCGCTTGCCCCCAAATATCTCCAACTCGTCACAACACAAACTTTACAGCCCTGTGTAGAACAGTGCAACACTGAAGCCATGACTCTGCGTGTGATGAATCGACCGAATGATATTTTGCGGATGTACAACTTTAGGTCCATTTTCTTACAACACAAAGATAATTTTGCTAAGTGTTCAGATATTAAGTACCGCACTATTGAATGCCTGCGCAGTCAACTGTACCATGCATTTCAGAACTGGGAGCTCCGAACCCAAAGCGACGGTGATACTGCTCTTTGTCATGCTATAAGCTACCGCACAATTATCTTTTTAACAGTAATCTGTATCATCTAGCTTATATGTCAAGTTTTGCAATAAAATTCCAGGAACGTTAGCTTTGTCAACCGTACCACAAGAAAAATATTCTGGCATAAAGGCGTAAATTGTCAGGAGTAATTGCCACGATGTTGCGTCTGGTGCTCTTATTTACAGATCTGATCTCTACTACACTCTCAGTAATATTTTAGTTTGGTTGCCTGCTTGCTCGCTTGCTTGCTTGCTCGCTTGCTTGCTTGCTTACCTTATGTTAAAATTGGTTCCCTCCACTGTTGAGTATTTATAGGTTGACGTTTGAAATTGTTAAGCACTACGTTGTTTCACACTCAAATGATAGAGCTGAAGGATGGATGATCTTAAATAACTCTAGTTTAAATTAAAACAAGCAAAGTTTTATGTATGAACGATAAAACTAATATAACTGAAGTTAAATATAAAATCCGTCTAAAGGTAATACAAATAATATTAGAACTGCTGAAGTTTAATCTAAATAAAGATAATATAAACGCAGTTAATGGCTTTTTTTCCCGTAGTTATGCGATAGGCCCAAGAACCATTGTAGCAACGCTTGCATTACTGCACACAACAGTTCTACTGGCCTGCCCTTTTATAATCACTACCCTCTCTCTAAACTACAGCTTGTGATACTTTTTATAGACATAATGTGTTGATACTGAATAAGATAAACTGCTGAGTCGCAGGATACCGGCTGCCGATGGGCAAGTAAATAAATTCCCATGTATCAGAATAAAGCTGCGTCGTGTGAATAGGATTATCTCGCTGCTCACTCAGGAGGCATATTGTAAGAGTGTCTTACACTGTGCCTGACCATCATTGTAATTCACTTCGATAATTAATTAAAGAGCGTCAAAGGAATCATCTTGAATATTCGTTGCATTTTATCGCAGAACTTCATGATTCCCTAAAAGTTTCCCCATTTCTCCTCACTGACGTTTCCTATCTGCCAATTACTATATGTATATTTGACTATACTTTTGAAGAGTACTTTGCTCTGTATAAACGAAGCTTCAGTACCCCAAACATGAATATTTTCTTTTGTGTGGTTCGTTATTCGTTCTACAACACTATGTGTGTAAAGTAAAGCATGGTGCAATCAATATCGCGTCCATTGCTAGCACGTGCTTATTTTATTTTATTTTTTTTTGTTAAGGCCGGTTCACACGTGAGTTATTTGAACACGTTTTTTCAATAAATTATCCGAATGCGGCGTTACTGCACCAATTAAGCAGCTGAATGGTGCACAGCTTTGTGAGTTTTTTACCACTCCTAGGTTGAAGAAGCGTCCGTAACGTTATCAGGGACACATATCGAGCAAACTGACAGGAGAGCTAATGGTTGAAGAGCAGGCTGGGGTAGAGACTCGGTTACTACAACGCATGCAAAACATTCTGACGATTTACTGAGATTTGTTCAAGAGACTAACGTGTGCACGGGTACTTAGTAGCCCTTAACTTAATGTAGATGTAGGTTGTTGTGTAAGAGTTACTTTGTTATGTAAGTGTTGATTTGTTTTATCTCTATTCTCCGTACTTAATTGTTGTTTTTCTCTGCTATTTAATTTTTCTGTTCTTGTTTCTACGTATAAGAGATGCTTTACGGATTATTTCGTGCCTTTTGCTAATGTCGGTCACGGCAGAAAAAAACAGTATATTATTTATTGCATCCCTACAGTAATTGCTCTTGTGGTATTGTACATTTGTATGTATATTTATTCGAAAACACGCCCCTCCAGAATGATATAGGCAGCAACATTGTGTCACATGCACACGCACGATACCCCGAGGTGGCACTGAACAGCTGTATACATGCAACAAAATTTGACTTCTTATTGGTAGTCGGCTGCAGAAATTCTGCCGTTCAAAGAAGTAAATTGTTAGCTGTGTCACCTGGTTTATTTATTCTTTTATTTTGCGCTTGCGTAGAACCTGCCATTACATTTGATAGCCGTGTAAAGCGTAAACTAGTAATAGTAACACACTTTGGTCCATTGTCGTAGCAATATTATGATATTTTTGGAATATGGAGAAGAAAAGATGAGCGCTGATCCTTTGTAGAAACGCGTCTGTGTGTGGGTTACACGTTCCTCTTGGCATACTATTTCGAGTACAGTATATCCCTTCTTTCTTTTCGCAGCCCCTTTTTCTCTCACAGACATGCTAAAAGTCTCGTCTGTCGCAATTCACGGATCTTTGTACCGATACTTGTCAGATTTGAACTTGCTGAATCGTATGTGATATTTGAAACCTATAGGTTCTTGCAAGTACAGTATTTACGTTACAAGCTAAATATGGGAGACTGACCTCCCCAGAAAGGATTCTGATAACACATGCATCTCTGTTGGAACGCCTGAGTTGCGACTTGGGAGGTTAGATCGAGTGTTATGATAATAATCCCTTCTTTCTTCATTTGTGTGATCGCCATTGCAGTGAAAAAGGGAAACTTTAATTTAGTTTAGTATAATAATAATAACAACAACGATAAAAAAGCAATTTTTTGGAACACCCTCTAGGAAAATATGCCAAGTTTCTTGGCATTTGCCCCTTGGTCACGTAATCTACTGTTATAGTTATCAATAACACGTCTACCAAGAACAGAGCCCCTCGGTATCATTTGCCTAATCCGAAATGGTATGCACAGGTCTCTGTTGTCCAGTAATTGCTGTAATAACACTTTCGCAATATGCTAAGTTTGTGCCCATATGATTTTTTTTTTTTTATTCAAGGCTAATAGCCGAACATTTCAACTAAAGTTGATTTATCTGGAGGATGAAGTATTTTCAGTGACTAATATTATCCCAGAACTATTCCCCGCCTTCCCTTTGGCGCCGTTTGTAGCGTCTGAATATTTCAGTGGGAAGACTCCGAAAACATCAGTAGTAAGTACTCTAATTATGTATTGATAAAATGTCGCTCGTATGGTTCATGGGTAAGTGAAAACCGGCTAGCTAATGCTACTGGAGCTTGATGTCCAAAACGTTTTTTTTTTTTACAAATAAAGCTACAATTTCTCGGATATTACAAGGCAAATATTAGTTATGTTGAGCATAGTCATCCTTTTTTGTTTCTTTAGCGTCCCTTTTCCCTATCTTGAAATATCACCTTGCGACTAGGGAGTCTTGAAATCGCGTATAACCACGTTATCTGCCAAACTATTTTATTTCTGCCATTGAAAAAACGCTTTACTTTGGCTTTTTTTTTGTTTTATACGTCTTATATATTGCTTTTACCGTGAATATTTAGGCTTTGTTAGAATCTGCATCGTATGCTCTTAGTGCTTTTGTCTGTTTTTTTTAATTACGCTACCTTCATGTCTTGGATTTTGATCATGGCTAGTGGTGTCCCCTACATTCAGTTGTGGGCACACTTAGTTAAAGGTCAAAGTAAAGTCGCTGTGACCGCACACCCCAGCGTAGGAAAGCCACAGGTACTTGTTCGTGCTGCTGACATGTCTCCTCTAGGGCCCCGAGGAGTACGGCTGCTGTCGACCACAGCTTGTTTGATCTACGGCGTCATTGACAGAAGGCTCATACGAAACCTGCTCTTCTCTTCAGTAGACTACGAGTGACAGAAATGCTGTACACTGCATAGCCACGTACCACATGACTTCTTCCCTGGCTTGGGATAGAACGTCCGGCTTCTTGACAACAACTGAGGCAACGTCTCTAACCGCTGAGCCACTGCAGTGCTGCCATTCAGTTGCTGTCCCCCAGATCACTATCTTAGTATATAGCGTATCGCTGCCCTTATGTGGTGTTCTGCCTCCAATGGCGTCGAGTGACAGCACCAGAAGGAGACTTTATAAAGCAGTCATCTAACGCGCAAAGGATGCTGCCTATTTTTTTTTTTTTTCTTTTTATTCATGTAGTTCCCTTGGCTGTTATCTTATCGAATGCCCTTACCTTCAAATCTTTATTCCTTTCAATTCCTTAGGAATGCTCCTTTGGACGGCATGAAAACTCTCTGTATGATAAATTCCAAGTTGGCCCTGTCCTACAACTCGCGGAATTGTTCGACCAAATGCTGTCTGTAACTTGTGGTTTCTGTCGTAACGCGCACTTGTTTTGGGCTTCGAGAACTACATGTGATTATTCGTATTGATTTAAATTATTGCAATGAGCTATGATAGCTAATTTTTGTACTTCCAAAGCACTATAAACAAGACGGATTATGGTACGCACACTGAGCATTTCTTATCCCAGCGAAAATGTTTGTTTTGTGCCAAATAAGACAATGAGCTGTCAGCGCTCATGGTACCTGCATTAGAAAAAGTGGAAATTTGGCGAGCGTATGGGAGTCTCAACTAAATTTTACAACTTTTATAATATATTTTCAGGACTTTTCTCGCAGCTTCTAGAGAATAAACAGCGTACTTTGAACCTTTGTCTCCACAGCTTGCAGCAGGACTGGACTCCATACAAATTCGTTGAAAAAGAGTTACCTGCATCACGCCCTCGATATAATGATACCAATGTCTCCCTCACCCCTGAAGTGATGGAAAACGCGTTCGTTACTGCCACGGTAAAAGTTGCTTTCGTTGCCACTTGGCGTTAGCTTTCCGCTAACCCTCTCCCACAAAGCATGGTCCATCTCTACGGGACACACAGATTACTTCATAAGAGGAAGCGTTCGTACTGCTGAACTTGTGCGAGCTGTCACTGGACGACATATTGCTATGTAGGTCCGCCGCCTCACGTAGCCGCTGGATTGATTCGGAGCAGCAGGCTAACTTATGCATCGTCATTAGTAAGGTCTCGTCATTTGCCTTTTAAAAATTTTCTTCCCACAGCACTTACCTGGCTGGACTGAAATGTCTTATCGTAGTTTCCATAAATTACTACATTTTGGGATTTTCAGCGATCGCCCTTGTTTCCAGTGAAAATTTCCTGTTTTATATATACATAACTCCTATGAAAACTTTCCTCTGTGCTCTATTGTGATATACTGAACAATGTATTTTTCTATAGCCTCGTCGATATTATTATACCTAATGTCGTTGTACGTCTAACGCCAGTTGTGGCGTGTAATGATGATACTGAAACATTAACGCTCATGTATATTCCAACTAAACCGTCGACTCGGAACTTAAGACATGAGATACATAATACAGTAGACTCTGAGATACTCCGCTTTATAATATTAGTCTGTTATCCATGCCAGTGCGTCAGAAAATTAGATATTCTTATTGATATTTTCTTTGTCAAGATATTACGGGTCTGATTCACTAGAGAAGTAACCCGCCGAGATCGTGGTGTCTGGCCGCTGTCCTTACTGTAAAGTTAGTCTGTATAGTTTGGTAGGACTTATTTGTTTTGCCGATCTGCAAGAAGAAAAACGTATTGGCGAGCCATCCATAAGGGAGCTGTAGGTATCCTAAGGAGCTGATCTTGTAAATTTTAGAGTATTACGGGTTTATTGATTGAAAATACTGTTGCGCTCTGGGCAGGACGTATTGAATCACATAGCACAAGGCAGCGGCACTCCTCCCTTCGTGCTATTGGGAGAGACTTTCGTTTTCTGACGAGGCCGCCTGTATTCCGTCGAATGATCATTTCATTTCGTAGGCAAAGATAGTGTAAGCGACGGTGCTGTTCAAGTCTGCGCTTCTTTTTTGCTTCGGAGCAGTTATTTCATTTTCAAGCTAAGGGCACCACCTTTATTCCGTGTAATTGTTTCAAATTGAAGGTTAAAGTACAGAAGGTGCTGCTACATCGATGAATTAGCAACAGCGTGTAGGTACCGGCCTTATTAGCAGCCGCGTGTACCGGCCTTCGCCCAGTTCTCTGTACGGCTCTGTCCCAAATTGGTTGTGCTGAGAAGTTTTTACATGAATGTTCGAAGCAAGTCTGTCTCCACTGAGACTCTGTAATTTTGTTGATATGTGCTTATATTTTTGTGTAAAATTAAATAGCTATCATGTACTGTTCCTCGTGCCGAGCAACTCATCCCGTTTGTAAAGAAATTTTTCTTAAACCAAAGAATAGAATTTGTACATAGCCAGTTGTAGATGATCACCGGGCGTTGGAAAATTGAAAGCTTCTCCATAACCACTGCATGAATAGATATTATTAGGTAATTTTTTGTATGTATTCTCTCTTGAACAAAGCATGTCAAGTGCATTTTTTATCAACAAATTACAATGGCATTCAGCGTAAAGCGAAAGCAGCCGGGCTGTTTCCATCTTATCACAAACTATTTATTGCTGCAGTACTTGGTGTTTGTTGCGATGTTGGCGAGGTGACCAGGATATTTAGAACTAATAGCTGCGCAACGCTCTAAATTGCGAGTGATTTTATTTTCATTTATAGTTTCCGCTAATAGATTTACCCATCCGATACCTACTGGCGTTAGCCCCGACCGACCGAATGCCGCATATCTCTTTTGGTAAGCCCACTATCTCCCTCACTTCTGTCGCACTGGTAAAATACCTGTGATTCCACAGCTTGATGTGATACTGGCACTATATATATTTATAACGCGAGACCTGCGAAACGAGCTCACGCCAGCCAGAGCCTCATCACCACGGTCTCTTAGTTACCTCCCGTTGCAGCGAAGCGAATGCGGTGCTGTGTAGGCAACAGTTCGGGGCAGACTCCTGTCGTGGAAGGTTTGCCTTGCACTGTGTGTATGTAGACATTTTGATTTTTTCAGGTATATAACAATTTGAATTGAGTGATTTTTTTTATATGGCTCAGATTTTCCACTTTATTACTACAAGGGGCACTTGATAAATTAGGCCAGTGGGCATTGATGTAGTGGACAGGTGGACGCTGACACTTTCCGCGCATCATGCGCTACATCTGGTGCACAGCCGCTCCCTGTTCCTATCCGCTAGAGAGACCCAACTGGTTGTGAATGACCTCTAGAGCGACTGTCAAATTGTAAACAACCTCTAGAGAGACGGTCAATTTGTGGCAAATAGTCCCTAGATGCGTACGGTATTTACGTATATGTTTGGTGTAGTGCCTCTGTCTGACATTAGCAATGTAAACTTTGTACAGCTACGCTATCCTTGTATGCAAGTGTCTAAACCTGCCTATACTTACAAATTATTCTATATATTTTGTACTCTAAATAGCTTAGAAAGTTCTGTAGTTACTGCCTGATCCCGTTTGGAGGCTCAGTGTGGCATTATTGTCTGTGTCGCAGCAATGCATTGGAGGACCGTCGTATCTGTTCGTTACCGCCACATACCTCATGGTCTCAAGCGTCCTTCGTACCCATGTTGCAGATGCGTGCATGGTTGTATGTCTTACCGTGCCGATATTACCGGTTTTGTGCTACTATTAACTTGGTCATATGCCCACTGTGTGGTCCTATTACCGTATATCCGCATTACCAGTTTCTGTTACTATTGCTATGCCCCTATTACCAGTGTGTGCTACTAGCACCGCACCCTTATTGCTCGTGCGTGAAACTACTTCCTGTGCTACAGTTCTGATATGTTTCATGTTCCAGTTCCCAGTTCGTATTCCCTATTATACTAATACTGAAAGATGGAAGTGAACATAAGTCTACAAGCGGGATGTTCTCTTATGCCGGAGCCACACGCCCAGCTTATCAGTGGACGTTCAGTTCGCGCGTCGACCCGATATACTGCAGCAAAGATGTCCGTGGAAAGTACTCAAATTGAACGTCACGCAAGGTGAGCGTTTACTCATAGGTTGAGCCTGCGGTAGCATTATGTGGGCCAGACAGTACTGTAACGTCCAGTCGTAGTCTACACCCGCCGAAGAAAATATGTTTTGGAATATGCCCGCACTGTCTACTTTGGCGAAGAATTATCTGCCTTAGGATTTTGTGTGATCTCTAGGATACCTAGCTAGTGTTTTAGGGACGCTAGGCTCCCTGTCACCTTTCAATAACCAACGAAGTTACTTAGTAGTTGTGTTACCCGTGCTGATGTACTTAGCACTGCGACTAGAGAGTGTGTTGGTTCTGGTGACTGGCCCCCCAGTGGGAATTTCGTAGCGCGCATTAGTCTTGCGCGAGTTGACTCTTTTGCACGGAGAGAGACATTCAGTTACTGCAGCCGCACGCTTCACCCAATGCTTCTACTTGTGAGGACCAGGGAATATAGTTCTGCGCAGCCAGTATTATTATGTATGGGACTATACTTAGTGCGGGGAACTACCTTCATTGCTGCTCACCACCGAATGTGTTTAGTTGAAACGTGTGGATACAGTAACGTTGTAGAGGTTTCTCTGTGTGTGTGTGTAATCGCGAACTTAACATTAGTGTAGCGTGAGTAGTCTATCTGTGATGGCGAGCTCTTTTTCTTATCCCCTTCGTTGCTGAAGTTTAACAATAAGCTTTGACACACGATGCGTGCTCATACCAATAATACTGCACGTCTTATTCCAACAAGCTCATGAGATGAGTCAGTATAGCAACGCTTGTAC
The DNA here is from genome assembly GCA_001587735.2 of Parhyale hawaiensis. NCBI lineage: Eukaryota > Metazoa > Arthropoda > Malacostraca > Amphipoda > Hyalidae > Parhyale > Parhyale hawaiensis. The sequence goes on along the minus strand of LQNS02278174.1, from coordinate 33,278,980 downwards.
GTGACTGGTTACGTTCGATGTTGTCGCTGCTGCAGTACAGCGCGTGTTTTGGTGCTTCTTTTCCTTCGTATTGGCACTGCGTCTAGCACTGTGATGTTATTTAACTCACCAGTTTCGCCTTTCGAGCTCTGCATCACGAAGTATGGGCAAAAGTTGTTAACGGGGGAAAGTAAGAGATACAAAGGCGCGCGTGTGAGGACTGGGGCGTGCTGCACTGCATAGTTGCATCGTGTAGAAAAATTGTAGAAGCCGTGTGGGGAAACCGCAGCGTGCTGCTCTGTGCTGTCGTATTTTGAAAGGCTGCTTGTACCCTCTGATGTTCCGGTTCAGCTCGACAATTTATCGTACCGCAAGGTTAGCACTGCTAGTGGACCTTGCAGTGATTACGCATGCGTTTCACAATTGCCAATGCTGTCGATGTTGGCCAACACCAGTTGAGCTCTTGGCGACCTGCGGTGTGCCTCATCGTTCATTACAAGCTCTTGCTATCGACGCACGACAACGTGCAGGCTGCATCTTGGACAAGAGTTTCCTCAGTGCGTAATTTGGAGCCGTTTGCCGGGCTTCTGCACCTCAAGCGTTCTCGATCAATTGCAGCCAGGGTTGTGGAGGCGGAGGGTCCTATGTTCCATGCATGCCGACTCCTGAGCCTAGCCAGGATGCTACACCGATGACTCATGTCAAAAACAATTCTCGGAATTTTCAACAAAATAAACCAAATTTTACTCCGCTCCAGCTCCTGGTACAAGTGGGTATCGGACTCCGACTTCGCAATTCTTGTCGCGCTCTGAACTGTCTGTCGTAAAGGTGTTATATTTCCGATATGGTGCCTCATTATTTCCCGCCCGTTAGCGCAAATTGCCACAGGCCGGTGCCATAACACTTTATGGTTTCCCATCCAGAGTTAGCCAAGTGACCGGTGCGGTGGAAGTGTTCTCCACGGAACTGGTTTTTGTGGCCAAGCTCTTCAAACTGTTGCTACAAGAGAGGTAGTGCGGCTTTCCTAAGATCCCGTCAAGTTTTCTACCGGTGGCAATTTGCAGTAAAAATAATCTACCGGCATGACCCGCTTTAAGAAGAAAAAATGCAACCCACACTGGTAACAAATTAGACCTTCATTCCAGTCGTGTCTCCATTTAAGAGCAGGATAATACAAGAAACATTCGTCAGGCGACTCCATGAAAGATATAAATAGCAAGTGATGTAGGTGTAATCTTCCGAAGAGTCTTTTGTCGTCAGTAAGTTGTCAGGAACTAGCAAAGTAGCTACTTAATAATTTTTGGTTGCGAAAGCGAGACGCGTTTCATGTCGCCAACATTAGTTTTAAATTCAATTTGTTCTTAAAGTGGGTCATACCTGTGTGGATACTTTCCAGAAGCAAAAAAAATTATCTTGACGTCTACTGTGACTATCGTACTTGCAATTTGCAGGCATACTTGGCTATTTATTGCTTTGCATCAGTTTGTGATCGTAGCTGTTAGCGTTTTGCCCCTGTGTTAGATCTTTACACTAGGCTGTTTTAACTTAACTCGAACGGTTGTGATGTGATTGTACAGGCCCGGAAGTGCTGGAAATGACGTTTCGCATGGGATTAGCAAGCTCGAGTGAGCGTTCTTTGCTCAGTGCGTTCATCGTTATAAAACCAAATTTTTATACCTATTCTATTTATTGTTCATCTTGTAGCTAGTGACCCTTGCTACCCTTGGAGTCGGAACACTTCACTCCTGTTCCTTTGTTTATCGGAAGCCGACAGAAATTTTCAGATTTTCCACTAAACCCGCACTGTCTGGCCGCGACAACGTTGGAGTTGTTGGGCAACTTAGAAACGCTTGTATCTGATTTTCTACTACCACCGTAGATTTGTAGAAACTATGTGTTAGTGTCGCGCCGACCCTTTGGTTGTCGAATGGATAATATGTACAACCCCTTTTTATCAACTGCGTCGTAGCGTCGCCCTCTATAGTCCCTTTGGTGGTCAAAAGAGCTCCCCATGACTCGATTTTATCCGAATATCCTCAATGTTCCGTTGTTTTCGTCTCTGCTAGGTAAACTGTTGCCCCTCCTCGGCGTATAGTCTGACTGGGCTTGCTTTGTTGAATCTTCTTGTCGTCTTTCCAGTGTGTCGGGCCGCTGCTGTCGCCGTGTGTCGTGGTGACTTTAGAATGTGAATCTGATAGAGTCCCAAATTAATGGTGTAAGGGCTGGTCCCTCTAATTTATACTATACCGGGTGTTTCAAAAAGATGGGCCCTGTTTTTTAAATCTCTCTCTCTGTTGTCACAACTGGAGGCCGTACAGTGCTTAATAAGAGAGTTATAATGGCTGAGAAAGCTTTATACAGTAACTCACTAAACCATTTGTACCTGTTACTGTTCAAGAAAAGTATAGATTGAAATTGGGTATATCCTTTTGAAACATTTGATGTTGCATTGTAGCTGAGTATGTAATGTACATATAGTAGGCTTCCTCTTCTTTCAGAGCATTTGTTCTCTTCCCTGCTCTCGTCTGCTCAATGTTAGACAAGAAATGTGGCGCTACGTGTCCCTTCCCCCCCCCCCAACGTCCGCCCCCTTCCTGCTCGCAAAAGAAACTCAAGTAAAGACTGTGCCATTGCTTGCTTTGTGTCCATCAAGTTAGTAAGTGAGCGAGAGTTGCTGTCACCCTGCTGCTAAAATATAGATGGTAGTGTTGCAGTTATCGCATTTGTGCCTCGTCAGTGGCTTATTGAAATTTTTCTATGTAGCTACTTGGAAATGGAAATTTCTCTTTTCTCCTCTTTGTTTGTAAACATGAAAAATGTTGGGAGACACGATGAGAGCTTGTAATGACTCTTTGCTCCAGATGGCTGTAGTACACCATAAAATTTACGCCATTTTCGTGTTTTGGAAAGAGCTACTTCCATATTGGACACGGTTAGTTGCTTGCACTGTTCCGCTGATAGTAATTGTCTGGGGTTTAGGGAACTACGAGGTAAAGTAGTAAATTTAGAACTCTAATAATAAATCCACGTGCAGTGCAGTGGGTGCGGTAGTAACAGAGAGGTATACTAAATACAGTAATAATGTTAATACGAATCTACATACAAACGGGGAGCGATGTGTTGTTGCTTCGTGTGTATCTAGCCTATGCATGTAGAACCGCATCATCTCGAGCTGAGATGATAATGTTAATACCGTAGTTATCGATTGATTAATGTGAGCGAAATGGATAAGCATATTCAAAATGCTTTACCTGTTTAGTATCACTTTTCGTTTTGGGCAAGGGCGACGTATAATATGTTATCTTTTGAGGTTCATGTGTATCGTTGCGTGTCGGAGACATTCAGGTAGCATTTCCTTAGTGCCCCCACCAGCGCTTATTATGGGTGGTAATTCTCCATCTCTATGTTTATTCCGTTGCTCCATAGCCTTTGTATCTTTCAGGAACAGGATCCTTGTGTCTCAAACAGTGACAGACTCTCTGCTGGAATTAGGATGTGTTGGTGCTAGTCTGTGCGCCAGTGAATCCCGTTTTTCTTTGTACCTGAACGGATGATCTTAGCTACTCTTCCTCGTCGTTCTCTGTTTTCTGTTCTTAATTGTCTTTTTTTAACACTACGTATTTGTTCTTCATTCCTCACTTTGGATTGCAGTAAACTCTATAGGTACTCTAGAGAGGCTTAGACTAGCACAATAATACTAATGTGTGCCGGGTTTCAACCCCCGCAGCTCCATATTCGTGTGCAAATGTCCTGGTTAGGTATCCAGAGCTGAAACTAGATTTCTTCGCACAATCTTCACTCTTGAAATAATGGCGATTCCAATGCGTGTTGATATTCATAGATGATGGTCACTGAACTCGTCCGTCACCAATTGAGAGACTTTTGAACTTGGGAATTACTCTACATGATTTGTCTTGTGTGGCCGGCGGTTGGTTATGGAGAGTTTCATCATAGTTGACCTGGGCCGCGGCGGATGCAGTGGTTACTTTGACTGTGTAATAATACTAGTTTAATCATACATATTGTTGGCCCAGCTCGTCACGAGTTCTGTGTGCCTTGGTTGTGTTACTGGCCAAGTTGTTTTTACTTTTAGAGTTTTCCCTCCTCCTAGGCATGATCTGGTGCGCAGAACTGTTCTGATCGACATTGGGACTCCCGCTTACCTTGTTTGATCAACTCATCAACCTCCATTCAAAACCTAAAAAAGCAGAGGAGTTGGTTTTTACACGAAAGGTTTAGAGAACACTAGCCTCTCCCCTTTAATGTTCTTTTCAGTTTGGAAAGCGAGACTGATGATCACTCAGGCGTGTCACTTTGTTTCGGCCCGGAAGAAATTTAAACATTTTTGTCGACCATCGGCGATCACTGCAGCTGTCTGCACCTTCTCTTGTCTGGGCCTCTCCCGTAGCATTCCAGAGCTCCATTTGTTGTAGTTATTATTTTATTATGCTATTATTACTATTTATATACAGTTAGTTTGTCCCTTAAGAAATTATAGTTAAAGCGGTAATATTAATATTATTATTGATTATTATTAATAATAAATGCGATACTTAAATGAAATCGTTGCTCATTCTTCCTTTTTGCAGCAACTACGCGTTATGCCATGTTCAAAATCTCGTCCAAGTGCTATGCATAGCATAAGTCCTGGGGCTGCTGTCACATCGTCCCATACACCAATCAAGGCAAGCTAGACCTCCAACAGCCTACGATATAGATTGTACAATGCAATTCCTAGTGCTGATGTCTATCCTGTCTCCACTGTTGCATACCTCCCCTTGGTTCTGGCTGGCTGTTTGCTCTGGTGAAAATTAGATTAGACCGGTGGCACTAGAAGGACCAATAGGTCCATATTTATAGAGAGCAGCCCTGACTTACGCTCCGGTCCTCTATGAGCTACTGCCATTTAGTCAGCTCACTGACAGCGCATTGGGCAGGATTGCAAAGTTGAATGTGGTCCGAATCCTGTCGTCAGCTGGTTCCCGACTGATTCCTGGCTTCGAAAAATGTCAGACTCCGAAACGTGCTTTTGGGTCAACCACTGCAACTATTGATCGCAAATGAGGACAGAGTAAAAAAGAAATACGAACGTAGCCTGAAATGAAATGATGATGGAAAATGGAGCAGTAATTGTGTTTGGTCACGATGCCAGCAATCTCCCACCCTCACACNCCGAAACGTGCTTTCGGGTCAACCACTGCAACTATTGATCGCAAATGAGGACAGAGTAAAAAAGAAATACGAACGTAGCCTGAAATGAAATGATGATGGAAAATGGAGCAGTAATTGTGTTTGGTCACGATGCCAGCAATCTCCAACACTAACACAAAGATTTAAAGCTCCTTTGACTTTGTTAGGCTTTGGTTTCACGCCACTCGCACCGCTTCAAGTACATCATGTTCGTCTAGTAAAGCAGTTGTTGGTGCTAGAACTCGCAAGAATCGGCAGACGCACGCGTTCCTGAGAGCAAAGGTTCATCAGCGATATTATGATTTTATATTCCGTGTTTTTTATAAAATGCAGCGCGCTTGTACTCAGGAAAATATTTTGACACGTTGCTGATAAAATTGGTGTGCGTGAATATGGAGAAATAAAGAATTTTTTTCTACAGCTAGCTAAAATTCGCTCTTCTGAGTCTAAGCCAACGCATAGTTTCGATGCTTCTAGCTAGTAAAATTTACCTCTTTTGGAGCTGTAGAAAAACATTTACTCAACGTCAGTGCCGTTGTTGATCTAAGGTTGCGCCCTCTGTCGCTGTCACGAACCCTTAGCTTTTCGAGAAACATTTTCACTGACAGTTGGCTGAGTCACTACAAAAACAACAGTTCGATCTACGACATGCAAAGACCGTGGCCCTTTTCCACGATTGCTATACTTAAGATGTATTCAAGCTCGCTGCCGTATCTGCGGTGATTTTTGCAGACCAGTCCAAGTTCCATTCGCCCATTTAGATGTGTCAGACACATATCATCTCATCTGAAAAAACTTTTACATTGTAAGCTGAAATTTGTTATTTAACATTTATTTTTCCAGAGGCGGGAGGTGTTCTTAGATTATTATATTACAGCTTACATTTAAAATTTCGTATCACTCCTTTCATGCACGGCCTCTGCTGGAGAAGCTGTTATTCTGAAGTCTCGAATTAAAAACTCGAGATAGTTACAAAGATCGGTTACTGAGGATTTACATGGCTTGCTCTATCACACACAGCTGCAATATTGGTAGAGATTTCTTATCTCGCATACTGTGAATGCACCTAACGAGACGTTCGCTTTGCCTTAGTGATATATCTTGTATGAAAAACGGGAGAAGTAGCGTGCGCCGCAAGCCAATATGAGAATCCTTCTTGGTTGAACGAATACGAACGCATAAAGAGCGGTCAGTTAGCTGTTCATGTTTGATCCTATCATAGTGCGACTGCTAAAACACCCTTGAGTCATCAGTCAAGGAACGTGACGCCGCCATCCCATCTTGTGGAGGAAAACCTGCGTAACTCCTTCACTTGGACAGTTGCGCTGAGACGGCGCTGGGCGGCAGCAGTGTTGGTGTGGTGGACTTTGGGACACGATGCGGCTGATCGTTGCTCTTGTGTGGTGCCTCGCGGCGACCACCTGCTGGGGGACTCGCTATGCACCGTGGCTGGGTGAGTTCACAAACGTTATTTGTGTATTTCTTATATGCTGTATTTTGAAACTTTGTATTACGTAACGAGACTCGTTGGTGTTATGTGGAGAGCTACCCGGGGGAGTTTTGGCTAAACCTAAGCCAAGTAAATGCGTCATCTGCTAGTGCGGCGATAGCCATAGGATAAGTTTTACTAAAGAAGGGAGACGAATATGTTGCACACTGGGTCATCTTCGAACTGAGGGTGCTCCCGAAACTAAGACGATTTGCCCGTTTGCGTTTTAGGGGTTCCTCGGTATCTCCATATGCAACTTTGAAAGCATTATAATCTGATTGCCCCTATGTGTTTTATGATATAAGTATTGTACAATTTGCATTGGTATTGAAAGATGAATACCTCCAGGCGTTGGAGAAATGCATGATTTATCTATCTATCGGAAAGTGGGCCGCTGTTCGAGGTGGCCGACCTATTCCCGCTGGACTTCTACCTTCTTGTTTATGGTTTCCTTCCCCTGTTCCGCGTAGCTGAGCGAAAGCGTTCAGCCGTGCCTAGGGGTTGGAGATGCACAACTTGCGCCTTTTTCCTGCCAGTAGCGCACTGACCACTCTGAGATCTCCCGGCAGAAAAGCCGAGACAAAATCATTGATAATTTGAAACGAGACATACCTGGCGTCTTAGTGGCGCACGAGCCTGTGTTAAATCGCTGGAATAGTTCAGCGCGATATAGACATTGTGTCCCTGATGCGCTAGTAAAACTTCTACTACTAGTCTACTACTACTAATACCACTAAGCTGCGTTGTCGAATGCCCGAAATTGATTACTTGGGCAAGTTAAAGCTGGCAAGTTCGATGACACATTAGGTTTAGGTACGTGGTATGGGGATAATATGTGGCTTTTTGAGATTTAGGTATAGAGTGGGGGAGATAAATATTCGTACAACATGAAACTGTTTATTTACAAAAATCTAGCGAACCAAATATAAATATAATGATACAGTTTTTGTACCTATTTAAGTGTTATCAATTGATATATGTCAGCAGAACCAAAAATTATAATGAATTATATAAATTATCTAATATTTAACGTATCTGGGATTTCAAAAATTTCAAATCAGCACTCACTTTAATAAAACGCTTAGACACTTTTTCCAAAGTTCTAAAAACTAGTTTTTGATCATTCCCAATTTTATTAAGAACAATTCTTGAGTAAAAATAAACACAAGCTA
>LQNS02278174.1:33222490-33244924 GCA_001587735.2 Parhyale hawaiensis | reverse complement strand
AGCTTGCCTTTCCTGTGCCAGTTGATGGCGCCTTTGTACAGATATTGCAGGCACATTCTGCCGACGGCTTCGCTGAAAATTTTGTGCTATGTCACTAATGATTCACATTCCAAATTATGCATCTTTTTTAAGTTTTGCCAGTTAAAATAGCAATGCTTTTGCAATATAGATCAACCAGATGCGGGCAGTGTTCTATGACTTGGAGTCTTTCTCGCAACCTAGTCTCAAAAACACTGCGAAGCGACAGTGGCGCTGTCAGGTTCTATTTGTGTGTCCGCGCACCCGGAGCACTGTAAGTTCGAGTGTCAGTGCCTCTCGGACTCTTGTCGTGGAGGCAGTGTTATGCTACGGGCTGTGAGTTTCCGCGAGGACTCTGGTTTGTAGCTTTATTTTATTTTTTAGTTTCGTCTGCAGGTTCGAACTATATTCCTCGAAAAGCATTGGCGTGAGAGAGCCCTTTGATTTTTGACGCTTTGCTTGACAACCTGTGCAAGAAACTGACTGTAAATAGGCAATGTGTAATAATAGCAGGGGTGCCAAACTTCACCTGATCGAAAAATGGTGACGTCACAGTCCGAGCAGCGCTCCAGCCTGTGACGTCACTCCGGTCCAAACGTGCTATATGCCAGCAGTAAATGCAGGGCTTTTCACCAAGTTTGCTGGAGTTGTAACTGTGTATGAATGTTGAAAATACTACATAAGTGACGTTTATTGATTTGAATCTACGGAGTTTATTAACTCAATATTTTCATTGATACACTCCTGATCAAAAGTTTAAGACCACTTGAAAATGCACTAAAATAACAACGTTTTAGTGATAAATATACTCCTTCGACTACGGGTCAGTAATTTCTAATGGTAAAAGGCAAGAAAAACGAAAAATACATGCTGTAACAATTTATTAAGATAGGTATGTGTATTTTTGTCAAATAATTAGTTTTTCAGTTGATTAGAATAATAAGACCATAAACAGAAATTGTAGGTAATCTTTCGTCAAGGTCGTTGAGGTGAGCAAAGTTTGAACTTAGTAATGAGTACTGTGTCCATTCTTGTTGATAACCTCAAAAATTCTTTGTGGCATACTAGAAATGAGGGTTTCAATGAGCGTTGAAGGAATGTTGTCCCAGCTCCTAAAGATGGCATCATGAAATTCGTTTACTGTCACAGATTATTTACCATTTCCGTAAACATCTCTCGCCATCCATCCCCAAAAATTTTCTATTATATTGGGTTTAAGTCTGGCGAACATGCTGGATGACGAAAATAAAGAACCTATTTTCTTGAAAGAAGGTCATAGTATGGCGAGCAGTGCATTATCCTGCTAGAAAAATCATTCATCACCACATCAACGAGGGCCCTCCATTGACCGAGATGTTCTTGGTAACAAACAGACATAAATAGCACCTGTTTGACGACCTTGCAGTCCTGAAGCTTCATTGCTCCCCTGTAGGAAAAGGCACCACCCACCATAACGGAGCTACCACCGCTGTGACGCTTGGAAAATATTTCAGGAGGCATCTCTTTGTTATGCCGGTACCGTTGGAAGCCATCAGGGCCATACAGATTGAACTTTTTTCGTCAGAAACAAAACTTTAGACTACTTTTCAGTGTCCCACGTTTGGTATACTTAGCAAACTGTAAACGAGTCACTTTGTGACGCTGAAGCAGTTGAGTACCTTTCGGACTCTTTTTGTTCTTCATTTCCTTTTGTCGTAAGTGTCGCCTGATGGTTATTTAACTGCAATCAGTATATTTGAGTGCCTTGATTTGCCTGGAAGACAGTCCTCTGTTTTGAGATACAACCCGTGTAATTCTTCTGCTCAATGCAGGGAAATTTTTTTTCGGCCTACCACCAGATTTGCTGTTCAGGGTCCTTTCGGATATTACTGCGGTGGATCTCAGCTGCGGTTCCACCCTGTGACAAACCTTGCATATGCAGTTCAACAATTCGACCACGTTCTAATTTGAAAAGTTTCATTGCTTTGGGCATAGTGACACGTTCACACTATCAGTGCAAGCAGGCTGTAACTGATCTGAAATTCAGGAAAAAATCCTAGAATATTTATTACCCTGGTCATATATTTTTGATCAACTGAAACACTCATTATTTGACAAAAATGTACATTTTGTAAGAAATTGTTTCAGCAGGTATTTTTCATCTCTCTCACCTTTTACCTTCAGGAATTACTGATCCCTAGTTGGAGTTTCTTTATCACTAAAACGTTATTATTTTTTTACATTTTTCTGTGTCTTTAACTTTTGATAAGGAGTCTATAATTCATGGAAAAAGGAATTATACGGGGTCTTCACGAGCGATATAAGGAAAAGATGTACAAATAATAAAAGGACTTAAGCATACTTCCGCCAAGCACCGCAACTTTAACGTAAAAGTGCAATTGGTACTGAATATACGATTTCATATTCATCATCGCTGTTCCTTGAAATATTCTTAATAGTTCCTAAAAGTTTCTCATAACTTTTTGAGTTGTGTGTTGTGTCAAAACAAACACAGAAACAAACAGACAAACGGATGAACAGGTCATCAATAAAATTCGCTCATTAATTCTTCTTCATTTTCTGAAAACTTCATGCTAGTCCCTTCCTAACTTTCTATAGTTATGTCAGGGTTGGCTGGTTTAAACCATATAAAAAAAAACATAGTTTTATTCAGTTTGTTTGGTTTTTATTCATAAATATTGCAAAATATGCAGTTTTGCTTCCAAAATTTATTTTAAATTTCATTTTCACAATTGAGAGGATGAGTTAATGTGTCTCTATTTAGGAATCCGTTTGACTGTTAGGACAGTTAGGGTTAACTATTGCTTATGTTTATTAAAAACTTATAACTTATTTAATTTTGTGTTATTTCATTTCAGAGATGCATTGCATTGTTAATTATATTCTGGTATGCTAGCAGCTACTGAAAATTAAAAGTAGTTAGTTAAAGTTGCCATAAAATAGCTAGTGAGCTCATAAGAAGGATGTAGGCATACAGCCATTTCATTTTCTTTAGTTCAACACTCTGCTTTTATTAGCTAGTAGCTAGCAAATCGAAGTGTTTCTAAGTTTTTTCCAAGGATTTTATAGCTATTTCAGTTTTTTCAGTTCATTACTCTGAATTTAATTAGCAAGTAGCTCGCTAATTCTTTCAAGTTGTATATATTTGTAATGTGAAGTGTTTTCAAGTTTTTCGAGGGATTTTACATTGCAAATAATATTAATCATAGCTTCTATGCAGTTTGGATATTAAATGTAGCCTTAGCAAAGACAGGTACTCTGCTAACTGCTTTTTCTTAACCCCTTTTCTTTTAAGTCATTCTTCTACTATATCAAGTAGAATGAAACGACTAAGATCGTTGATGATTAGCTAACTACATGTTTACAAAGCAGAAAACCCATTTAATGCTAGATAAAGTTCCTAGAACTAGAAAAAACAACAAAAAATAAAAAAAAAACAAATAAGCCAAAAAAAACGTATCTTTTTATTTTAAACAAAAAAAAAACTATGGCTTTTGGTTTAAACCCAAAAAACACGGTTTTTGCCAACGCTGAGTTATGTTGCTAAGAAAAAACTTATAAAAAAAAACATACGGCCGGATCTTCACCGAAAGTTAATCACCTGTTCCTCCCAACACACCTGCCTAACGGTCCCTGTGAGTTTCATGAAGATCTGTCCTTAACTTTCATGAGTTATATTGGTTACAGACAGAAAGACAATCGGGCAAACTCTGATGGAAGCATAACCTATTGGCGGAGGTAATAAATAATTATCACTTGATCATATGCCTTAAGACATGTAATAATTGAAGTTGGACGGGACCTTATAATTCCTTATTCGGTCTTCTACTTTTACTTATCTCCGTTCTACAGCCCTTTTTGTAGACATTCTACCGCTGTTCCTGACCCACTCATTGCAAGCTAATAAGTCAGCTGCCCTCTGGACATTTGGGTTATTGTGAAAGTGTTATCATTTTATCTTTCACACATGTGGAAAGTTCCCATTACAGGTTTTCGGACGTATAAGGCGTTCTTGCTATGAGTTTTGGACTCTTGATATATTTGGCCAAACTTTTGAATATCAAAGCGACAGTCGTTTTCTTGTTGGTACAAAATGCGAGCACTGTACCCATTTTGAGTTTCAGTCTCGGGCCTTCATAACATTTACCTGTCGCGCCCACTTTGCTTCTTTCGAATAGTTGATATATAATTGATTATCTTCTTCCACGTTATTGTTGCCCTACTTGAATTCTTCCTTTAAATTACTCGTCATTCCACACATCACGTTTTTTTCTCCTTGACTCGCTGTGAACTCAGCGAATGGTAAGACTTATACTCAGAATACCCTCATACACAATGCTTCTGCTTACTGATGACAGCGTGAGGTACCCCCGAAAATTGACTGCTGTTTTGGTCCATTCATCTTGTTACTGTAATAATAACTTACTATATGATGTAGTTGTGTATTCAAGGACAACTCTTTGTAACTCTGTCATTCTCTTTAACTACGCCCTGCATTGCCGTATTCACTGTGCCCTTAATTCATGTGTTGAGGGACGGTCATTACTGCATTCATTGGCGGACCCACTCGTGTTGCCAGTTGCAACCACTCCATGATGACTGGTCGGTTTTATCTGCCCCAGGAAAGCTGAAACTATGTTAATATGTGGGAATTACTGCAGCCAGTAATCGAGCAGATAGAAATGGATTGTTATTTGATGGCTACTCTGCGACATGATGTGAGCACTTTATCTGTTTAACTCTTTCATTGCCTACTGTGTGCATTTGCGAACGTTGCAAATAATGATATTCCTTCGCAAAGTTATCGCTAATTCTGGCACCAGAGAGTTACTTTTTTCAACTGCCTAACTGCGAGCTCCGTCAGGTGGAGGCTGCGGTGGGGGACGGGGGAGTGGAGGAAGACAGTCAAGACCCCGCAAGGGTCCTCTCAGAGATGCACGGGAGTGACGGGTGAGGGCTGTCGGAAGCGCATCAGAAGAAAAACAAATAGGATACTGTTTGTGCTCCAGTGTGACAAAGTGGGCACCGCGGTGAGGCCATAATTCGCTCTTGTGCTTGTAAGAAGTAAGGGCCACACAGTAGCTAGACTGCAACTGTGTGCGCGCTGTGCAAAAGGAGCAGAGTTGTCTCATTCCCGGAGACGGCGAGTGAGCGTTGGGGGTCCGCATGCCGAGCACTTCGTTCATCTTTTTCAACCTTGTGGATACTGCCCTGGCCGCGGACAGAGTGGCGGCCGCGACGATGCTATCAACAAGCAAGTGCGACACCGAAGGCCGAGAGTTGGACGGTAGGGTGAGTTTCGCGATTTGATGGGCGCCGCTGTAGGCGGTAACCGAGTTAGGCGAAAGGTGACCTGAGACCAGAGCTAGCAGAAAATACTGCTTGCTATGTAGGTCGAGGGACTATCTGTCTAGGAGCATTGGGCTTTTGTGGTTGAGGTGACTAAAAGACGCCATACGTTGTGAACTTATCGCCACTCGCATAGCCGCGATTTGGACGACTTGCAACTTATCTATGGAGGAAGCTGAGATGCTGGACTACCATACCGGGGCGGTGTATGTGATGACAGACCGAATGAGGGCTCTGTATGTTTTGATCGACAGTTATTTCCCCTGGCCCCAACCCGTGTCCCTAGTCTGGAGGACGAACGGTGTCGGCTTTCCTCAGCGTCCGCAGATGCGGGGAAGAATGACACGAAGTGATTAAAAACCAGAAGATGAAAGACCCCTGGGGGACGCGACAGTGTATGCGTCGGTAGGGTGGAGTGGCCGACCCAAAGCAGCAGCAGGCCGCTTTTCCTCTCAAATAGGAGGATAACCAACGTGGTACGTTATGGTTTAGGTAGAGTACTGAACTCGGTCAAGAAGTGTATCGTGATTGACTGTGTCGAAGGCCTTGCAAATGTCCGCAGCCAACGACACAGTCCGTGCGAGATGTTTTTATTCGTAAACACCTATTGCAATAGTCTGCACTAGAGGCAACATGACAGATGTTGTAAATCTGCCAGGCTTGAAGCCATTTTGATGATCCGAGGTAGGTAGGGCAGCGGATAGTTGGGAAGGAGGACCCGGCAGCTAAAGAAGCATTCAAGTATTTGAATGGCTTCAATGACGTACCTACAACGGGGCTTTTTGAAAGAGACGTTAGTGATAGCCTGCGAAACAACGGCCAAAAGCTTAAACATAAAGCTACACGAACAACCTTAAGTCAGCAGTTCTTTCCGTATTTTATAGTGAGCATTTGGAATAGACTCCCTTCCGACGTTGTCGGCGCGGAGACAGTCAACGCGTTTAAAAATGTCTTGACATACGTTTGAAGAGACATCCTCCACAGCTTAGAACTCCTCCTCCAGGAGTCGCGAACTTTTAATGGCTAGCGCTTCCGAGGCGACTTTAATCTATCTTCTTCTTTCTTCCGCTCCAACTACACAGATAGACATCTCTAAGCTCCACATATCAGCGGCTATTGATCGTGTTGCTGCTTGCGTGCATGCATGCATCATCGTCTCTTTGACTGAGATTCTTCCCCTCCCCTTTTTTTCTTCTTTTTCCCTCAGTCATCTATATCCTACTGACATAATAGCAACAACTCGTAGAGGGCAGGGACGTAAGCCCGGGAGTCTCTTTGGGAATGGGTCTGTTGGTTTGTCCACTGCCGCCTACCTAATCTAATCTCTAGCTGCATGATTATGAAGGCAAGACAGTAGATGGATGAAAAACTGGCTTTTTGCAAGGACAGGTTAAAGATTTTGGCATAGAAAATTCAGCCCCTTAGGGCCGAGGTTCCGTAAGTTAAGAAGGAGAGCCGTGAGTGGGAAGGCGAGTGTTAGTTTCCCAACTGAGCCCAACTAGCTAACGATAACAAATAGACTCATGAAGTGGTTCACCTCTGCCGGTGGAGCGCTGATTGTCAGGTGGGGACCAAGAGGGATGGTGGTAGCTGAAGTCCCCGCAGATCAGCACGTCGGAAGCCTGGAGGAAAGTCAGCAGGCCTGGACTTAGCTTAGAGGAATTGCCGTCATGTCCGCAACGGTTTCTGCGCTTACCTGCAGTCCGCGTCCGAATGGGCCTGTCATGAGATCATTGTTGTTAGGGTGTGTGGCCTTTATTTATTATCGTTGTATCAGAGCCCTACAACTAATGATTCTCTGTATGCCTGTTTGGTGACAGCAATGTCCTTAATCCAGAGTACGGATCCTAAGCCAGCGTTTGTTTTTGTTGGGGATGTTAATGCGTATTACAGAGACTAATTAAATTGGGGTCTGTGTCACCGACTGATGGCCATGGCGAGGCTGCGCTGGACTTTAGCACCATATCTAGTTGTGTGCAGCTTCTCCGGAGGTCCACGCATATTGCTGACAATTGTTTCGATCTCATCATGACTGATGTCCCTGACTTGGTGACTATGTTAGTTGGCTCCTCTATTGGAACCTCAGACCACTAACACCTTGTTGTTTTCTTGGACCTGAACCACGTTGTTCTCGTGGCAGATACCAGGAGAGTGGTGTTAAGAGCAGAGCTAACTGGGATGCTATTACTGGGGCAGTAAGGGCGTTACCTTACTGCCCCAGTGAGGATCCTGTCTCTGAACTTAGCGATTCAACTGCATCTGTTTTGGATCGGTTTGTCCCGAAGAGGACTATACTTGTAAGGTCACGGAACAAACCGTGGTTTGACGATCAGTGTCGGTTAGCTTTCGAAGCTAAACAGGCATTCGGACTTGGCAGCATTCGTGTGGCCGCACTGGCAGACCTATGTAGATCGTAGGGCCGAGGCTAAGCGTGTATATGAGACGGCATAACATCGCCAGAGGCAGCGTTCCAGGGAATCACTGCTGAGTATTGACCATCCACATCGTTGGAGGAGTGAGCTGAATGGTTCAGTTTTCGGCGCTGAACCTTCGTTAGCACTCCTGGTTGGTCCCGGTAGTGCTATCATTACTGATCCCTTGGCTAAGACGGAGCTTTTATCAGCTCAGCAGATATGTGTTGTTATTGTCTCATGGATGTCACCCTGATCCTCGTTTAACCTCTTTGGTGTTCAGGTCTAGTTCTATCAAAGTGCTTCTTGAGGACCTTGATCCTTATGGAAGTGTGGACCGGTAGGCATGTTACCTCTATTTTATAAGCAGCTTGCTGGCGTTCTCGCCCCAAGCTCGGAGCGATCTTCCGCCGCCTGGTACAGTTGGGCTTTTCCCCGTTGTTGGCGAACTGGGAATATTACTCCCATTCTCAAAGGTCCAGTGTCGCCCAATGTCGCCAACTACCGACCTTTTTACACTGACGCCCATTTTGTCGGTGTTCGAGAAATTGGTGGCTTCTAAGCTAGGTCGTTTTGCTGAGACTACAGAATTGCTGCCTACTGGTCAGTTTGAGTACAGAAGTAGTTTGGATTGTTATGACGCATTGTTGTCTGTGTCACACCGTTTACAGTCTGCGTAAGATTGTAGTTCTGAGGCACGAATTGTACAGTTGCACTTTAGTGCGGCATTTGAGGGGGTCAACCTCAGGGGTCGTTTGGGGTGGGTGTTAGGGTTCTGTCCATCATTAGTGATTTTGTTTCTAAGCAAACGCAGAGTGTGTCTGTTGACAGTTTTTTGAGTGCATCAGTTGCGGTGGCATCTGGCGTCCCTCAGGATAGCGTATATGACTGCTACTGTTTGTTCTCTATACTAGTGGCATGTTTTCTTCGCTAGAGAACACGATGATCAATTATGCTAACGATTCCACTTTGATTGCAGTGAGACCTGCCCGCAGCATGCGTGATGCTGTCGCCCACTCTATGAATAGGGATCTGTCACGCATTAGTGCATGGTGTTCAGCCTAGAGTATGCAGCTGAATGCCAGCAAGACCAAATCTATTATTGTCAGTCGGTCTTTAGTACTTTTACTGCAGCATTCACCTCTGAAGATAGATGACAGTTTGTTCCAGGGATCTAACTTCTTGAAGATTCTCGGTGTTGTCTTTGATGAGAAGCTTACTTTTGAGTCGAATATTAGGCGACTGGTATCACGTGCTTCCATTAAGATTGGGCTCATGCGTAAGGTAAATTCTGTGTTTGCTGACAAAGAGGTACGGTAGTCCACAGATGCTTTTTTGCGTTTTTGCTACTTGTGTTGGAGTGTTGCTCGCCGGTCTGGGCTTCAGCTGCTGAGAGTCACTTGCCTGCTGGACTGGCTTGTTTGTTCAGCCGACAGGCTGTGCGCTGAAAGTGAGCTGGTGAATCTGTCCCATATTAGAGTGTTGGCCGAACTCTGTATGTTTTATGAGGTCTACAACAACGAAAGACATTGGTTCTATTCTTTTGTCTCTTCCCTCAATGTATTTAGGAAGCTAACACGTGCTGCGGTTGATGCGCACTTTTTCAGTTGGAGAATGTTAGATGTCGAACTCGTCAGTTCGATCGATTTTTCTTGCTCTAGTCTTTTTCTGTTTGGAATTCGTTACTGGCATCGGCTTTCGGTCATGTTGGCCTGCAGGTGTGTAAGCCAGCTGTTAATGGTTTTTGTTGTATTTTTCGCAACGTTTCGGGCTTTCCGGTGTTACATAATGCTTCATTTGGGTTGTATTACCTATCCGTGGTGGCCTGAGCTTGAAATTTTATTGATAATAATTAAGGACTTGGGGACTAATCGGCGAGATACGAGGAGGGCGGAGAAAGCTACATAGATATTTTGGACATGTAAGTAACCATTGGGGGAGGGGTGGCCACCTTTACCGCCTGGACTTTGATGATCATCATATTAGTGATATTACCCGGGACGAGACTGTCGGTATCCAAAGGGTTAGAGGACATTGAGTGGTGCAAGAGGATGATTATATAACTTTCACCACCCGGGCCAAGTCTGTCCCGTCTCATGGCAGAATAATGGGGGCAGTGACGGGAACTATGTAGAGCGAGCGGATAGTTTGGTCTTCTGGATGCAGGCGACCGAATTCTGCTCCGGGTTAGGAAGCTCTCTACAGCTCCGCTTGGCAGTGTAGTGTGCCATTACAGTAGAGCTCCAGACCCTGCAGAGGCCCTAGCACGGCCGATGAACCCATGTCCACCGCAACCACCTCACCAGGCGGGCCAGCCCCGAGTACCTAATGTTGCGGCCGCAAACGCTGCAGGGCAGTTAGCCTTATTGCACGGATTAGGGTGGATGTCTGCCCTCAGCAGAAGCACGGGGAGGAGGCGGGCCCTGGACGCTCATAGACTTCCTCTACTCCATGAGGTGGACTGCCGTTGGTGGTAAACGACCTACGTATCTCAGGGAACTCCTATCTCCTCGTTTGAGGGGGTGGAGGGAGGGGCAGAAGGTCAGCTCGACACGATAGTTTTTTTTTCGTGTCTTGTATTTGCCTGGCACGTACCTTGGAGATGATTGCGCCTAATTTCCCGGCCAATAGTAACACACTGAGACTACCGAAACTTTCCAGCAGAGGTTCAAAAATAAAATAATATATACTAAAGCTTTATGGAAGGACCGAGCCTTCACTGTAAGGATCACGTGCTTCAGTGGTAAAACAATGACCATAACAAAAATAGTATTAACAATAGTAAATATTTGTAAAATTGTTGATTTGTTAGCAAATACTGCCTGATTTTTTCGCTCTTGGGCAAATAGCTGGAGAATGCCAGAAAGTGTGAAATCGAAGAGAAATCATTCTCATTAAAGCACAACAGAACTACTTTTAATTTCTAATCTACTTTTAATATTCCTAATTTCATCGAAATGTATCACCTACAGGAGCTGAGTGCGCCAGGGTCTGCCGGGCCAATGACACCAAACTCTGCTACTTCCACTTCAAAGTTCACCTCTACCAGACCCTCACTAGGTGCGCAGCAGCTGCCTGTCAAATAAGCCGGGTTCACACTGCCGTCCTGGTCCCGAACTCAGTACAAAGTGTCCGATTTTGCGTTGTAAATAACAGAAAAGTACACAGCTCTGTCAGTTCTAATTGGCACCGAATAGATTTTACACATCGTCGGAATAGCGCGGTGCAGCTTGGCGCAAAAAGTCCAAGAGATTTCTGAAACTTGTGCTTGTGCCCCTCGCCTAGCCAGCAGACGGTTACTGTTTTAACAAGTCTTTCGGTAGACACAATTCAGGCATTTACGTCCTTTGTGCTATACGCGCATAGACGAAAAAACTACAGTAGTGTGAGTCCGTGTTTGTTTTTCTTATTTTCGTTAGCGTTAAGCCCATTACCACCGAAAACGACTATTTGGTGCCGTATTAAACACGGCGACTGCTACGGTAATTGTTGCCAGCTATGGACAGTAAAGGGTTAAGCGGATCACAGGATTTACCGAGTCTGCGTAATACGCATCGTCAGCATACAGGCGGTACTGGTCTTTTCCGTGGTATTTGGTTGGCGGGCAAACATTTTGCCGTTAAGGAGATTTACTGTCGTATCCCGTGGCACATTTTTTCTTTGAATAATAAAAAATTGGAGTTCTAAAGCGTGGTATACACACTAGTCAAAGGGACGAGATTCCTCAGCTAATTGTCCGCATGCTTTGCTGAACTCCCATAAAACACAGCTTTAAGTTTACAAAAAAAAGTGTAAGAATATCAGTCGTCAGTTCAGTTAGCTCGAAGGTGCCGTTGCTTAAGTTTGGGACTTCTCTTCACACTTGGAGGGAATTATGCCTCAAAATACTTTGTAAATGGGCGCTATGTTAATAGACAGCAACACATTCAGACGCGGAGATGACAAAACTCGTTCTTGCGACTAGCGTGTGTACACAGTACACGCTGTTGCTCTGAAGTGTGAAGTGTTGTACAAATTCCGGTTAGATACGCCTAACTTAGTTAGAAAAAATTGAAACGAAAACGCTAAACCATCACAGAAATAGCTAGAGCACTCTGAGAGTGCATACCTCCGCCAAGCAAGGCAACGGCAACAAAAACTTCAGATTGGGTCTGAAACCATGCCATGCCTTAGTTGTATCAACACCAAACTTTAATCACATGTGCCTTTTAACAGTATTAACAGATTCAGTAAATTTCTTAAAAATCCGTTCATACTTTTTTGAGTTAAGCTGCTGCAAACATTCTGTCAAACATTAGTCAAACTCACAAAAAACCAACTGATCCTCACCAAAATTAAATCAATTATGTCTTTTAACATTACTAACAACTCCTGTAAATTTCATAAAGATTTATTCTTCACTTTTTGAATTATTATGCTAACAAGCATAAAATTAAAAACAGCGACAAACAAACGATCAGCTCATCATAAAAATTTGGTGATTTACTCTTCGTGATATACCTAACAATTCTTGTAAATTTCGTAAGAATCCGTCCATAACTTTTTGAGTCATGGCATCAAGAAAAATGAGGCTGCCAAACACACGGATGAATGGATCTTCATCAAAAGTAGATCATCTGTTCCTCCTAACATACCTAACAATCCCTGTAAATTTCGTTGAAATCTGTTGATAACTTTTTGAGTTATCTTGGTGACAGACAGTCGTGCCACCCCCACTGTTCTTTGTTACCTCCGACAAGGAAGTTATGTTTTCGTCGTGTCTGTCTGTCTGTTTGTCTCGTTGTCTAATTGTCAGCAAGATACCTCAAAAAGGTATGAACGGATTTCAACGGCATTTACAGGGATTATTAGGTATGGTAGGAGGAACAGATGGTTAACTTTTAGTGAAGATCCGTCTATCGATTTGTTTGGTTGTTTGCCTGCCTGCCTCATTTTTTATTACCTTAACTCAAAAAGTTATGGACGGATTTTTATGAAATTTATATGAGTTTTAGGCATATTACACAGTGTAAATGACCAAATTTTTGTCATAATATGTTGGTTCGTTTGTTTTTTGTTTGTCGCGGTGTTTGATTTCATGTTTGCTAGCACAGTTACTCAAAAATTGTAAACGGATCTTCATGCAATTTACAGGAATTGTTAGTAATGTTAAAGACATGATTGATTTAATTTTGGTAATGATCGGTTGGACCGTTTGTGTTTGACTAATGTTTTGTCAGAAGGTTTGTGAGCAACATAACTCAAAAAGTTATGAACGGATCTTCAAGAAAATTACAGAACGTCTTTACTCTGTTTAAAGGCACAAATGACTAGATTTTGGTGTTGATATAATTAAAACCATGGTTTCAGAACCAATTTTAATTCTTCCTTACCGTGCATTGTTTGGCGGAGGCATGCGCTCTCAGAGTGCTCTAGTTTATGAAGTGCTACGTCCGACTCGTCGTAACTCGCTTGCAAAAAATTGGCTGAATCAGTCCCAAATTTCTAACGTATTTCACTGAGAAACATCGTTGAAGATTGCTAATGCTAAATCCAAGTTTTATATTTAAAGATACTGCACTCTTTTCTAAGGCTAGGAGCGCACGACAGGTTCCGCTAATGACATTGCAGGTTTTACCGGCTATTATCTACATACAAGAAGTGCGTAACTGAGATGGCATGTTTCTTAGAGAACGTAAATAGAAAACTTATGACCATGTCGCCAACAGTAGCACTTAGCCAACTAAGCATGTGCTTCTTTATTCTGTGTATCTTTTTTCAAGGTTTTCTATCATTTTTTTTAATATTCAATTCAGGAGTACTATAAACCAAATATTTTCCTAAATTCATTCATATTTGGTCATTACAAGTTGGGTTAGATTTAAAGAAGTTCGTGAAATAGTTATATTTCATTGATACGAAATTAATGCATGTACATACGATTGATACGAAATTACCGTTTGAACGAAGTATATTGCCCTTTCCACCAGTTTGTTGCAATTAATTGTTGCAGATTTAACTAGTGTATATCGAAATTTACTCCCTTAATTGATTTTGTGTGTATACTGTAGCTGTAATTGACTATTTACATCGTCGTAGAAAATCGCCCAACTTTTTTGCGCGTATGATGAGTAGGGTACCGACTGTAGTTGATAACTCACAGTATCCAGTCCTTCGGAGGAGGCATAGGATGGGTCATGGACCATAGGATTAGCTTTGCCCATCCTTTGTAGGCTAATAGGAAGTCTCACCTCCATTAGGGCCTCGATATGTCTTTCTGTTGAGCCCACTTTGTTTTCTTCCATGATCATAAAAATGAGGATTGTGTATGGTTCTGTTTTTCCTATGCTTCTCTTGAATTTTGGTTCCCATGCGCGTTGATCGATCCAGTTTGAGAACGTCCTTATGCATAGTTTCCATTTCTTTCAAAGTACTACCTTCCTCTTCCTTTCTTGGAATACCTTTGTATCGGTTTAGGTAGGCTTCAACTAAATTACATATTGTGCTTCCCCGTTTCTACCGACATATGTCCCTTGCTCTTTCCTCTGTGATATCGTTCCCCTCGGACACGGAGGCTTAAACTTTCTGACAATAACTAACTATACATATCGTACTATCAAGAGAGTGACTGTAATTTGCACCAGTATAAATTATCCATTGCAGGGCCTGCTACGACTGTCCCCAAAACATCACTGACTGCCTGCGGCCAGAGTGCATACCAGGCGCTGGACACAGACGACTCCTTACCTTGGTCAATAGACAGCTGCCTGGTCCCGCTATTGAGGTGGGTAACTCAGGCAAACTCTGCAGTATGTATGTTGGCTTATGCCCAAGGCTCTTGCACTGTATAACTTTATAGATTTCTACTCACCTGCCGTATTATAATCTCTACTTGGTTTTATAAAGAGCAACTTGTGGTATTTTTTATTGACATCGTTGGTTAACCCTGTGGAATCACCTTGTAGCGGCTGCGGTGGAAAACTACAATACCGTAGAAGCGGAAACATTTGAAGATTTTCAAGGGTACTTTGGAAATTTTTGTTGGAGCAAGTTTTTGAGAAATCATGGAAGCAGATCCTCCTTATACAGCAGAAAGGCATTACTTCTGGGATATTTGTGCAGGGGAATTTCCGTTCCTAGCTGTCAAGCGCAGCGTACAATATGTGAAAATTATTTCACCAGCAAAGAAGACAAAGTTGCTATTACTGCAGATACGTTGTAACTTGTTTGCCACGACGTTAATATGCCACGCCGATATTGAATTTATACGAGCTATATTTTGAACTTTAATTCCCAGTAATACCGTAAATATTGAAAACGAATGAGAGTAGTTCTATAGAATGAGAAATACAGTGCGCATTACTAAGGGAGTATTCGATTGGGTTGTCAAAGTCGATCTAAGCCAAGCCCACTCGATTTGACTTGTCTTGAACTGCTGACAGGAACTTTGCGTCGGCCAACCTGCATTGTGTTGCAGGTGTTAGCAGCAACACGATTATGTTGGGCCGACTGAGAACTCCAGTTCACGAGATAAGATTGAGTTCTTGGGAGTCTCAATCCTTTGATTTTAATTTCATATTCTCATTATGTTTTTTTTCGCGTCAACTCTGTTGAAGCGGCGTTAACCTGAGCGGAAGATAGTTTCATTATTATCCCTTTAATGAGTGGTAGGCATTGTACCTTCGACACTGTGCACACCAAATGCTAATTTTCCCTACTGTTATTAAGTATTCAGTATTCTTATGTTAATAGTAAGAATGAAGACCTCAGGCTGCTGAACCCTACATATGTGATGGACATGGCATCCATATGAGAAATAAATGAGCTTTGTTTTATTTCGTTTAAAGGGTCAGCATCTGAATCTTTAACTAACGGGTCGAACCAACGCACCTGTCTCAAGCTTCGGACTAGTGAATCGAGTCGGCTTGGCTTAGATCGACTTTGACGACCCAATAGAGCATGCCCTTAGTAAAGCGCACTTTATTTCTGACTCTGATACGTCTATTCGATTTCAAAATTTCTTTATATTTTAACATATGTAGAATAAAAGATGTTGAACCAACATGTCAGGGAAAAATTCTGTCACGTGTATTATGTATTTAAAACGGGCTAAAACTGACTGTCCTGCAGTGAATCTAAAGGCGAACTATGAATTATCTCCCTATGTTAGCTTTAAAATATGAGTACTTCAGGGTTTTGCGCCTCTAATATGTTGGGCACTGCATCCAAATGAAAGAAATGAATTTTTCTGTTTGTTTGAACCTATGTAGCTTTACATAAGTAAAGCGTCCACATGAAAAGTTAGATGTTTTTCTGACTTTGCTCTGTAGGCTCTTCTTTCATTACATCTTTCTTTTTTATTTTTTGCTTCTGACTTAACCTTTTGACAGGTGTGCAAAGGCGACAGAGTTCTTGTGGAGGTAGAAAACGAACTGCCGTCCTCAGGTGTGACGTTCCACTGGCACGGGCTGACCATGGACGACGACCCTTACATGGACGGCGTTAGCGGGCTGTCGCAGTGCACGGTGCGCCCAAGAGAGAAATTCATGTACACCTTCAAGGCAAATTATCCCGGCACCCACTTCTGGCACGGACAAGAAGGTGATTTATTTATCTTACGTATGACCAACGTACACGGCCCTAAAGGAGCCAGGTTCACACGATTGCCAGTCAACGTGTTTCATAAGCTAATCGTGAGAATATGTGCTGAACCCTGGTAAATACAGCTGCTGTGGGTCTACAAAAAGTCTCTAAAATGTTAAATCAGTTTGAATCGCAAGCAGGGCTAGAATAACCATTAGGCACGATAAACACGTGCTTAGGGCATCAAGGGAGGATGGGGGAATGGGGAGGGTGCCAGTCTTGTAAGCGTCATAAATGAAGTTGTGGATATTTCTTCAGATTTGAGGCGAATTAGAATTCAGATAAGTTTAAAGTTTTTCCTGACATAACAGATACAGCTGACGCATTCGGACGCGAACTTGAGGAAACGCGTTCGTTCGAGTATCGTGTGAACCCGCCTTTACACGCCAACGGTTGCAGTATGACCACATTTACTTTCAAACTGAATGACAGCAACTTGATAATTTTCAGTTTGCATTTGAATTCACTGTATAGAGAGGGTGAACTAACTCTGCACAACAGTGTAATATAGACTTCTAAAACTGGAAATGTTATTTAGCAGCATGTTCAGTCTTTATGTTACAGGACTAATTCTGTCATCTACCATGTGCATAAGAACATTACAGTGTAAACCATAAAAGCACAAATCATATGTGCTTTATGAAAAAATAGGATTTGGCATCAAGTAGATTAGATTAGATGGACGGCAGTATACGCACCGGCAGGCTCATTCTCAGAGAGCCGCCGGGACTTGCGTCCCGGCTCTCTATGAGCTATTGCCATTATCAGTATCCTTCAGATGATTGAGGAAAAATGAAGAAAAGAGGGGGGGGGGCGACAGTTGACTTAGTCGGTAAGAAAGGAAAAGTCAAGTTGATTGGATCCCTATTGTGACACCAGCACGCACTGGTTCGGGCCGTAGATATAGGCCAACTCACCTCAGAAGAGTGTACGGCTACAGTCGACAACGGAGCATTAAGAGCTATGGCACCATCGACGGAAGACTCTCTAGCAGTGACCCGTGCCCTTCTACTTTCCTCATTTCTGGGAAGAGTAACAACCCCCACTGCATCTCTGCAGATATCAAAGGATGAATTAGCGCGTCAAGTGCCGCAAGAGCTCGCTTGCCTGGGTTGGCATTCGAATATGCAACAATCAGTTTCATGAGTTCAGCACTCTAGACTGCCGCTACCCTGTCTCCAGGGTATAAGATAAACAACCCAAAGGCACAGTTTACTATCAAGTGCTATAGCAACGCTTACGTATTTAATCCTAGAGTGAAATAAATAAAACTCGATGAATGAGAGACGAAGAGAAAGTGTTAGAAATACCTGCTGTCTCGGTAACGTCGGCGGAGCGGTTCATGTTCTTACATTTTGATGCGAGCGTCTCTGTGCCATGCCGCGTACGAGGACTGTTTGCAGAATTCATTTTACAATGCCGTCTTTGTGTACTTTTTTGGCTGCAGTATAAGCCCTAATCCTTTTGGAGGTACAGTATATGGTAAGTTATTCCCACTAGAGTATTTTATACAGGCACTGGGCGCTACCCGTATAAGAAAAATGATGACTTTCCTTTAACTTTTCTCCACAAGTTGCATGGTACTAAAAATAAAAAGTAAAGCAAAAACAGTTAAAGCTAGGTTGTTTTGTTAATTTTAGGAAGTCATCAGTGATCTTGCTTTGAACGATTTTCGCTTGTTTATTTTAAGAATTAGAAGCATTAATGCTAAAGTGAGTTTTAATTGCATTGTACTACCATTAAGACATGAATACCCCCAAAAATTATCAAGCGTCGTGTTCGTTTGTTTACTGTTTTGAATAATCTACCTCCGGCTGCACAATAACACCACTTTTGGCTTATGTCGCAGGTCTACACAGAGGCGACGGACTCTACGGTCCTTTGATCATCCGCAAACTCGATGAAGAGGAACCGAACAAAATTTTCTACGACCACGACCTCACTGCGCACGTGCTCACGGTAATGTATCTGGCACCCCTCCTGCGAGTGCCACATATGTGCCATAAAATTAGGTCAGCTCATTGTCATATCAAGTCGAACATCCAAGGTTTTCCAAAGACTGCAGCCCAAGTCATAGGAAAGGTTGCTTGCTTGCTTAATGCTGTCCGTTGGTGCCGACAATGACGTCACTCCTCTGCTAAGTATAAAAGAAGACGTTCAAGTAGTGATGTTGTTTCAGTATCTACCGGTGGGTTCTCATGTGGCTGAGGAGTTCGATGCGCGCAGCACAGACACGGCCGCAGACCTCGCGCACGTGCTGCTCCGCAGCTACAGGAGCCCCGTGGCGCCTCTCGCGTCTCGCCACTGCAGCCTCGTCATACGCCTGGGCGAAGTGCTCGATACACCTGGCGCACACATGACTCCAGGCAGCCCGGTCAGAAGCGTGTGCCTCAAGTTCCCGTTGGTCAATATCACACTTCTTCAGGACCATGCCGAGGCTGTCCTTATATCTCTTTCGCTGGCCTCTTGCAGACCACCCACTTCCAGCAAGCTCACCATAAGGGGCCACACTAGGCATTCATCCTCGCAACTTGCTGTCAGGACGCACAGCTTGTACGTCTTCGAGCAGCAAAATTGCTGCTAGGAACAGACAAGTTGCGCCTACGTGGCGAAAGGTTGCTTGAGGTTTTCTATGGCAACCAGTTGGTCGTACAGCCGAGTAAATGGAATTTGTGTTTACAGTGTGATTCTGAGTGCTTTTTAAAACCGCCTTTCGTGTTAGCTATTTGTAAAAGGTTTTTAGTTACTCATCCTATGAACTGAGATGAAATAAAAAAATCTGTTCACATTGTGGCGTTTTCGCTGATAATTTCTGCCGTCAAATCCCAGCTCTGTGCGCTTTCGCGGGCGTCCATTTTGTTAGATATTTCCGCGCGATCCAGGCTGCAAACAAAACAGGTTTTTCCGCAAAACGAATATATTAGGCATTCCATGAGGCTTTCTTGTTTCTTTATGAACATTTTAAAAGCTCTTAAGCCTCTCTGATTTCTCTGCAAATTTGATGAGAAATGTAAACTTCAACACAGTAGTGACAGTTATGGAAAATACTGAATTGACGGTAAACATTTTATCTCCTTTTTGTGGGCACAGTGGTGTTTATGTTGGTAGATAAAATAAATGTTCGAACCCTTTGCACTACCTCTGCGGGAACAGAAAATTATCGAGTTACCTTTACTAGTCAATCATTTCTGGAGTTGCTCTCCAAGCCAGTCGTTTAATTTGATTGAATGTATTGCCGCGCCCTCGAAAGCACGACCGCTTGGTCAAGAAAAGTTTGAAAATGTTAACCTAAGCTCACTTGGCAGTACGTGCATTGCTGTAGCACGCTATAAGTAGTATCTGCATTTACAATGATTGTTTATTCCTAATTGTATCGATACTAGAAGTAAAATAAGTTATTACTAGTGACAAAAACTGCAGCTTCTTTGGATCAAGGCGCATGAGCAACGAAGCTCTGCGGAACATGTGCGTGGTAGTCTGGACGGGACTTGAAAAAAAAGAAGAAAAAAAAAAGTATGGCGGATGAGCAGCTTCCCGTCGCTAGTGTGTCACCTACAGTCGTTCCGATACACAACAAGGATTTCTGAGTGAGTTGCGCGTTGCTCGTACGAACGCCTAGTGTGGCCCCTGCATTTGAGTACCCGCCTGAGCATTCTATTGTCTGGCATGCGGATTGTGCGACCAACACTCCTCAGCTGCATCTGGGCCAGTAAATCTCGATTGAGAGTGTTTGGGTTCGTCTCATCTCCACCCGTGGAACTTTGTGCCACCACTTCAAACCCAGTATAGCCCGAAGGCACCCGGCGTGGAATTTTTCCAGAGGCTTGAGAAGTCTTCTGTATGGTACAGCAAGATAGAAAGGCAAACAGCCTTTTACACGGCCCCTTTGGTGTGGATTCCCAGGTTCTTGTTGAGAAACCGCAACAGTTTCTCAAACGTTGTGGAAGCCAGACCTATTCTCCGCTGAACCTCGTCATCGATGTTGCTGTTCGTATTGAGGACCGACCCCAGATAAGTAAAATGGTCCACATCCTTGAGCGAAGCGCCGTTGACATGGAAGATGGCTTGGGCTACATCCAGTTCAAACGTACTTAGAGTCTATGTTTTGCGAGTATTGATCGTGAGTCCCGCAAGGTAGTACGCCCCAGCAATAGCATCGAGGTTGCGCTGAAGACCTCGAGGGTCGCAGCTCATAACAGCCGTGTCATCTGTGTACTGCAGTTCCACCACAGAATCACCGCCGATGAGACCTCTCGCCCTTAGTCGGCGTAAGTTGAAAAGGCTATCGTCAGAGCGGTATCTCAGAGGAACGCCATCTTCAGGGTCAATTCCCCGTTGGGTGGCGGTCATCACTGCAGCTAGGAACAGAATAAATATCACGGGAGCAACGACGCAGCCCTGTCTGACTCCCGTGCTCACACCAAACGGGCCGGACTTAGTGCCGCCTCCAAGCACTCATACCTCAGCCCCGTCGCGGAGCGCTTTCGTCACCGCCAGGAACATTTGTGGGCAGCCAAACCTTCGCAGCACATCCCACAACAGCTCCCTATTCACGGTGTGGAACGCCTTCGTACGATCCACAAAGACCGTGTAGAGACTGATGTTACTCTAAGCACTTTTTTTTGTTTCTGTCGGGCAACAAACACCATGTCAGTCGTGCCCCTGTGCTTCCGGAATCCACATTGACTCTCTGGAAGGACGTCCTCTGCTACAGTGCCGATTGGCGGCTGCAACAAAATACTTGTAAGCACTTTTCCTCCCGTTGACAGCAGAGAAATGCCACGGCTATTACCGCAGTCGGCGGCTCACCTTTGTGTTTGTACATGCTCACTAGATCAGCATCTTTCCGCTGCTGCGGGACACACCATGAGCTCCACACCGCCTCGATAAAGGAGCTCATGCAGTGAGTGGCTGTTTCTTCTCCGCATCGGAGGACCTCCCCAGGGATGCCGTCTGGTCCCGCAGCCTTGTTGTTTTCAGATCCCCAAGTGCCGTCCTGACTTCATTGGCAGAGGGAAGATCATTCAGTTCATCCAGAGTCGAAAGCTCAGAAATTTCCTGCAAGATTCTACGATCCGGGGAAGTGTGCCGATTGAGTAGATTTCGATAATGCTCGGTCCAGCGAGCGGGAATTGCCGTCCTGTCGGTTAGGTTAACAGAGTGCCACCGTCAGCTGTCCCGCACCGGCCTGTGCGGCTCCATCCTATGCTCTGTAAACCTCCTTCACAGCTGAGTAAAACTGCTGTTTGTTGCCGCTGTCCGCATATCCTTGGATTTCCTGGGCCAATCTGCTCCACCAGCTGTTTTGCATGGCACGCAGCTCACGCTGTGTCCGAGATCGAACCTCTACGAACGTGGTGCGGTTCTGGGGAGTTGGGTGGTCGAGCGCATGTGAGAAGTAAAGGTGCCTTGACGCGCACCACAAATAAGAAACCCACATGCACGAGTCCGTGCTGCAGATAATTCCCCCAAGAGCCCAGAGAAGCGCACGGCTACGGTCGATCACAGAATGTGAGCTATTGCGTCATAGCCGGAAGGCTCGTAATAAGTCCTCAACCGTTCCCATTTCTGAGTGGACCAGCGTTTTCCTCACCCTATCAGAATGACTTTGGATGAGAAGGAAATGCTGAAGCTGCATCATTGCACAGCAAGACTTCATTCCCAGGCTCGGGAATTGAATCATGGCAATGAGCGAATCAGCTATCTATGTTAGGAGGAACAGATGATTAAATTTTGGTGAAGATCCATTTTATCTTTTATCGCTTGTTTGTTTGTTTATTTGTTTGCCTGTCTCTTTTTTCTTGGCTCTATAACTCGAAAAGTTATAGACGGATCTTCCTGAACTTTTCAGGCAATGTTGGAGCTCATACTAAGAGTATATGACCAAATTTTTGGGTTGATCTATTTGTTGGCATTTTTCTCACCTCTCGCTCACTTGACACCGTATAGGACTTAGCCCAGGGGATCATACTGCCTTTAACTCTTGATACCTGCTTCACAAGTGTAAATCGTTACAGTTTTTGTCTGTTTGATT
>LQNS02278174.1:33192810-33208449 GCA_001587735.2 Parhyale hawaiensis | reverse complement strand
CCGACTGTACTCGCCCGTTTTTCTTCCGCTTCCCGTGCCGCTCGACGCCTATATGAGGACCCAATAGCCCACTGTGTCATTAGCCCTCTAGCTCCCACCCTGCTAACACCATAACTTAGGTCTCCTTAAATAATAATAAAAAAATTTGTTAGGTATCCATTGAAGATTTTATTAGGCTTCTGAAAATGGGAGAAGTATCCCGAAACGTCAAGTTTTAATTATTAGTTCGTGTCGACTTTTTCAATTTTATAATTTACCAAAGGATAGGAAATCGTTATATACATGCGACTGACTTTGTTACGCTTAGATTCATCTTTTATTTGGTCTAAAAAAAGATGGCAGGCACGTTTTAGCTACATAAACAAGTTTTTTGTATGATTGTTTTTAGCCTTAGAACCTATGGTCAGATTCTCATTTGGGTTGTATTGCACTTACATATGCCCCACTTCTTTCCTAAGTTCTGCTCTGAATTCGCGCTTGTAGCGAGCTTGTTTTGTGAATTAGGTTTATTATTAAATCACACCAGACTGGTAACGTGGGAATAGAGAAACTCCATGAGGTTGACAAACCTCCACGCAACCAGCCCAGCGAGTGAAGAAAAAAAAAAGAAAATGAAAGAGAAGATCCGAGATCACAGACTAGCTCTGTGTAAAGATCATTTAAAGCTGCCAATACCCGCACCAGCAAAGACGGAGCCATCAAGACCATTCCAAAGATCCACACACGATGGAAAAAACGAACGAGAATACTGGCACGTATGGCATCGTAACGGTTCCAACGCTGACTCATGAAGAGCACCAGTACGCCGAGTATGCCTCACCCGAACAAAGGGCTCCGGAAGAAGATCATACAGTGGATGTCTAGGGCAGTTATAAATTTTATACAAAAAACAGACCCCACGAACTCTGCGTCGATGTGCCAGATCACAAGGCACAACACCATCCAGCATAAACGCACATCGACGAACCACTTTGTGAAGCAAACACTAAAGACAATCGGTAGCAGAACCCCAGACTACGGAGCAGCATTCCAGAAGAGGGAGGGCATAGCAATTACTATTATTACCTCCGCCAAGGAGGTGGAGGGCCGCCGTGGCGTAAGGATAAAGTTCTTGCTGCTACTGAGCCAAACACCCTCCAAGCACGCCTCATAAGACCATTTTTCTACGATGCACGTGAGGCAGCCGTGGGGCTCAAACGTCAGCGTTGGATCAAAATTGACACCCAAGATTACCCAAGTCATCAACCACAGGAAGTGACACAGTGACAACATCCAGTATGAGTGCAGGGAAAGGCGGTCTCACTGTACGTGACCTGGAAATGAGCATGGTCTTAGTCTTGCTCTTATTTAGCCTTATCCCCCACCTAGAACATCAGGAATCCATCGCTTCCAAATCATGCTGAATGGATTCTGAAACCACCAACCAATCAGTAGGCTTTTCGCTGACAGCCAGCAAAGTAACATCATCAGCGTAACCAACAAGTAAATTATTAACAAGATCAAACAGGTCCGCTGTACATACAGTGAATAACAAAAGGCCCAGAACACTACCCTGTGGGACACCAGAGACCACGTCCAAAAACTCACTCCTCTTCCCGTCAACAACTACACATTGACGTCTGTCAGATACAAACTGACTAATTACCGCGAAAACTGAACTATCAATACCCATCAATCTTAGCTTATGGAGCAGTCCAAGGTGATTCACGCCATCAAAAGCAGCCCTGAAGTCAAGCTGTACCAATCTTGCCTCATGAACCCCATCAAGAGCCTGCTGCAACATATGATAAATATGAAGCCGAGCATCACAAGTTCCCAAGCGCTTGCGAAAACCATACTGTGTTGGGGGAAGGACACCCTGCTTCTCAAGAAAACGACCCAACCTGGACGCAATCAATCTCTCATACACTTTCGATAAAACAGGTGTGATCGAGATGGGTCTATAGTCGGAGGTTCGGGATGAAACAAAGCCCTTCGGAACAGGCGTCACATGAGCGACACGCCAGCATTCCGGAAAGAGCCCTGCCGTAACATCCGACGGAACATGGAAGCAAGCGGGGCTCCAAGTACACAAGCCACCCTTTGAAGAAAGAGAGGAAACATCCCCGATGGATCAGTGTCCCCATAGGGGTCCAGGTCAAGAAGAAGGCGGTGTACTTCAAAACATCTGAAAGCAAAACCGGAGAACCTCGGCTCGGGATCACACGCTATAGGAGGGTGCACCCGGTTCCGGCTCTGCTTCCCGTCAAAGTAGCGCAACAAAAGGCCCGCCTTGGCAGCGGGGTCCGGAACAAGATTACCACCAGCACCAGTTAAAGGGGGGGGGGGCAGAAGAGCTCACACCAAGCACAGCGCTCTTCAAGGAGGACCACCACTTATGTGGGCTAATAGACGAAGCTAACAACTCCCTGGACCTCAAATTATGCTCCCCCTCAGCTTCCTCATAAGTAGCACCAGCCTGACGCTGCAGTTCCCTGAAACTCTGAAAGTCAACAGCAGACCGGCTAGTATGCCATCGGGCATATGCCTCCCGCTTCAACTGGTACGCCTTTCTACATGCATCATCAAACCAAGGCTCATCGCCTGTCCTGACCGTAATGAAACGGGAAGGGACATAGGCGCGCACCCCGTCAGAGAAAAGCCGATCCAAAGTAGACCCAGGATCAGTAGACATTCTCACAACACCCCAAGGTAGCGCAAGGATGGCGCTAGAGACGGCGTCCCAATTCACTCTGGACTTCAAAAATATTTCACGCCTAACAGTGACTCTGGGGACCCGCTGACGGACTTGCTGCGTCGCAGAGAGGGCACCAGGGTCCGAGGAACCAGTGGGAGACACCACTGACACTCCAACCAAATCAGTAGGTCAAGAACATCTCCCATGAAATGGGTGGGACCCTCAACCAACTGCTCACAACCAGAGGCACTCGCAAAATCGAAGGCTGCATGGCCATGGCAATCGGTCCTCCCAGAGCGTAACCATTCCACATGGTGACAATTAAAATCGCCCATAAAGACAAAAGCAGCACGCCTATCCGATGACTGAATCCTAGCCA
Organism: Parhyale hawaiensis; assembly: GCA_001587735.2. Taxonomy (NCBI): domain Eukaryota; kingdom Metazoa; phylum Arthropoda; class Malacostraca; order Amphipoda; family Hyalidae; genus Parhyale; species Parhyale hawaiensis. The sequence goes on along the minus strand of LQNS02278174.1, from coordinate 33,205,393 downwards.
TAGCATTTAAGAGACCGTCAAAGACCCCATCATCCGCAGACGGTCTGCGATACACCGAAAAAAAAATAAAGGTCCTGCATGAGCCACAGACTCGAAGCACCATCAGCTCACAACACGGACACTCTTATTCACTCTTACTAGACACAACAACTCCTTTTCGAACGTAGGCAGCCTCACCCCTAAATCCAGGAGATGAGTCTCGCAACCCCTGCACCGGCTTTTTAAAGTTCGGGATCATCAGCTCAGAAACATGACGATGGCTTGAGACGAGCGTCTCCGAACATAGCACCAGATCACGACTGGAAGAGGCTACGGCGAGCTTAGCCAAATTTCTATAGAAACCCCGAACATTAGCGCATAAGATGCGGCAAGAGCGAGACCCAGAACCACGAGCACCGGTGTTCACTTCCACGTCCGGATATCTATCAGGCACGCAAAAAAAACAATAAACAGACACCATGAACAAAGGAAATCTTCAAAAAATTATAAGACAAAGCAAATCGACGGTACGATAGCTACGAAAGCGGCCAGCTATCTAGGCGCCCCAGACCCTGCCATCACCAGTACGGGCTTTGGCCGAAAAGAGGAAGAAGAGAAAGGAAAGGAAAAGAGCATCAGGTGGTACTACCCCACGGAAGAGAGAGAGAGGAGCAGACTGTGGAAAACTGAGTACCCAGCTATGGCACCAGCCTGTTCATCTCCACGCAAAATCACCTTCTCAGCAGGAACTGCGGCTAGCTGTAACATCCCCTGCGGAGAAGGCACTCGGGACCCTTGGGTGTGTGAGGCCCAAATATATTGTGGCAGGCAAAGGGTCCGCCATAGCCTATTTGTAAGAACTGGAAAACTTCACTTTGTGGAGAGTGCATAATGTATCTGTTTCTATCCATTTCTGCATTACTGCCATACGTAGGTATGATGGACATGTTCGCCCTAGACCTAGAACTGTGAGGGATGAAAAGCGAAAAACACGTGGCAGATATCCAGTACCGGGAGTCAGTTTGGGGATCCTTTATGCTTCCGCTAACCTCCTGCACTCCAAGTTTTCCCATAAAATATTCCGCTGGCAGGAGTGAAGGAGATGAATTTGACCTCGTGCAGGCGATGTACTCGAAAGGAGAACTTCAGAGAGCTCGGAAAGACTTGAATAGGGCTAGCCTACTTTGATTACTGGAAATACAGTAAGACGTTTGGTTGAAGTTCACTGCTGTTGCAGTAGTGTTTCTATGAAACTCACATCTTTGATCATTGGGTATATAGAGCTTAATTAAGTAGTTGCTTCTCATCAGTTGATGGTAAAGGCTGTCTTTAAAGGAATCATATCATATAATTNCGTTTGGTTGAAGTTCACTGCTGTTGCAGTAGTGTTTCTATGAAACTCACATCTTTGATCATTGGGTATATAGAGCTTAATTAAGTAGTTGCTTCTCATCAGTTGATGGTAAAGGCTGTCTTTAAAGGAATCATATCATATAATTTATTATCTAGTCATTAACTGTAGACCGAAATAATTCATTGTATTGGCATTGGATGCTGAAGACCTCAGTACTGTAAATAATGAATTTTTTTCATGTATTCTTAGGTTTTACCACAGCCATAAAATTATTCATAGGTGAAAGTCTCATTTTTTCACGTCTCTAGGCGAGCGTTGGGATGCAGTGCTCGTAGCTGACCAAACACCTGGTCGCTACTGGCTCACAGCTTTGGGTGAGGGGCAGTGTGAGGGCCAATCACAGAGCGTCGTTGTGTCCTACAAGGCGTCTGTTGCTGACCCCCTGCGGGACGCACTGAATATCAGCGCTGCTCCTCCTCCTGCCGCCCCTGCTCAAGAAGACCTGGACCTGCCTTCTGACGCTATAATAACTACGGATTCTTCTGTACTGGTGAGTCCTGAAGTTGCGGTCCGTACCATAGTTAGTATAAATGTGGTGTCTGTTTGGCATTTTCCCTGTCGCAAAAAGTTACAGCATTTTAAAAAACTGACAATACTATATCTAGAACTGATGAAATCCTTCCCTTTGCATTTTGAAACGGGAATTCGCCTGATCAATTATTTCAGTTTTAATGCCATTCTGTATTACCTATAGATATTGGGCTGTTGGGGTTCGCTTGTGTGGACGGTCCCTGATGACTCTTGCGAGCCATCCGGCCTTCGCTGACTGACCTACTCAGACTGGCCGTGGGAGTTAGATGCCCCTACGGACGGTTCCTGGTATCACTCGCGGGCCCTCCGACTTGTGCTAAGAGGCTCAGGGTAGCCTCTCCGGCCATCTGCCTGAGCTAGCATAGGGATCTCTCCTCCCGTGTCAGACTAAGCCAAACCCTAGAAAGATCGAGGGTGCTGCCAGCGCCGTAGTGGGTTTGCTAAGGCTTTACCAGAGGTATCCTGGAATGACCTTGGCGCGCTGTCTACGCCACATTTAGTGTTTGTCGTGTGCCAGACTACAGCTACGATCTTTCCGACGAGCTACCTCTCAGACGGGACACTTTGTTCAGACTATACAGTTTATTTCGAAAAAACTGGCTTTTCTCTGGAATGCTCTTTACTGGAAATCGAAGAGTGTCCCGTCATTCCCCTCAGGGGGCATAGAATGGGCCATAAGCCAAACGATTAGGTGGTTTAGTATCGCCCATCTTATGATATAGCAAGCAACGACCTCAGTGGGACCCTGTAAGTTACCTTAGCCATTAGCTAGGCCTTTGGGAAATCTGTCTTTCGTGCCCACTTAGCTTCCTTTCAATTTCATACTCCTACAGATCTTACTTTCATCTGTTTTTCCTATTTTTTCCCGATTTGATACTCCCATGTGCAAATTGGTCTTGCGAGGAGCACCTTTGTGCATGGGTTCCACGTTTCTATCGACATACTTTATGTTCCTTTATTCTTCTTCTGTTAGGTTGCCTTTGTAGTGGAAACGTAGACTTAAAAACTACTAAATAATAACACTAATAATGATGTGTAAATATTGGGGCGGATCTGATCACCATAATTCTTCAAAAAAATTTAAAATTCAATGAAAAAACTGGTATCCCTTTCCGCATTTTATTTATTCATTTTTTTACAACTGTTACCAATTTCAATGGCATTCCTTCCCGTTTTGTCCGTAGCATAGTTGGTTTTAATGCAATATCTCTTTGGCTTTTTTGTGCTTTAGTAAAAAGTTCCAGTCCAGCATATTTAAAAACTAGCAGTTTTATTTCTAGAATTGCCGAAATTCTTTTTTTTTAATTTTGAGTTGTTCCCTTTGTATTTTGCAATGGAAATGCCTGTGCAGCATAATCTCAATGTTAATGTCTTTTTATAGCGTAGGTCTAAGTGCTGTGTGGATTTCGCCTCCTCTATTTTTCAAGATTTTTCGAAAATTTAATGAAAAAACTGCAACATACCTATTTCCCTTGCGTTTGTTTGCAAAAATTGCAAATGTTTAAAAATTTCAGTGATATGCCTTATAATTGTGTATCCCGTACCAAAGTTGGTTTTAATGATATATTTGTTTGGCCCTTTTGGCCGTGTCTACACGATCCATCTTTTCGTCGAAGTTTGTGATCGCGGAACGATTTTGATTGACAAACACACGCGGCGAGCCTTCGAAGTTTGTGTTTTTTGTTTACCAGCAGTGCTGGAAATATTTGAGCACGATTACGCGGTGTTTGTCGAACAAAAAGTTAGCAAATTATATTCCACTCTGTAAATATATGTATTTGTTTTAATTATGTTATTTACTAATTAAAGCATCATTTTCTATTTAAATTTACCCGCATAGCGAATTTGTTTATGTTTGATTCGAACTTCTGTACAGCGGGAAGCATTTGGCAACTATATGTTACCAATTAGTAATAACTGTAGCATATTCCTCAAGTTACGTCTGTACCTTCTTTTTTTCATTAGTAAGAGCTACAATGGAGCAAGAGTTACGTTCTAATGGAAGAAACGGATGTGCACAGTGTGAGTTGCAATAGACATTAAAAAAATTTCTATATGAAAAATGAGAAATTATTGTTCTATCGTCTGCATTTTTGCATTTGATGGGATGCCAGTGAGTGAATTTTTACCTATACTTATCGCCAGTATATATAGAGTTTTACCCGTCAATCAGCGTCTACAACTAAAATAAATGTCTGACCGATAAAGTGAGGGTGGAAGTGTTTGTGTTTTCGTTTGTCGATTCTTGTGCTTGTGATCGATGAAGTGATGGATCGTGTAGACGCGGCTTTTGTGTCTCAGCAACAAGTTACAATACATACACTGGAATACTGACAATTTATCACTAAAACTGGCGAAATCATCTTTCATTGTTGCTGTTCTTTTTGCTTTTGGGAGTGGGAATGCCTTTGTAGAATTACCTGTGTGTCTGTCTTTCTACAGTATAGATATCGGGCGGATCTGGTAACTTTGATTTCTGAAGGTTTTTCGAAAATTTAATGACAAAAACACTGAAAAGTACGCCATTGCATTTTTTTTATGAAATCTCTTGCTGTTTCCATTTTCACACGTATTACTTGCAGTTGCTCGTATTACAGTTTGAGTGAAGGCAGTAGGTATCTTTTTTTTTTCTTTAGTAAAAAGTTACCGGTAGAGTAGCCTATAGTAAAAACCTGATCATTTTTTCTCTAGAATTGGCATAGTCCTATTTCTTTGTTTGAGTTTCCCTTATCCTTCGATTGCATAGAGGGGGTGGGGGAGAGGAATGCTTTTTTATCGAAAAAATGCAGTTTTGACAAATTCTTTCGTAATTCCCAAGTTTTGTTCCATATTTTCGCCAATAGCATTTTCTTTTCATAGCCGATACATAGCAGCGTTTACCGTGTAGCTAGCCGAGCCCAGAGATGATAGTTACTGACCACCTATGATCAATTCTAGTATTCAATATATATAGTCGCCCGTCCTATCTGATGGGGAGCAGCGCCCCCAGCGTTATTGCATAGGTTACCTTAGCCATTAGCTAGGCCTTCGGGATGTCTGTCTTCCGTGCCCACTTTGCTTTTTTCCCTCTTCACACTCTTTGTTCTGTTCTTCCTCTTCTTTCCCGACTTGCTCTTCCCATGCTCATTGACTCGTGCCAGGGTTCCACGTTTCTCTTTGCATTCTTTATGTTCCTTATTTTTTCCTCTCTGTGTTTCACAGTGTACTCTGTGGGTAGGGACGCTTGAACTAGGAATATAATAATAATAATCTAATACATAGTTGTGACCGCGGGCAATATGAACTTTATTTAAAAAAGGGTCAGTATTGGCGAGTTGTTGCGATGTTGTAGAAGAGAAAACGAAGGAATATTTCTATCTCAGTCGACGATAATGTTTTCAGACAGGAATATGAGTACAATGCGAAAGTTTGGTATACGCGTGACTAATGCAATTAAAAGAAGATAACAGTTTACAAACCCTAGCGCCAGATAGATTGTTTGTTTTCATTTGCATACATCGCTACATCTTTAGGTTTTTGTCACGCTCTAAAGAAAATATGTAGCTACACGAAAATAAGCCAGACTGGAGATTGTGGTTGTTCTTACGCGCTCTGGTGGCAACCAACAGCAAAAAATTAGACCAGGTTGCGAGAGGTGGTCAAAGTAAAAAATTTTTAAACGAAGTTCAATTCTTGCTCTGCGAACTTCGAAATCGAAGTAATAAAGATATGTGCAGCTTATCTGAGCACTTTTAGTGACTGATTCTTATTTTCTTCTTGCATCAAGACTTTATTTGCTCTGAGATCAAGATACGCAAGTTGAGTGGATGATCTACGCAGCCTAGACGATATTTTTCAGGATGCAGTAGAACTACGAAGAAAGCAAAGAACAAGAATTTCGTTGCAGCGACTATTTTTTCCAACCTACTTTCTTCCTTTGACGAAGCAGTTCATCACTTGAGCGTAAAAACTTTGATCGACTGTAGTTGTAGAATTGCGTAGATGGAATAAGCTATACGACTGAAATTTAAACTGAGTGATGGTTGTATTGTTGCTAATAAACTCACCAAGAGAAACGATTCTCCTCCTCAGCGACACTCATATCACTCATCTCCTGTCATAATATAACTTGGCAAGCGTAGTGCGTCCTTCATAAGCACATCAGTTAAAGAAGTGTCATCGCTAATTTCTTGCCTTTATTTTTCATAGCACTGGTACTCTGGTGTAAAATATTTAGCATTATGCTCTGAAACATGGCCTGGTTGTTTTAGCTGGCTACATCAACAATAGCCTGCCGTCAGCCAGAATGAACAATAGCCTGTTGACTGCTTCTGTAGAATTGACGTCAGCATAATTTGCAGCGTTTCTCTGCTGCTTTTTTTACTTGCAAACATGCGAATGGAGGAATTAGGGGCTGAATTTTGTTTTCTTCCAGAGGGCAAATACCTTTGGCGAGAACTGCACGAGTCCCAACATCACGTGTGTGGCAGAGATGAGGTCTCTGCTGTATGCCCCCTTCCCTCAGCACATGCAGGAGCCCTGGCTTGAGAACACTTTGTTCTTGGCCTTCGGTTCCTTGCCGGTCTACAACAGCCACTTCTACAGCCTTCTCTACTACGGGCCTGAATTCAGTAAGATATAGAATAGATAGCTGGCAATAGACTGACCAACAGGCCCAGTCCCAGAGAGCAGCCAGGATTACGCTTCGGCCCTCTGTGAGCTATCGCATTAGTTCAGAATTATGTATACTTCTGGGGGAGAGAAGAAGAAGAAGAAAAAATACATAAGATCAGGCAATTAGAAGATCGCGCAAGCACATTTAAGTGCTGCAGATCCGAGGAGCCTGGCGACGTTAAGTTAGTCGTGGCATGAAATATGGATTACGGTGGCTTGGAAGCTTTGGCCGTTAGGAATTTGTTACTCCCGGAGGAGTTCGTAACTGTAGAGGATGTTGCTCGCAATACTTGTCGAGGCGATTTTTAAATGCATTAACTGACTCTGCACCAACAACTTCGGAGGGCAGTTTATTCCAAATGTTCACTATGAAAAACAGGAAAAACTGCTGACTGAGAGTAGTTCTTCGATTTTTATGCTGGAATTTCTGGCCGTTGTTTAGTAGTACGCGATCATTTTCGTCGCTCTCAAAGAGTTCCGCTGTAGGCACGTTGTTGAAGCCGTTCAAATACATGAAAGTTTCTCTTAGTTGGCCCCTCAATCGCCCGCTCCAGGGAGATGAGTTCCAATTCTTGTAGGCGACGTTCATAAGGCTTACTTCGCAGCTGAGGTATCAACTTTGTTCCTTTGCGTTGAATTCTTTCCATTTTGTCAATATCTTTGCATTTATGTGGCGACCAGAATTGAACAGCAAATTCTATATGCGGTCTGCACCAGCGCTTTGAACAAAGTAATTATTATGTCCTTGGATTTGTACTCCAAATTTCTGGTAATGAAACTCAGTTCTCTGTTTGCCGTTTTGACGCTTTTGTGAACTTGATGAGTGTGGTGTAGATTGTTGGTGATAGTTATTCCCAGGTCGCGTTGTTGGGTAATGGTCGCTAGTTTTATCCCACCCATTTCCAATTGGGCCGGGAGGTTCTCCAGCACTGGCCCAACCTGCATGACTGAGCACTTCTCGACATTGAAAGTCATCTGTCAAGTTGCGGACCAAGCCGTGAGGCGGTATAGGTCTTGTTGGAGCTCAATTCGGCTTCTGGCAGGATGGCTTAGCTTAGTGTCTTCTCCTCTCAGAGGGCATAGGTTGCGCCATAGGCCAAAGGGTTTGGTTAGTTCAGGTTCGCCCATACTATGTTATGGGAGCAGCGCCCCCGGGGGGGACCCTGTAGATTACCTTAGCCGTTAGCTAGGCCTGCGAGACATCTCTCTTTCGTGCCCACTTTGCTTCTATTCGATTTCACACTTCTTCTGGTATTACTTTCGCCTGTTCTTCCTCTTCTTTCCCGACTTGCTATGCCCATGAGCGTTAATCCTGTGTAGGAACGCCTTCGTGCATGGGTTCCCCATGACTATCTACATACTATATGTCCCTTTCTTTTCCTCCCTTGGAAGAGCTTAGTACATATTTAGGGAGGCTTAAATTTTCTTATACTACTACTTCTTAGTGCCATCTGCAAATTTACTGACTTTACTGCAGATGTTACGATCAAGATCATTGATATCAATTATCAACAGAAGGGCGCCAAGTACGTACGCTACCTTGCGGAACGCTTGAAGAAACCGGCATGATATCAAAGATTATCCTTTGCTAAACCGAGATGGAATAATCGTATGATGGACACTAGTTGTAAATAGAGCCGGCAGGATCGCTGTTGCGTTGTGCTAGCATCAGCCTGTGTGAGAGAACCCTCTATTAATAATAGTAATCAGAATGATAAAAGTCATAAGCAATGGAGCATCACCTTGCACGTTGTCCCTCAATTGCACGGTATGTTAGGACAGTTTGACTGATGCTCTTCTATTTCTAGTGCTTTCTTCGGTAAGGATTGAGCCGTTGAAAACGTTGATCTATTCATACTTTGTTGCACAACCTGTTGGCTCGCCATAACCGAGAGGTCGAAGCCTTTTGCTCTAATGTGTCTGCGGACAGAAATCGTGTTCGCTTCTAGCCAGTGCATTTATTGACAGGAACAGACGAATGGCAGGTGGTGAGGGGAACAGTAGATATCCTCAAATATGCTTTCGATGCTGTTGGCATACATTGTTCAAGTCACTAACCATCATTAGTAGAGTCACAGTTTAACCATCCCTGCCGCGGGCACGAAGGCGCTATATTAGCAGTGATATGCAGTTTTCGGCATTGCCACCGGAGAGTTTAAACTTGACGGTGAACTCATTAGTGAGTGCTATGTTTGTCTCAATCTTGGCCGAGTGCGCTGGTACTGACGGAAAAAGGCGTACAGCATGCGGCAGGGATGAACGAATTTGCTCATCCACCCCCCTCAGGGCCATGATACCAAAATTGAAAAAAGAAGACAACAGGTGCGTGTTGCATTCAGACGCCGGTGTTACCCTCACAGTGTTACACCTCAGAGCGATCTCAGCGCCCCAACAAACAGTTGCGGAATATACATTTCTGGCGGAGCTTTATTTTAACTGTATTTTAGGATAAAAGTTGAGAAAACTACACAAAAGTGCAGCACATACTACAATTCAAGTAATATATGGCAGTCATATATTTTGTAATACTAATTTTCGAGAATCATAGTCAATGTTTGTAAAAAAAGGCAGTGTTACCCAGCTCATAACCCTAAAATTTAGGAAGGTTGTCGTGGGTGTCACCCGGTGGCACTATCGTCGTTCACGACCACTGCATGTTTAAGTAAGCTTTACTGCGCGCGTCAGTACTAAAATAAACACTACCGAAGCTAACCTAACCTAGCTTAACCTACCCTTACCTAACCTAACCACCTTTCCTAACCTTATAACCTAACCTTTCTAACCTTACCTAACCTAACCATACCTAACTTAACCCTTTCGATTCTGACGGGACGGGACCCAACCTGTGTCGCATTGGAAGCCGGTGTAGCACATGTGATGCCGAAGGCCTGATTGCAATACGCCTTAGAACGGAACACGCGCGAAGGTCACTTTCGTGGCCCCCACACGGAAGCAAAAAGGAGTCCCATGGGGTGGGTCGCTTACAACCATGCGGCGCCCCACCTCATGGAACAGAAGGGGAAGTATAGAGAACCTACTTAACTCTAGGAAAGTGACATCGTCACTATGCGGCCAGCTGCAACATCTGCGGAAAAGGCACTTAGGTTAGCCCCTGGGTGAGTGATGCCCATATGTATTCTGTTAGGAATAGGGTCCGCCAGAATATTGTACACCTGAGGACTCACGGAAAGGAAAGAAAAAACATTACGGCAAACACGAAGCTTGGCATCTCACCAATGACCTCACTATAGACGAGATGCATTACACTAGTGAGCCAGGCTTTAAAAAATCAGATGACAAATTGCTTCGTCAATAGTAGAGAATACATTGCTCCTGGCTGTTATTTTCGTTAGCAAAATTGAAGGAGTTGAGCGCGGTCAACTTCATGGGAGCACTGTATAGTCCATGTTCTGACTTTCGGGCACAGCATCCTGATGTGATAATAAATGAGCTTTATTTCTTTCTACAAGTAATCTGTAAGCTAACCACTGAGATTATTTATTTTACATTTACAAACTTGCTCCTATCTCTCCACCAAAGAATGTTTTATAATGATGCGCGAACAGTCTGCTTTTCGCTTTGAAATTTGTACCCAGTCTTCTTTGTGTTTTTTGGGACACGGAATTCCACTTACTTATTTCGTACAGAGCCTAATTCGTGCTGTACACATATGTAAACAAATGTACCTATGAAAAAATTTATAGATGGGCAGGTATTTAATCAGAAGCTCTACGGTTTATTATATGACGATCGTGTGAACGTGCTGGTGCGTCAAGAACTATAGTATCCTCAGGTTTGACTTTGTTGCAGTGCCGCGAAAGAAAAGGTCCTCCACACCTCAAGTAAATAACTTGAGTCTGCGACTGCCAGCGAAGCCCCTGTACCTCGACCAGTCCCCCTTGAGACACGACGCGTGTTCAGCGGACGGGGTCCGCCGGAAGCACTGTGTCGGTGACTACTGCGAGTGTCTGCACACGCATAAAGTGGATGTCGGGGACATTGTCGAGCTCGTGCTGATTAATGAAGGTAATTATTATCGTTATGGTCTTAGTTTATTGCCTCTATACTACTCGCAGCAATACTTGTGACCCAAGAGGAGAGAAAGAAAAAAACTACGTCTATTGTGTCGGTAGAAGCGTGGAACTTATTTAAGATAGTGTTCCCATACTGGATTACCGCTCATGGAGTTAACATGTCATAAAAAAGAGCAGAAACAATAGAGCAAAATATCAAGAGCTGAAGTACGAAAATGAAAGAAGTCAAGTGGCTACGAACGAACGATGTCCTAAAGGCTGAGGATATTCCGATGGCAATGTAAAGCGAAAATAACCCCGGTGTCTCATCAGTGAAAGTGTAAGTACGGAAGTGCAACAGCTACAGTCGGTCATAATTGCGTGGGTTTTTCGTCTTGTTCGACATACAATATGGCCCATCCGTCTCCCAATTTCTGGATCACAGCGAAGTCCGAGTTAAGTTTCACCCTAGAAACATAACCATCTAAAGCATTGTTCCCGCTGCATGACTTAGACTACATTAAATTTGATGATTCACTTAAAAATCACAAATAGGTACTGCCACAATTAATGAAACTTTAATAGAAAGCTTTGCCTCTTAACTTTAAACTTTAAATATCGAGCAGGAAAGTTCTTTTTGATGTTTGTCGTGCTGAGTCAGGGACCAATTTGCGTGCTGTTGCGAGGGTATTGACCCTAAGACATGGGGAGGGCGGGGGGCACAGGTCTGTCATATAGAAATTGCAAGACTAGAATGCCTCGTGGCGTTAGACCATCACCCGCGGTAGGAGGCAAATTGAACGCCGTCATCTTTTATGGCTAGCTTACTCTATAGTTTTGACATTTTTCACATCTCAGTCAACCTATCCGATTGCCTGAATAAAAAATATTATTATGACTCTATTCCTGCCTCTTTTTGGGTGGACAGACAGCAAAATTCATCGCCGTCATATTTGATGGGCAGCTAATTCTAGTTTTTGGCAGTGTTCACATTAAAGTAAACGCACCTGACTCCGTACAAAAATTATGAACATTGCTCAACTCATTGTGCCTCTTTTTTGGTAGAGTTACAGATTCAACGCTGTAAATTATGATGACCACCTAACTCAAAATTTTAGTTATTTTTCACATCTCATATAACCCACCTGACTGCCTGAAAAAAATATTAGTATGACTCAACTCTTTCTGCCTCTTTATAGTGAACAGGCAACAAAATTCATCGCAGTCACTTTTGATGGCCAGCTAATTCTAGTTTCTTGGCCTTGGTCACATCTAGGTCAACCCACCAGACTCCCTGCAAAAAATTATGAACATTGCTCAACTCCTTCTACCTCTTTTTGGGTGGACAAACATATATATATTTATATATACTTAAATTTTCAACGAAATCATTTTCACCTTTCACTCCGTTCGCGGGTGATGAAAATTTGTGTTGTCTACACGAGTATTTAAATGCTCAAAAACGCCAGCGTTTTTATCGGCCAGATTTTATTCTCAATGATCGTCAAAGTCAATTGTTAAAGAAGCCCTGAAGATGCAGTAGAAGCCAATTCAATGTTCACAAGGAGAAAATTAACTCAACGATTCATTAAAACTCATACCAACACAATTTCAAGTTTTCATGGACCAGGTGAATGATATACAATGAAACCCTCTTTACCTTCAAGGAACTGTAGGGATTCATTTTTCGAATGAATTGTCACAGGGGATTTTGTGTAGGATACCTTAGCCATAAGCTAGGCCTTCTGGACGTCTGGTTTTCGTGTCCATTTTGCTCATCCTCCTGCTGCTTTTTCTTCCATTTGGTTAACTTCTCCAATGTCCTCTTCACTGATGAATGTCGGGCAACCATGGACGGACCGGATGGTTGGGCGCGTGGTTGGGTCCTCGATCAGCATCAACCAAAGCTGAGGATGCATCGCCAACAAGGAGGTGGAGGAATTATGTTTTGGGCTGGCATCCAAGGCAGCGCAATTATCGGGCCATACATGGT
>LQNS02278174.1:33144032-33157897 GCA_001587735.2 Parhyale hawaiensis | reverse complement strand
AGAAGAATTGTCCAACAAGGCTTCTTAGGCCAGACAGTTTCAGTCCCATTAGCACCAGTCCATCAGAAAAAAATACAGGAAGAAATACTTTTTCATAGGTACTCGGCACAACAGTAACGGACGCACAAACCAGTGCTTGGTGCATGAACAAGACCGCACTGCTGTGTTCAACCGCGGTCAAATCTAACAAGACATGCGTCACTCACCTCTGTAAATCATAGACATTAAGAATATAAAATCCATAAAAGAAATCGCACTTAGTGAATTGAGCAAACGGAATGAACTTTCCTGCGAATTACACCTCACCTAAAGCCCAGAGCAGGGCATAAGTGCTAATAAAAAAGCAACAGTGTGTTTTAAATATCGACTGTAAAAGCGCTCCAAACTACAACGTAAGGATGGGGAACAGCTCGCATTAAGCCAACCTCCGCTTTACATAACATTGCTACTCTAGAAATATATCAAATATACGTACATACACAAGGCGTGTTCTTTATCTACCCAACATCCTGCAACTTTAGTCATAAGCAAACAAGCGACAACGAATACTATACACAACACTCGCCAGCTCATACACAGTGCAGGTGAACAAGTTAGAGCCTTTGTTACAAAAGCAGGAGAACCCAACGACAACCTCAGGACCAGTACAGTTAGCCTTCTAGACTTCATGCAAGTAGCAGGATACGTAACAACAAAAAGAATGTTGAGATCAGCAAATTCGCAGTGAACAGATACTCCTTACTTCGCGAAAAGATGAAGGTGAATAATGCACGGTCTAGCGTCTAGACCGTTGTTAGCAGTTGCTGCGGGAGGAGACGAGTACAGGAAGATTTGGAAAAGTACAGGGAAGGGCGATTTCATTACGGTTGCAATCTTGGCTTAGCCTTCTTGCCGACAAATTAGCTGAGATTCAAGGGGAAGAAAGGTCACGTACTACGTCGAACAAAAGAGGTAGTATAATTTTTTCAAGAGAAAATTACCTTCTACATCAACGTGAAAGAAAACATTTCCGCTAAGTCGATGACGTCACTTCGTTACGGGTGCAGCAAGCAGGGGCTATGATTGCGAGCATAATCCACGCATGGCTATAACGTCAATAATGCAAGAGCTGCTACTGGTTCATGGTGAGCAGTACTGGGAGTTTCGCTAGCGCATTAGGGACTAGCACCGGACTATTCCTGTCTCGTGCCTGACAGGGACGTCACACTAGAGCTGAAAAGATAAGTTTGAAGGTACTTGTAACAGTTCACAGGGGACCACAGATTTGGTCAACACTGGTGCTCAGCGCTAGAATGCTATATATATAAACCCTTGGACTTGTGCATTCCCTTGAGGTAGCTAAGTTTCAAGCTATTAAAAGTGCAGCGTCAAAACCGTGTGAAAATAACAGACTGGATATGCAATAAGCATAAGCGATATTTAGGATGTAAATGGGCGATGTTGGAAGTATTATAAATGACAAGTATTTGAATAAAAGCGAAAACAACTCATGAAAAGAACAGTAAAAGCCTAGGGCATGCAATTAGATATGGGAACCACCATGTACATTAAACGCCAGGGGTAAAATGCGCAACGGTTTCCATCTATGCTCCCGCGTTAACCTTTTCTTTCATGAATTTGCTTCTCTCATAAGAATATCACACGAAAAGTGTCGCATATAGCTACGTGGTAGTATGAAAGAAAGGGATTTAAGACAGCAAAGACTCCTGAAAAATTCGCCTAGCTACACGAATACAGATCTACGACAGCAGGGAGTAGTCTAGCGCGGCTGGTTAACCATAGCGAGCGTTACATGTATGAAAGCCCAGGTGCTCCTTCTTGATGTCCACAGCACTATAATTGAGGTGGTTGTAAGCAAGGGGGGCGTAAAGATGCGCAACTAGTGTGGCACTACCGCGTAGCCATAATTTTGGAAATATCTAACTAAATGAAGCCACATACAAAAGGATTTTTGAGTAAAGGTCGGTTAAAATTGGCTGGCGACTATCACACCACGAACTTCAAACAATCGTGAATTCAACAGCCTCTCAATAAATTTCTAAATTGAATACTTGAGGAAGCGACGCTTCAACTACTACATCATTATATTAGATGGGCCTCTACGTATTTCCTAAAGCCGGAACCAAGTCGGACTGAATTCTGTAATTTCGGTCAACTGTCCCATCTCAAACATACCGTACCCCAATTATTAATGTGATGTTTTATGGACCAAAGGGGAACAGAAAAAGCTTATTGTACGTCAGCAGCTGCTCCACACCCGCATATGCAGTGGTCACAGTCGCACCCAGTGAATGGATAATGTTGGGCGGGTGCGGGCCACCAATTTGACTCTCTGTTTTGCAGTCACTATATAATTGTCTATATATCAGAAGTAGTATAAATGTCAGTAGGCAATGCACGACAGGAAGACAAGGCAGGTAGGTATTATGCGATGAAAAATGAGAGCCTAAACACGGAAAGGCCACCAAAGACTATCATCAAGGAATAGTTCAGTCGTATAATTTTGCAGTAAGAATTGTCATACAAAAGATCGGATGAATAGAGAGCGTGTGGTCTCCACGGTAGCAGCAACACAGCAATGACCTCTAGGTTAAAATGCAGCAACGGGAACTAGACTGACATGCCTCTTTCTCACTGGCAACCTCCATCACCTCCCTATTACGGAAAACAAAACGAACACAGCTCATATGAAGCCCTTGCTACGTTTAGGTAGCAAGGAGGATTTTGAAGGTATCGTTTGGAAGTAAGGCTGTGTAACTTGACACAAATATGATGCGAGACAGGAATCAAGGATGCTAGCGTAAAAACTTCTCGGCATTATATGCACGTAACATCCTCTATAAGCTCCAAAGCTTAAGTCATGATTCAACTCGAAACAAAAGATGTATCAGCCATTGCCTAACATACTGAAAATATATACTATGCATGGTTCAACAACAAATTGTAATAACAGAAGTAATAAATCACGTACAAGGTAAGTTCAAGTTATAACCCTGCCATCCACAACTGCAATCCAAAGGAAATAAAGAATAGACAAACAGACAAGGAACGAAGACTGTTCCAAAGGCCTAAATAAGGCAAAGGCAAGCTATGAGTCTTTCTTGGAGCACGACTCACCCTAGTACAAAGTGGACAAACCTAATACAATGGCGGGGGAAGACAAAGGGCTCGCTCGTGCAATTGTCAATATGAATCGTGTTGCAGGTGTTAGAAGCATTACCATTACGTTGAGCCGGCAGATAACCTCATTTTACGGAGCAAGATAGAGTACTTGGAAATCGTACAGGTAATCAATAAAGGGTCAACGCTTGAAACAACGGGTCGCAGCCAGCACACCTGTTTGAAGTTTCAGAATAGTCAATCCATGATGGCTTAACTGCGTCGGCCGCTGCAACCGACTGTCGCTGTCTGTAGCGGGAGCGTTGCGAGCCGCAACTAAGGCCGGCGCCCCACCAGAGCGACTTGCAACGTGACAAAATGTAACAGAGGGTAAAGCCGTCTGCGTGTTCCCACCGCCGCAACTGCGATGCCTTGCCACACCCGTGTATTGCTGCAACATGACTACCGTAAAATTTGTATTGCGTCGCTTTCTGTAAGGCCCCGGCCTAACGGTACCACCCCTGCTGCCAGCTGCAAGTTTGGCCACTCTCATAGGAGCACCACAAAAACAAAATGCAGCTCATAAGAGAGTGACAGCCAGCAGTAGCAGCAGCAGCACGGCCGTTATTTGCACGCGTCCTAACCCAAGACTTCACCCACTGACCTGAAGGGCGACTGCCACAACAAACGCATCCTGCGAGGCGCTGCAGAACAGCAGGCACGTAACTTACAAGCGCAGGCCAAAATGCTCACAAATTGGGAATGGAAGAAATTGCGAGGATATGCATCCCTTTGGAAACTGAAGTTCTGCAAATATGTGCGCAAGCTCATGACGAGTATCCTCGGAACTTAATGTCAAACCTCGACAACATTAATTTCTTACCCAACTGATGACGGTTTACTAATACAAATTTCTTCAAAACAACCTCAAAAGTTGCAACCAAACGGTGGCACACTAATTTTTTAAGTAATCCATTGGCATTGGAGCCTTAATGACCCTATGTCTATCAACCAACTTTTTACGCAGAAGTCAACGGTTACTTGGGCTACATATGAAGATATTTTCCTAAACGTTGTAACACAATTTGTTAAATGACTGCATTCACTCACACAACCATTTGTAAGTCACACAACGTCCACGCGTTACGCATACACACATGCAATCCTGGACATTTATGTACACTTTAATTGTGCTCGTGCCCAACTTCCTGAAATTTGTGATAATTGAGAGAATATTGAGGTTTTTAAAAGCGGAAGTGATACAGCTAACGCACATCTAAAAGAAAATAGGTGTTTCTAATATCTAATACCTACATCGGAGAAACAAGACTGGTTTCTGACAGAAAAATAAGAAGGCTCACTCTACAAGATAAGAGCAGAAAATAATAGTTTTATACACAATGACAGAAAATAAAGAAAACGAAGAATTACGAATGTGAAGCTTCCAAGTTAGCCTATGCAAATGAAAATATTCGGTTAGTTGCAGCCTTTTCATCAATGGTCAATGGCATTATAGGTAGTCACCAGCGATGGGCTAATGGACAACTTAAAAGATGCGACCAAAAATTAAACTTCTCTTTCTAAATGGAAATCCTGCGTTTTGCTATGGAGTGGCATGAACATGATTACTGAAATTTCGATCACATATTATCCCTTGAAAGCTCACCTTGATAGCAAGTGAGATCGGTAGGAATATTACGAGCAAATAGGATGCCGTAGTAAATAGAGCAAGTTATTGAAAAATTGTGAGTGGAGCCACGAGAGGTTGGCTCAGATGGGAGCCAGTGCATAGTTCCTTCACTGAAACTCCAAAGGAAGAATTGAAAGAAGGCTCAATACTGCTTTTCATTTGAATCTTTGTCTTTAAAAAGCACTAGGTTCGTACTCCACCAGGAGCCGAAGTCGGAAATTTGGCATATGCAGAAAACACTTTACCATGTGTGAGGCGAGGTCTGTCCGTATGATATGCACCTCATCAGTTGCCTCTCCAATAACTGGAGAATAGAGCAACTTGCCCCTACTCGGCAGTAGGTGATATACCGTAATGAGCAATGATCTCCCCAAGAACCAGGTGCATAACACCAGTCGACTCCATTATGAGCTGAAGCAGTCTGCGTCCTAAAACATTAGCAATATTATCTGCATAAGGTCTCAAGTCCATTGCAATAGAGAACGATTGGATAATCGGATTAGTTCACATACAGACGGCACTCTATTGCCACGGGCATAAGCGCTCCCCGGCAAGTAATGAGGGATTAGCGGCAAGACGATAGGAAGAAAAGAAAGAAGCTGTGACGAAAACTGGAAACTGAGGCAGCGACTTAGAAGGCTCAAAGGGCATCAACAGAGGATATAGCCCAGAGACGTCACAGAAAGTAGCCTGAGCATACAGTTTACACGATATTTAAAGTATGCTCTCAAGTGTTCTCACCACCGGAAAATTAATATGGTCCACGTCACTTAAAAAAAATCAGCATTACTCTGCTCACCAATACGTACATGCTACATATTAAAGATATCCTATAAGGTCTGCAATTAGCTACATTGGTATATATTTTACTGAACACGTTAGGCTTCAGAAACAGGCATACTCACTTCCTTACTCCATCATAACACAAGTGGTATTTTAGAAAACAATAAGCGTAGAGTATATCATAGCGGTAGGTAGTGCGCGAGCGAAAGCAAGTCCTTCCAGTCATCACTGCAACACCTGCGCCTCCATTCTGTGCCCGCGACATCCTCAAGCGCTGTCCATTACACCAGCATTGTGACTCAGGAGGTACCGTGACGTCAGAACGACGTCCCGTGACACGAAAGAACTGGTCCGAAAACGTACGGAAGATAAAGTTCGCAAGACAATATTTCGTTACAGTTCCTAATGCTGCTCAAGTTTGGACTAACTACCACAGGTGTACTGTAACATCTGAGCGATGGATGGCGGTGAAGTACAGGGACCTGAAAAGGCGCACCAAACTACTAGAACGGTATTGCGCAAGTAGCATGAGGTGGAAAACATGCTGCAGCTACAATAGGAACCCATGTTGCTGGAATACAACAAGGAGCCAATGATATGAAAAACGGCCATTGTTAGTGAAATATGAAAAACGGCCATTGTTAGTGAAATATGAAAAACGGCCATTGTTAGTGAAATATGAGAAACTGCCATTGTTAGAGAAATATAAAAAAAGCCAATGTTACCGGAATACGATAGGAAGCAACGATACTGAAATACAGAGGCGGTAACATTACCACACTAAAGAATTAGCCAATGTTACTGGAATTCGAAAAGAAGCCAACGTTAATGCAATAAAAATGAGCAGGAGTACTAAACGGAGTAGCGAGCGCTGCAGTAGTCAAGATGACCTAGTATGTACATACATACCCAAGTCATAGCTACTGTAGAGCACATCTGATACTGAGGACAGTAAGCCACTGATGGCAAACTTTTACTGAAGCATGTTCCTCGTCATTTCAGGTTAAAAGTAGGAAAGCAATACGTAAAGCATGACCTAAAGTTTCGGGTACTGATAGATTAGTGACAGATTTATGCACTTCAAGAATATTATAGACGAGACTACAGTTTGACCACCAATTTTTTTTTTATTCCACTGCGACACCAGAAACTAATTGGAGGACTTATTCTAACAAAGGAGTTATTATTATATCGAGGGTTTCCCACCGTATCAGATACAACTACATGTATGGTATATAAGATAGTGTAAGCCTCCCTTACTCAACACCAAGCTGTTCTAAGAGAGGAAAAGGAAGGTCATATGGTATGCAAAGGTAAATGATGAACCCATACACGAGGACGTTCCCACACAGGATCAACGCGCATGGGCACAGCAAGTCGAGAAAGAAGAGAGGGAGGCAACATCAGCACGAGTATAAAATCGGGAGGAAGCAATGTGAACGAGAAAGACACGTCCCGAAGGCCTAGCTAAGGTAATGTACAGGGCCCCGCTGGGGTCGCTGCTCTCCCAACATGATATAAGCGCACCTTACTAACCTAACCTTATGGCCCATCCCATGCCCTCTCTGGGGACACCGACTACATAACAGCAATCCTTTTATTTTCGTTATAAATAATTGTTATTGGGGCTATGACAATATGCTCCGGTGCACCGACTCCGGAGAGTTCCATTAGTTTAGTAGTGGTCAGTGCGCCACTACTGACAGGAAGTGAGGCGCAAAGCATTTCAAACCCTTGACTTCAAGGCTAAACTTATCCTTCACTCAATCACGCCCCACAGGCCGAAGAGAAGAGAAGCGAAACGAAAGGAAGACAGAAGAATGTAACACTTGTGCGGCGGGTTTCTCCCGTGCCCCCCTCCTCCCTCCACACGGGAGCAGGTAAGAGCCCCATGAGATGGGTCGCCTTCCCCAATTCGGTGGCTTACTTCGCGAGCAGCAGGGGAAGTATAGAAAACCTACAAACTAGCCTCGTCAGCAGGAGCTGCGGCCAGCTGCAACATCCTAGGGAAAAGGCACTCAGGACCCCTAGATGAGCGCTGCCCATACATATTCTGAGAGGGAAAAGTCTCGTCAGAATACACTCCTGAGGGCGACGACGAGAGACCTTCAAATATATAGTAGATGGGGACATGCATTTGCTCAGGCAAAAATATTGGCCACGTTGCATCGGGTGTACAGATATATCGTAATAGTAGTAGAGGTTTTACTTGCGCTTCAGTGGCACAATGCCTATATCGCGCTGAACTATTCCTGTGATATCCACAGGCTCGTGCGCCGCTAACATATCGTAATAGAAAATTCTACTAAGCGTTGCCTATAGCTACAAGATTTGTAGTGATGCGTATCAGTAATAACTCAATTTTTAACACTATGTGAATGGTCTGCTAAGCATTATATATACTGCAAAGATTTACTGTACGTAAACGTCAGTTCTGGTTAATTTAAAAAGCTCTTCCAATCCTAATTGGTCCAGCGTACTTTGATAAAACTCTTTATAATCGCAACAACAGCAAACGAGCATACCGCAAATTTGATAAAAATAAAGCCAGTTAGTTATCAAGAGGCGAAGTTCGGAACACGGAAAACGTGCTGAACAGCGGAATAGACCATATGTGTCAAAAACAGCCAGCCATCCCAGAACGTTAGCACGTATCCACAGTATAAAAATGTATTTTGAAGAAAACTCGTGTACATATGTACACTTAGTATATATCGGAAAGAGAGATGGGACGAAAGAACTGCCATTCCCCGTCTTATATGCTTGTTAAGCACGGCGCTGCCTTCACAGAACAGTAGGTAATCTGAATGAATGAAGCAATGACCAGTCGGAGAACAATCTATTGGCCGTTCCCCATGGAAAAGTCAGGTGTCTTTCACAGGAAAACATTGCTGTTCCATACCGGCACTTTCTAAGGGGAATCTGATACGGTGCACATTTCCTTAACCGGAGAGAAAACACTGATGGCACTAAAAAAGCACCAGTTGCAAAAAACTGTAATGACACGAAACAAATACAAGAACAGTTCTTGCACTGCATGAAAAGAATGCAGCTCTATCCAGTGTACAATCACGGAGGGGGCAGAACTACAGCGATTCCCAATAACAAAAGTGGATACGAGGAAGTTGTTTGAGCTTTACGACTTGGGACACACAAAGTGTCGAGTAACGGTAGAGTCCATGTAAATAATATCACCTGACTTGCAGCAGCGAAGTACTAAGCAGTTTTCGGTCGTCTCAAGGTTAATTGGTTCGTGATTAACAACTGCAATTGAATTGAATGTGGCAAATCGAATGCTCAACATTTAAGCTCTGAACAAGTTTTCGATGATTAATATATTGAATATAAATAAAAACGTGGAACCCATGGGCAATAGTTATAGATAATCGAATTGTATTGTCTTAAATGAAGGAGCTAAAACGAAACTCCCCTGCAGCTCAGGAGGTGAGCGAATGGCATTTACGTCCAAAGTGTTCAATGAAAGAAGTACAAGAAGAAACAAGGCAAACAGAAACTGCAGGGCACAGAAAGGAGCAAGATTGCAGGACGCTGCTACAACAACTTTGCCAAATGCACACCACTTGCCAACATCAACATAGCAACCAACCACGAGCTCTGGAGCATAATAATAGCTATAATTATATATAATACATACAACACTTTACAGAATGGGTGGCACAGGTCCCCCCTATCATAGCTATATTGTATATACAGAACACTCTAGACCACCACAGGAGCGACTGGAGGCAAATGCGTGTACAAAGCGATCAGTAAGGCGGGTGGATTACCAGTCTCGGTAGCTTACTATTATTACACAGCTATACAGTTACAAGTCTCTCAGTCCGCACAGCGACCTACGATCCAAAGAGCAGGAAGGACATGCGGCATGTCCAGAAAGAATGGAGACTGCCTGAAAGGTTTGCCACAGACATACACTACGATGCACTGATGCAGTAATCGTGAAGGAGGGGAAGTTTTCGTTTCTGTCGGCTAAAGTCGCAAATCTCACACGCTGATTGCCCGTTCACGGGGCTGCTCTTCACGAACTACGCACAGTAGTTTTCCTTATCTATATTTACAAAGAAAAGCACTGTGTTACATACAAACAGGCAAATTAAATACAATCGCGACCAAAATTAACACACACACGCACACAAAGAGACCTACTATTACTAGAGTAAGGAAGATCACTGTGAGTACCAGACTTTTTCCGAAGCGTAGAAAAAGTCACCCTGACCCATACAAAAATTGCATTTCAACCTACTTACGGCCTAAATAGTTTTCGTGTGGTATTATAGTAGCAATATTAGGAGGATGCGTGGATTGAATCAATGTCTGTGAAGCTCTGAAGGCGACATTCACGAACTGTGAAGCGAGAGATGGTTGTGAAAATATTCGGTATGAATGCAGGTCCTGGCCGGTTTTTATGATGCTGAGATATGCATTAAACAATGGGCGATAAAGAGGATGAAAGTCTCGGAAATAGCGTGTCTTAAACACTGTGTGACAGGGGTGACGTTCAGAAACATGCTGAGAATGAAGTGAAAAGTAGAAAAGCGGCGCCGTCAGAGACGGACACGCAGAGTGAAATCGAGAAGGAGACACTAGGTGAGAATGAACAAGAACTGTTTGGAGATTGCTTAAGCAATAAGAGCAAGAGTGGTTCAATAAAGAAATAGAGGGCGTGAATGAAGCTTCAAGTCCGTGAAGAGTGTCCCTAGCACAGGGAGAGGCAACTGTTGGAGGAAACGCAGCCTGACAAACATCAGCGGACGAATTGCTGGAGACGATGCATCCTACCAGGTCGGTCTGCTCCAAGAGGGCGTGGGACTGCGAGGAGTGAGAAGAGCGGAGTCGTGTACTTCCTCTGATGTAGCAACACTGGTGTCTGCTTCCAATGCCAGGATGAATGATACTTTACTGAAGTAGAAGCTCTCGTCCAAGGGAGGTAATTTCTACCATCTACAGTGCGTGTTCGATTGGCCCACAGAAATTGAGACAAATAACCAGATGAGCTTTGACTTGTTTGGACTGTTGACCCCGAGTGTTTTAATCGCTGCTTTGGATCAACTATGGTTTTTCGGCAGTGTTAAGTGCAATCGGATAGTAATGGATGCCTGATATTCAATGCAATGTCTCCTACACCAAGGATTGAAGTAACGGGCAAGGCAAAGCTAATCATATTAGATCATCTTAGAGCCTCCCTTCGGCACTGCAATGACGAGCAAAAACAAGAAGAAGCAAGGGACATCCAGGATGTCGAGAAAAATGTGGAACGCATGCACGAGGGTGTTCCCACACTGAATGAAAGTGCTAGAAGAAAGCTTGACAGTAAAGAAGATGAAGAAACGAACAAAGCACTATCAGTAGGAGTATGAAAAGGGGAGGAAGTAAAGTGGGCACGAAAGAGAGACAATCCAATGGGCCTTTTGGTTCGTCTACTGCCGCCTATCTAAAAAAAACCTAGCTAAGACGAAAATAAGCTTTGGATTGCCTTAGGGCGTAGCGTCCAATAACATAGGCTGGGCGAAACTTTGATTCATCGATAGCTGTGGGCCAATCAAAAACACCCTTATGTTCCAGTGTCCTGACTGTATGTGCTCTGTACTGCACTGCAGTTGCATGCTCCTTGTTGGTAGGGTGGAGGGATGGCGTCTTGGTTAATAGAAGTATACATATTAGGATTATTACCTAGGCATCTATAAGTGGGTGCTATTTAAGATGAGTTCTATAGAGTAAATTAGATTTGTTGAAGTCTTTTTCTTGCTCCATGAGGAAGGTTAAGTCTCTCATATTAACACGCTTGGTTCGTTGCCGCAAAGGTATCTGGGGACAGAAGACAAATATATAAATTAACACGGGCGACAAAAAGCTTACAAAGGGAAGATAAATACCTACACGGGCCTGCGTTACTGCGTCAGAAGTCATGAAGTTCGAATGACAGAGTACACTCACAAGTAGCTATATCATCACTAATATTATTATACAGGTTAGTGCAAGCCTCCCTACACCATCACTAGCTTCATATTCTAAGAGAGGAAAAGGAAGAGACGTATAGTATGACCAGATAAAACAAGGAACCCGTACACGAGAATGTTTCCCCACGGATCAATGCGCATGGCCCCTGTAAGTCGAGTAAGAAGAGCAAAAATAGAGGAAAGCATCATCCGTAAGAGTTTGAAACTGGAAAGAAGCAAAGTGGGCACGGGGGAAGGTTCAAGGTTAGTAAGAAGGTTTGCTAGCACAGTGATTCTAAGCCGCATCGCGCCGAAGGTCAAATATTTTATCTCAGCATTTCTACCGGAAGGTCGTGAGTGACGGCAAACTCAGTGAGTTATGTCTCAAATTTATACAGCATGCGCATTTCCAGGAATACATGGCTCGGCTGAACGAATTCGCTCAGCCACGCGGCACTAGCAAGAAACTAAAAGAGAAGAAGACAGAAAAAAGTAACGCTTGTGCGGCTGGCCCCTTCCGAGGCCCTCCGCACGGACGAAGGTGGATGTCCGCGGGAAAAGGTCGGCCACCTCGATCGACGGCTCACCTCGCGGAACTGAAGGGGAAATAGGGCACGGAGGAAAGATGTCCCGAAGGCCTTGCTAAAGGCTAAGATAACTTACAGGGTCCTTTGAGGTCGCTGTTCCTCAGACTATAGGATGGGCGAACCTAACTCTATTGTCCACCCTATGTCCCTTAAGGATAACAAATATAACAC
The DNA here is from genome assembly GCA_001587735.2 of Parhyale hawaiensis. Classification (NCBI taxonomy): domain Eukaryota; kingdom Metazoa; phylum Arthropoda; class Malacostraca; order Amphipoda; family Hyalidae; genus Parhyale; species Parhyale hawaiensis. The sequence continues at coordinate 33,145,610 of LQNS02278174.1, read as the reverse complement.
AGCCCTACAGTTATGCAGCCGCTAGTCCAAACGGCTTCGAATACAAGACAAGTTGTAGCAGTAAATCCAATTGCAGAAGGCGCTGCGGGGTCGTCAGCCTTAACTCGTACATGAAAGTCGAGACATCTGACAAACAAAAGGGCGCCCCACTCTCTTACCAAGATTAGATTATGGAATAATTTAAGCCTCCGTCTCCACAATTAAGGTGATGCAACAGAGGTAGAAATAAGGGACATACAGCACATCGATAGAAACAGGGAACCCATACACGCAGGTGTTCTTGCACAGGATGAACGCGCATGGGAACAGCAAGTCGGGAAAGAGGAGGAAGTGCAGAAGAACGTAATATCAACAGGAGTTCCAAATCAGGAAGAAGCAGTGGGCCTGAAAGATTGATGTCCCGAAGGCTTACCTAATGGCTAAGGTAACTTACACAAGCTCCTTGGGGTTGCTGCTCCCCAGAACATATGATGGGCGAGCCTACACTAACCTAGTCCTATGGCTCATCCTTAAGAGATTTGTATAGATCACATCTATAGAAGTACAAAGCTCTGCCTGGTACTATGGAGATGAGTCGTAATTAGCGCCAATTGGTCCGAGTTTCCAAAGTCACACACTCACAGGACTACTGGGGCAATCACGAGCTCATTTGACAGGCTATGCAAGGGACGGGAGGGCTGCGTCCTAGGTGTTCAGGACCATGTCTATTGTCAATGTATGAGTTGTATGTAGCAGAAGGATTACTAGTGGAGAAATGCTACTTTGTATCGCGCTCAATTGCATTCTCAGTGATTTCTGTATTGACTTTCTCCGGGAAGGTCTCATGGTTAATACAAACTCAGATGAGTTCTTTCGGTCTCCAGTGGCTAGCGCACTATTATTATTTTTTATTATTATTATTACAATGGTATTGTCCCGCTATTTCCGAATGGGAGACGATCAATAACGATCTAAGATGGAGGATTTACTCGGCTATATGGCCGGAACCGCAACGTTACGGGATAGTGGGGTCTTACACTAAAGTAAATTAATTGGTAGAAGTAGTAATGACTTGAGTTGTTTTTTAGTTATACTCTTATTCAAAGGTACCGTAGGTCATTATTGTTTTAAATGAGATGTAGAATGTGAAGAGAAAGGAGAAATCGGTGCAATGGGCCGTGGAGTGTCGCAGCCCCTCCGATGAGAACATTCGAGGGGGAGTTTACATGTCCAAGGTACTGTGCTCGCTGAGCAGCGAATAGCGGGCATTCTATAAGTATGTGACGGATGGTCAGCCCATTGTCACAGTTGGTGCGGTCTTGTCGATTGAGAAGGAAGCCGTGGTGAGGTATGTGTGTCCCACGCAGAGCCTTGCCCGCACTATCTCCCACTGACTGTTGCGACAGGGGCGTCGGAAAACGGCACGATTGTAGGTTTAATCCTTCGGAGTTTGTGGTTAGGGCTCCCAGTTCCGGGCTGTCGAGGCGGGGGTTCCTCAGGGTTCTGTCATTTCGCCCTCCCTGTTCAACCTCTACGTCTCTGACTTTCCCATCCCTCGGGACCAGCTCTGCTGCCCCTCTGTAACATCTTACGCCGACG
>LQNS02278174.1:33027149-33039077 GCA_001587735.2 Parhyale hawaiensis | reverse complement strand
CCAAGAACTGCAGCCCCAACTTCCCTCCGTAAGCCTCGAGTAAATCTCCTCAGGCCAAGGGTTCTTTTTCCTTCCTTTGAAGCTTGCGGCAATTTCAAGTTTGCCCCAAAGTTAAAACGGTAGGATGGCAAAACCTTCAATTCCACAGTTAATGAACAGCTGAATCTCTTCGATCGTCAAAACTTGGACCACACCTCCTGCCGCAACCGCCGCCGCCACGGGTGTTGAGTAAATACAAAGCGTAAGCGAGTCTTGCGAGGATAGCGCATCGAAAGAAAGTTGGAAACATTGGTGCACACAATGACTTCATTACGCTCTAAAATTCCAAAGTACTAAAGGCAAGTGCAATGTCAACTTGACCGCACACTCGAAATGGGAGATCCACTTGCACTTGTTCGTGCTTCAGATATAAGCCCGTTGGTTTCAGGTGTACACGGCAGCAGTCTACCACAGACTGTCCGGGCTATGGCGTCAGAGACGAACAGCTCCTACAAAAACACCAAATAAAGGGTCAGTTTCCCAATAACGCTGAAACTGCCCGCTTAGTAAGCCTAGCACTGCAAGAATTCGCATGTCAGGCAGTCAGGCTCGATCCGCCATACTCGCGTCTAAAAGTTGGACACCCTGATATCCTGCCATTGTAGGTGTGACCAACTCAGGTATAAGGTTACAGACTTACAGTGAAAGTTTACTCTTTAAGTCATATAAAACCATGGCTGAACAACGTAACAGGTTAACTCATCGCTTGACCATTTTGAGACGGTTCTGCGCATCTCCCTGTGTGACGTCACGTGGGGAGAACGCTCGTGAAAATCGTCAGGGACCGCTAGAGTATCGATATCATTTCTAATTTATTTTTTTATGATTTTTTCGTTGTATTGGGATGTCGTTTGATGTTTGGCTGTTCTGAACATGTTGATAACAATTTATTAAAGCTTCATCGTGTTCTTAAAGAGCTACTGGTGTTGCAAAAAAGAGCGTTTGGACTTGTAAATGAGCCAACTCACGTTCCGCTGTGGCAGGCCGCATGTGCTTTAACTATTTTTCGCCTCAGCAATATGATCACCGCCTATCTCTCATCAGTACAATGCTTAAAGTAGGAAAATGTACATCTGTGAGTTGTTGACGCCGCAAAAGATGCGAGACTTTTTCGTTTTAGCAGGTATTTGACTTTGGAAACAAGACCTTACGGTGTAGCACTAAAGGCTTCTTGATTCTCAACATTCTACTATTCCTCTATTTAATGGTTCAAAAAGCACACATAATAATTATGAGTGATACAATTCTCCTTTCAGGCTTACCCAAGTAACACCAGTCAATACTCATTTTGTTCAGGAATGTCATGAAAATTACTCAAATTACAAAAAGCTCAAACGCCAATGCGTTTGCAATGAGAATGGCCTGGATTAAGTTTTTTCATTATCTCAACAAGACAATTGAGAACAGTACAATGGGATATTGTATTATTACTGTTGCCGATGACAAACGCTAGTCAAAAGCAGGAGTATCGTACTAATTTCGTCCAAAAGTTTTGTAGAACTCTTCTAAACATAGCTTTGAGATTGCCAACAAATGGCGTGAAAATGTTTACCGTCAGTTCAGTTTACTCCGCTAGTGGCTAGTGCCGTTAGTTAACCGTCAGACATATCATTATATCTGGAGAGAATTATAATTGAAAATCGTTAGCAAGTGTGTGCTATTTATATTTAAATGGGCATATCAAAACATTCGGACGAAAAGATGGCGATACTCGTTTTTTTGAATAGCGTGTGGCATCGACGTGAGAGAAGAGGTGCTCCCTCTTCGGAATATAGAGATATGTAACGCTGAGACCGGCAAATCACACACATCCGCTTGACAATTGGATTTTCTTACTAAGATAAGCTCTTTAATGTTTTAATATAATAAATTCGAAGCTAAGCTTCTTAAATTTGCACTTAAAAATTACTTTTAGAGCTTTCAAGTCTCGTCCCACCTGATGTACGTTCAAGTGAGACTTTTCGGTAGCAATGCAGCGACAAAAATCACGGAGAATTGAGGGCGATGTCACTTACTATTGCTTTGCTGGTAATTGTTCCTTTATCAATGCTCTATTATTTAACAATTTAGTTGAGAGATTATATATTAACTTACACTCCCACGTTAATAGTGTGCAAAGTGTTCACTACACGGTCATCAGAGTAATCAAATCAATTTCAACTTTCAATTGCGATATGATTTTGGCGCTGTATCCTAATTGTTTTTTAAAACGTGTTCTTTTGGTACTATTTTTGACAGTGGAGTGCACTAGTATATAAAACAGTAATGTGGTGACGAAGAAAAACCTATGTTAATGCAATGCCGAAGAAGTCGTAGCTATGTTGCTGTACTTGATTCCTTCGTCGTTGAGGTCATTTATTTGACATTCTATTACTTTATATCTTACAACGGATATTTGCACTGTGAAGTTAAGAGCTGTGACTGTGTGAAAATGATAAACATTGTTTCTCCTCCATGTAAGCCCTCGCTCACCGTATTTATAAAGCAAGTGACGGGTAGGAAAAAAATGAACACGGACTGGAGTCTACCTCCCCACGTGACGTCACAGCTGAGATGAAGTGGCGGGGCTGGCAACCCGACCTGCGCGTGAGTCAACCTGTTAACGTAGTTCAGCCATGATATAAAACTTTCAACAGATATGTTTCTAACATGGCGATGACTACTGGCTGCAGTATTACTTATTCGTTCAAGTGACCCTTCCTTCCAAGGTGCGTCACTATATACTAAGTTTCAGATAACACAATGTCATTCCTATGAAAAGATAACATCAAGTCATGAATCTATATTTTAATTCTGCTCGTCCCTCCTGTAGTTAGTGCGATCGTGATGCTTCCATCAGCATTTGATAGGGAAAAATAAGGGTATTTTTGATAAGACCGGGAAGAGATCAATAGGAGAAGGAGTCAGAGTCAAATTTAAGCTGCTACTGCTCGCAGGTCTCAGTTAACAGATTCACTCCCTGATTTGGAGCATTTTTCACACTTTGCATGCATGATACGGGTCCAAGGATATCGTAATTGAGGAACAATGGTTTAGTTTTGTGGAATTTTCACAGGTTCCTTGAGGATTAGATAAGGAAAAGACTTAGGGAACCGTACCCTATATCCAATTTCGAGAGGGAACAACACGAGTAAAATTTTAATTTTTCAAGCTTCTAAGTAGATCCATTCAGAAGTTTTTGACTTATTGCGCTAATTAAAAAGCACAAAATCAAACACAGTAACAAATACACGAATGAACAAACAGATCATCACAAAAATTGGTCATTTGCTCTTCGTAATGAACCCAACAACTCATGTAAATTTCATGAAAATTAGTCCATATCTTCTTGAGTTATGGCATTGACAAAATTGAGACAAACAAACAAACGGATGGACGGATCTTCACCATAAGGTAATCATCTATTCCTCCTAACAAACTTAACAATCCCTGTAAATTTCATCCAAATCCGTTCGAACTTTTTGAGTTATCTTGATGACAGACAAAGAGACAGACAGAATAACAGACAGACCCGATGAAAACATAACCTGCTTGGCGGAGGTAGAAATAACGGTATCTTATTTATGCATCCACGATACAGAGTAGCTATTGGGCTAACCCGAGTGCAGGAGAATGACGTCAGCCTGAACTGCTCTGCACGAAGTAATTCAAACATGTAAAAGTGATACAGAAATGTGACTGGACAGATCCAAGCTTACAAGCAGAACATTACAATGTCAGCATAGAAATTCTCTGAGGAGTACTTGTCTGAAAAGAAATCGGGGCTCCACTTGTATTCTATTTTCTCTATTCTAATTTTCGGCAGTCATTGAGTAACGAAGCGGAAGTCCTCAGATGACAAAAGCGGCTGGTAGATAAAATATATACTAGTACAAAGTACCATGTGAGTTTAGTTGAGCACAGGAATTCAGAACCATGAAGAGGAGAAAGGTCAACAGGATGTTGAGAAAAGTAATCACGACCCGCCGAAGTTACACAAAAACTGTAATGGCGACAGTGTCGAGCTCTACCCGTGTGTCGGCGCACCCCGCAAGCCTATAGTCTCTTAGGGATCAGTGCATCTGCCCCTGCCCTGGAGATGTGCTATGCCTCGGGCTGTGTTTCCGCGAGGATCCTCATTAGCTTCTGCCAGCATTTCATGATGGGACGAGTATATCATAACGAACGAAAATTAGACAGACGCGATTACATAAACTAAAATTTTTCGGGTTGGTACGTTTACTTAGAGGAGCAGAGGAGAGTACGTAGGCTAATCCTAAACGTTTGCTTTGATGAGCAGTACAAGATAAGTTGTGCACCGAACTGGACCATTTATGGGTTTTGCTAGCATAGGTATGCATATGTGCAATAGAAGCAGAATATTGCGACGCAACGAGCCAGCCGGTGTTGCTCGCGCGGCACAACAAGAATGAATGTCCAGTGACCTCGTAAGATCAGCTCTAATCTAGGGATAACCACCTGAACTACATACTGGTATTCAACAAAGCGGTAGAAAAAGATAGCGCTTTATGCTCACCATGTAGTCTGTACTGCAACAAGGAGCAAAATAATTAGCTACTTGATGCATGATTTAACTTTTCCTTCTCTCTAGGACAGACACTACTTGGGCCGTTGGATATTTGATACGCCATGAAAGGAGCTACGGTGGTAATAATAACAACAGATATTAGGTGCCAATAACAAAAACTAAGTGTTAGGTAACCAATAAGAAGCGCACAACCCATTTGTGTCCCATGAGGCACAACAATAATTAAGCGTTGTCACCTATAAGAAGCTCACAACCCATTTGTGTTCCATGAGGCACAACAATAATTAAGTGTTGTCACCAATAAGAAGCGCACAACCCATTTGTGTTCCATGAGGCACAACAATAATTAAGTGTTGTCACCAATAAGAAGCTCACAACCCATTTGTGTTCCATGAGGCACAACAATAATTAAGTGTTGTCACCAATAAGAAGCGCACAACCCATTTGTGTTCCATGAGGCACAACACTAATTAAGAGTTATCACCAATAAGAAGCAAGAAGCGCACAACCCATTGTGTTCCACGAGACACAACAATAATTAAGCAGTGCCACAAGACAGAACAGCGACCTGCAGAGCAGCGGAAGGTCGTCGGCTCAAATCCATTAGTTGGAGATGCGGGCGCCCGGGCGGTGCCCGACGAGCCGAATTTCGGGTCCCGGAGCCCAGATGCTGGAAGAAAAAGACCGGCAATCTCGTCCTAAAGTTTTGAAAGGCAATCGTTCGAACAGAAAACTTGCTAGTGACAGAGCTCCGCCGTCCTCCAAGTTTATCACAAATATTTGAATACGAACAGGAGTTGCCACTTGGTCTAGGGTGTGGCGACTGCAATCAGAACAAATTTTATGGAAGTTTTTCAATGAAACTTTGGATCAGTTGATGAAATTCTCCTCGTGAAAATGCATGAGATCAGTCACGGAAAAGATGACGCAATGGAAATGGAACATTGAGGTCAGGTCAAAGGGGCGGCAAGGACAAAAGCAGGGAAGAGGGGCAGTAGTGGGATGAAATTAACGTTACGACGATCATCACGGTGTTGGTAGGAAGGTACAGACTTGCCAATCTCCGGGCCGTACCCTTGCAGTATAATTAGGGAGAAAATAAGGTATTAGTTATACGAGCTCTGATAAAGAAATTAACAGTCCAACTTGGAACATTTTCACACTTCGTATGCATCATAACGTCGATATTTGATTGCAACTGTATCGCCCCGGAGACCCTTTGGTCACGTATTTAACACTGCTTTCTAAATGAAAATTGATATTTCTCTATCTAAAAAGGTTTAAGCAGTGAAGCTGAACAGTATTGACAAGTTCAGCATCAAATTCCATCCCAATTTCCCCTTGCTAGGTACGCGAGACTCGGTGATTCGACGTCAGGAAAGAAATAAAGGACACTTAAGGGTTCATCGTTCAGGACAGTTCCATTGAGAAAAGCAAATTCGACAGGAATGTTGGCTACGCTAGTTCGAAGCGAGTTTCGGGAGTTAGAAGTGGAGGTAAAGTCATCCGCATTTCCCAACCAACGGATAATCCACATAAGCAATGTTTGTGCTGCAGATATATGTTCACTAGGCCCACGAGAGAGCACGGCTGCAGTCGACCACAGAGGGTAAGACTTGTGCTGTCAGAGACAGAAGCCCCGTATGACAACTGTGACACCCCGATCAGCCCACTGTCATAAGTCAATACCCTAGTAGTGAACCACGAATATTAGAAACACTGACGCTGCAATTCCAAGAATTTCAACACTTTACATCCCTGGCAAGAAAGCGAACCTCAAACCCCGACACTACGAGCGGAGCACTCTCTCTATTCTGCATATCAGCTTTATCTACTCTAGGCTGAAAGCGTCCCTCATTAACGAGTGGTAGTTTTTACACACAAAGTTTACATCCTTAAATCTACGCCAATGTTGCTCAACTAATAGTAGAATATCGGTAACACAACATATGCTATTCATCTAACTCAGCTGAGAAAAGAAACTGATTAACGCCTTTACTTAGCATACTCAAATTCTTTGCCCAATGCACTTTTCGTAGCATCTAACATTCCATACCTCTTCCTCCTCCTCGGAAGCCCGCGCAAAAAGCTGCACTCAAACCGCAACAAAATTTGAGACCACCGCGGCGCCGCGCAGAAGCTGAAATAGGGTTTAAGCTTATGCGGCAGCCTTAATTTTTGTTAGGGAATTCATGTATACTCAAGGTAAATATGCATGTACCTAAGGTAAACATTTATCGTACGTTCTGAACTACAACTGAAGTGCCTGTTATTGAAGCAATGATAGATAGCAGCCTGTTGATTGGTGCACAATAGTGCACAGAACCTCAGTCTGCTATAGCTCAATCGGAATGTATTTGACACAAACAGTCCAGGACAATTCACTATACCCGCACTCGCAAGGGTAATCATTCAACACAGTGGGGTTGCATTTAAATGAGCGGGTATCTGGGTCCGGAGAGCTGTACGTCGCTCTCAGCAGGACGAGGGCCGGGCCAATTTCGAAAATATTCATCAAACGGAATGACTATCAAGGGAACTTACTGAACACCGACAGTGTGTTTACAAAAAATGTTGTAATAAAGGAACTACTTTAGGTGAAGTGATTGTTTCTGTAAATATACCTAGTGATCTTAAATTAACTGGCTTCATATTTTCTAAAAGGATTATTGTACCATTCTCTGATGATAATTACCATTGTAGGTACATTGTATATTTGCCTAAACGTATTTCTAAATGAAAGGTAGGAGCTTCAAGCTAGAAAATAATTAATTTAGTTTGGTTTCATATTCTATAAATAAAAACGTTCTACTCTACCCTGTTGATTATTGAATTTGCATATTTATATCTATTGCATATTTGCCTATACATTTTTCTTCATGACAGGAATGAACTTCAAGCAGGTAAACAATAGATGCATATAAAGTCCTAGTAGCCTGAACCGTAATGATAGATGGTTTGTACAATGTACAGTAGCAAAATGCATTTTATACATTTGTGCAAATGGTAGTTTTGTGGTGATGCAGTCTTTTATTGTAATGGCTTGCCCGTAACTGTTTACTGTATCGTATTTGTTGCCAATATATTTTAAAGTTCAGTCAATTGTATAAATATGAGAGGAAGAGATTGTTTGTTTGTCATGACATTGGGCTGCTTTATTCGTGTTGCCTCACTTCCTGCAAAAAGGAATTATTTCGCTGACTTAAATGGAGAGGGGATATTGCTGACATGAAGGAAAGAAGCATTCCACGCTTACTGTTTCTTTCCGGTTTTAATTTTATCGGTTGCGGTGTATCTTTCGTAAGCAAGTTATTAGCTACCTGAAGAATCATCACAAATTCCATGTCATCATTTCTGACGGCCGGGTACACTAGTATTATATACTAACGAACAGTAGGAATAGAGGTTGGAATTTTAATACGTACGGCAAGTGTCATACATACGGTGTCGACTGCATCAAAAAGCATCTTTGGGAGCTCAAAAGTCAACAGTTTATGTGGGAGAAGACGTACCTATTAGGAGCCCAAAATCCCACGATAAATTATAAGAAAGCACAATTTATTGCTAGTTTTGTCACTCCATCTCTTTACAAAATCTTCAGGTATTTACTTTTCCTAGTACCTACCAACCTCCTTCAGTAGATTAAGTTTCGTTTCCCGGCGTTCATAATCATAATCTTTTCGTAGCAAGAGAAACATGACGCTAAGTAAAGGTAAAATGATATCACTTCTCATAGCGACAAATTTTCATCCTGATGTGGTCACGGCTGACATCTATTATACCCTGCTGGAGTTTCCGCTAATTCAATTTGCTTGAACAATATTTTTTTTTTGCATTGCCCTACATTTATACAATTAAACTTTGCGGTTTTACTTGCTTGAAGGAAATTCTGCTACCCGAACGTATGTTGGCAGACATCGCTACCTTTGTCATTATGATTATTAAATTACACTAGACTGGCACCGCGGGAACGGAGGAACTTCATGAGGTTGACAAACCCCCACGCAACCAGGCCAGCGAGCGAAGAAAGAAAGAGACGGAGGGAGAAAAAAAAAAGAAAAAGAAGATTCGAGATCACAGAATAGCTCAGTGTACAGATCATTTAAAGCTGCCAATACCAGCACCAGTTAAGACAGAACCATCAAAACCATTCTAAACATCCACACATGATGGAAAAAATGAACAAGAATACTGGCACATGGCACCGTAACGGTTCCAAGGCAAACTCATGAAAAGCACCTGTACACCGAGTATACCTCACCCGAACAAATGGATCTGGAAAAAAATCAGACAGTGTATGACTAGGGCGATTATATATTTTACACAGAAAGCATATCCCACTAACTATGCGACGATGTGCCACACCACAAGGCTCAACACCATCCACAATGAACGCACATCGACGAACTACTTTGTCAAGCAATCACAGCTGACAATCGGCAGCACAACCCCACACTAAGGAGCAGTATTCCAGAAAAGGGAGGTCATAGCAAGTGAAGCAGCGACGTGTCAACTCTACCGAGGAAAACATCCTCCAAGCACGTCTCATAAAACCAATTTTCTGCGATGCTCGTGAAGCAACAGAACGAATCTTGGGCTCACACGTCAACTTTGGATCAAAATTGACACCCAAGATTACGAAGTCATCAACCACAGAAAGTGACACACCATCTAGTATGATTGCAGGGAAAGGAGGTCTCACTGTACGTGACCTGGACACGAGCATGGTATTAGTCTTGCCAGCATTTAGCTTCATCCCCACTTAGAACACCAGGAATCGATCACTTTCAAATAATGCTGAATGGATTCCGAAACCTCCAACTATCACTAGGCTTGTCGTAAACAGCCAGCAAAGTAACATCATCGGGCGTAACCAACAAGTAAATTATTAACAAGATCAAACAGGTCCGCTGTATATACAATGAATAACAAAGGGCCCACATCCAAAAACTCACTACTCTTCCCATCAATAACTACACATTGATGCCTGTCAGATAAAAACTGACTATTTACCGCGAAAACTAATCAACCAATACCCATCAATCTTAGCTTATGGAGCAGCCCAAGGTGATTCACGCGAACAAAAGCAGCACTAAAGTCATGCTGTACCAACCTTGCCTCATGACCCCCATCAAGAGCCAGCTGCAACACATGAAAAATATGGAGCAGTGCATCACAAGTTCCCAAGTCCTTACGAAAACCATAATTTGTTGGGGGAATGACACCCTGCTTCTCAAGAAAGCGACCCAACCTTGACGCTACCAACCTCTCATAAACTTTCGACAAAATAGGTGTGATCCAGATGGGTCTATAATCGGAGGTTCGATATGAGAGAGAGCCCTTCGGAACAGGCGTCACATGAGCGACACACCAGCATTCCGGAAAAGAGCCCAGCCGTAACATCCGTCGGAACGCAGAAACAAGCGGGGCTGCGAGCACACCAGCCACCCTCCAGAGAAAGAGAGGAAACATACCCGATGGATCAGTGCCCCCCTGGGGTCCAGATCAAGAAGAAGGCGGAGCACTTCAGATGATTTGCGAGCAAAGCCGGAGGATCTCGGCTCTGTGTCATACGCTAAAAAGGAATGTGCACCCGCTCTAGGCTCTGCTTCCCATCAAAGTAGCGCAACAAAAGGACCGCCTCGGCAGTAGGGTCCGCAACAAGATCACCTCCAGCACCAATTAAAGGGGGGACAGAAAAGCCGACACCAAGCACAGCGCTCTTCCAGGTGAACCACCACTTATGCGCGCTAACAGACGAAGCTAACAACTCCCTGGATCTCAAAATATGCTCCTTCTCAGGTTCCTCATAAGTAGCCCAGCCTGACGCTGCAGTTCCCTGAAAAGCTGAAAGTCAAGAGCAAACAGTATTGTCCGCTAATGGGCATATGCCTCCCGCTTCAACTGGTGCGCCCTCCTACAGGCATCATCAAATCAGGGTTTATCGCCTGACCTGACCGTGATGAAGCGGGAAGGGACATAGGCACGCACCATGCCAGAGAAAAACCGAACCAAAGTAGTTCCATGATCAGGAGACTCTCACAACACCCCAAGGCAGCGCAAGGATGCCGCCAGAAACGGCGTCCCAGTTCACTGTCAACTTCAAAAATATTTCACGCCCAACAGTACCTCTGGGGACCAGCTGACGGACTTACAGCATCCCAGAGAGGGCACCATGGTCCGAGGAACCAATGAGAGACCCCATTGACACTGACCTGCACTAGTTCAGCAGGTATGATGAATCTTCTACAGTGAAATTCGTATCACTACAGGAATAATAACAATGTTCATCACAATTGCAACAAATTCTTTGCAGTCATTTTTGACGTCCGGATCCATTGGGAATAGACAGTACCTATGCGTTAGCTCAAGTCTCCCCAGCCCCTGAAAAGATGTCATATGAGAGGAGAACGAAGAGATACGTGGTATGTCGGGAGATACGAATAACACCCAAGAGCGGCACAGTGTTCAAAAATAAAATGACCTGAAGGCAGACCTTACCTTAAGGTACTGTTGGAATGCCCTTCATAAACTTAAATATACATATCATACAAGATGCACAACTACTAAAATCTAAAATTCCCCACCTCATAGAAGGAAAATACTACCAAAACGCCCCTCTTCATAGCAGAAGAACTCTACCGAGAATCGTTCCCTCACAGCAAGAGCTTCCTTCTAACAATCCCCTCCTCATAGCAAGAGATTTCTACAAGCACTCCCCTCCTCAGAGCCAGAGATTTTAACCAGAAATCCCCCTCCTCACAGCAAGAGATTTCTACCAGCAATCCCCCTCCCTAAAGCAAGAGATGTTAACCAGCAATCCCCCTCCTCACAGCAAGAGATTTCTACCAGAAATCCCTCTCCTGATAGTTGAAGCATTATAACAGAAATCCTCCTATTCATAGCAAGAGAATGCTATCTAGTGGTGGGAGAGTGGGGCGCCATCCGCGAAGTGCACAAGCACATCTGCCTGGGGGAAAAAAAGGAACTGACTTCACAATATGCTAAAGAAATAAGGGCGGGTCATGAAGTTGATTCCAATGGCGCGTGCGGCACGCAGCTCTACCCCAATCTAAAAATTATTGCCAGTTAGCTTTTGGTTACTACCTGCTGCCGCCCCCCCCCCACAAACGTCGGGTAAATATCTAAGAATATTTGACGGGGCAGGAGCGAGCATTCGGCTGTCTCAAGGGTAATCAGGTTGAGAAATATGCCAGAAACTCGACCTAATGTGGATAACCGACCGTTGAGAGCTGATATTCCGGACTACCTAAAGGAACAACTAATAGAAACATTCTAGTATTTGAATGGCTTCAACGACGTACCTACAACGGGACTCTTTGAGAGAGACCTTAACGATC
>LQNS02278174.1:32999847-33014259 GCA_001587735.2 Parhyale hawaiensis | reverse complement strand
CACTTAATTATTGTTGTGTCTGATGGAACACATTGGGTTGTGCGCTTCTTATTGGTGACAACACTTAATTATTGTTGTGTCTGATGGAACACAATGGGTTGTGCGCTTCTTATTGGTGAGAACACTTAATGACCTCTGCCAAGGAGGTTATGTTTTCATCGTGTTTGTCTATCTGTTTGTTTGTCTGTCTGTCACCAAAATAACACAAGAGTTGTGAACCGATTTGGACGAAATTTACAGGGATTGTTAGGTATTGTAGGAGGAACAGATGAATAACTTTCGGTGAAGATATGTCCATCCGTTTGTTTGTTTGCCTCATTTTTCTCAATGCCATTACTCAAATTTATGGATGGATTTTTGATGAAATTGACATGAGTTATTAGGTATATAACAAAGAGTAAATGATCAAATTTTGGTTATGATCCGATTGTTCGTTCGTTCGTTTGTCACTGTTTTTAATTTTATGCTTTTTAGCACAATAACTCAAAAAATAATGAATGGATCTTTATGAAATTTATAGGGGTGGTTAGTAATGTTAAAAGATATAAATGATTGAATTTTAGTGTAGATCAGTTTGTTCGTTTGTACGTTTGACTTATGTTTGTCATTACGTTTGTTAGCAATATAACTCAAAAAGTTATGAACGGATCTTCAAGAAAATTGCACTAGCTATTATTACTATCAAACGGACCAAATGATTTTGGAGTTAATACAAAGAAAATCATGGTTTCAGAGCCAATTTGAATTTTTTGCTACCGTTGCCTCGCTTGGCGGAGGTATGCGCTCTCAGAGTGCTCTAGTTATTGTTGTGTCTGATGGAACACAATGGGTTGTGCGCTCCTTATTGGTTACATAATTATTAGTTACCTGAAACTTAGTTTCTGTTATTGCCACCTAACATCTCTGTTATTATTACCACCTTAGCCCCTTTCATGGCGTATCAACTATCCAACGACCCAAGTAGTGAGAAGGCAAAGTTAAACCATGCGTTAAGTAGCTAGTTATTTTGCTCTTTGTTGCAACACAGACTACAAGGTGAACATGAAGCGCTAACTTTTTCTACCACTTTGTTGAATACCAGTATGTAGTTAAGGTAGTTATCCCTAGATTGGAGCTGATTTGACGGGGTCACTGGACATTCATGCCTTTTGTGCGACACGAGCAACCCCGGCGGGCTCGTCTCGTCGCAACATTCTGCTTCTATTGCACGTACGCATACCTATGCTAGCAAAACCCATTAATGGTCCAGTTCGGTGCACAACTTATCTTGTACTGCTCATCAAAGCAAAGTTTAGGATTAGCCTACATACTCGCCTCTGCCCCTTTAATTAAACGTACCAACCGGAAAATTTTAGTTTATAGGATCGCGTCCGTCCAATTTTCGTTCGTTATGATATGCTCGTCCCATCATGAAATGCTGGCTGAAACTAATGAGGATCCTCGCGGGAACACAGCCCGAGGCATAGCACATTTCCAGGGCAATTAAGGGCAGATGCACTGATCCCTAAGAGGCTATAGGCTTGCGGGGTGCGCCGACACACGGGTAGAGCTCGACACTGTCGCCATTACAGTTTCTGTGTAACTTCGGCGGGTCGTGATTACATTTCTGAACATCCCGTTGTTCTTTCTCCTCTTCATGGTTCTGAA
This sequence comes from Parhyale hawaiensis, assembly GCA_001587735.2. Classification (NCBI taxonomy): domain Eukaryota; kingdom Metazoa; phylum Arthropoda; class Malacostraca; order Amphipoda; family Hyalidae; genus Parhyale; species Parhyale hawaiensis. Next base: position 33,012,612 of record LQNS02278174.1, on the reverse strand, counting down.
TTCGTTTGCTAAACTAAACTCGCATGGTAATTTTTACTAGTTTATATTTTATCTACCAGCCGCTTTTGTCTTCTGAGGACTTCCGCTTCGTTACTCAATGACTGTAGAAAATTAGAATACAGAAAATTAGAATACAAGCGAAGCCCTGATTTCTTTTCAGACATGTGCTCCTCAAGAGGACTTCTATGCTGACATTATAATATTCTGCTTGTAAGCTTGGATCTGCCCAGTCACATTTCCGTATCACTTTTACATGTATGAACTACTTCGTACAGAGCTGTTCAGGCTGAGGCGTTTCTCCGTGAACAACCAAAACTACACAACCATAAACAAAGTTATGGTTCTATTGGCGAACAACTAGAGCAGCCACAAGGACATGAGATGGTATTCAGCGCCCTCTCGTGACAAACAAGACAAACTCATCTTGTCAACAAAAAAAATATCCACTCCGCTTTATAAGCAATCACAGTCTTCCATCACGCTGTTTTGATGTGAACTTTAGCCTAACATAACATATAACCATAAACAATACTTCGTAGCCGCATAAAAATTCAATTCTACTCCGAACAATCAACTTCACTTTGTAAATAAACACATGTGACGTCACAACCAAGACCTACAAGCGCACTAAAAATGAAGTTGCGACTTTTGTTCGTGAATACAACCAAGAACGAGTTTCCGTGCGACGACCACGTTTTTGGTCGTCATGTGGACATGAATTTGGTCTTTTCTGCAACTTGTGGTTGTATTCACGCACACAACTTCGCCACTAAGAACCGGCTCTGATGTCATTATCCTGTACTCGGGTTAGCCCAATAGCTACTCTGTATCGTTGATACATAAATAAGATACTGTTATTTTTACCTCCGCCAAGCAGGTTACGTTTCCATCGCGTATCCTATTCTGTCTGTTATCAAGATAACTCAAAAAGTTATGAACGGATTTGGATTAAATTTACAGGGATTGTGAAGTATGTTAGGAGGAATAGATGATTACCTTTTGGTGAAGATCCGTCTATCTGTTTCTTTGTTCGCCACAATTTTGTCAATGCCATAACTCAAGAAGATATGGACTGATTTTCATGAAAGTTACATGAGTTTTCAGGTTTATTACGAACAGTAACCGACCCATTTTTTGGGATGATCTGTTTGTTCGTTCGTGTGTTTGTTACTGGGTTTGATTTTGTGCTTTTTAATTAGCGCAATAACTCAAAAACTTCTGAATGGATCTCCTTATGACCTGCGAGCTGTAGTAGCTTGAAAAGTTAAAATTTTACTCGTGTTGCTCCCTCTCGAAATTGGGTATATGGTACTGTACTCTAAGTCTTTTCCTTATCTAATGCTGAAGTAACCTGGGAAAATTCCACAAAACAAAAGCATTGTTCCTCAATTACGATGTCCTTGGACCCGTACCACGCATACAAAGTGTAAAAAATGTTTCAAATCAGAGAGTGAATCTTCTAACTTAGACCTGCAAGCAGTAGAACCTTAAATTTAACCCTGACTCCTTCTCCTTCCCGGTCTTATCAAGAATTCCCTTATTTTCCCCTATCAAATGCTGATGGAAGCGTCACGATCGCACTAATTACAGGAGGGACAAGCAGAATTAAAATATAGATTCATGACTTGATCTTGTCTTTTCATAGGAATGACATTGTGTTTTCTAGAACTTAGTATATAGTGATGCACCTTGGAAGGAAGGGTCACTTGAACGAATAAGTAATACTGCAGCCAGTATTCAACGCCATGTTAGAAATATATCTGTTGAAAGTTTTATATGACGTGAAGGGTAAACTTTCACTGCAACTTTTTTACCTAAGTTGGTCACACCTGCAGCGCCAGGATATCAGGGTGTCCGACTCTTAGACGCGAGTATGGTGGATCGATCCTGACTGCCAGATAGGCGATTTCTTGCAGTGCTAGGCTTACGGAGCGGGCAGTTTCAGCGTTATGGGGAAACTGACCCTTTAGTTGGTGTTTTTGTAGGAGCTGTTCATCCTTGACGCCGTAGCCTGTACAATCTGTGGTAGACTGAAGCCGTGCACACCTGGAACCTACGGACTTAAATCTGAAGCACGAACAAGTGCATGTGGGTCTCCCATTTGAAGTGTGCGGTCAAGTTAACATTGCACTTGCCTTTAGTACTTTGGACTTTTAAAGCGTAATAAACTCATTGTGTGCACCAATGTTTCCACCTTTATTTCGATGCGCTATCCTCGCAAGACTCGCTTACGCTTTGTATTTACTCAACACCCGTGGCGGCGGCAGTTGCGGCAGGAGGTGTGGTCCAAGTTTTGACGATCGAAGAGATTCAGCTGTTCATTAAGTGTGGAATTGAAGGTTTTGCCATCCTACCGTTTTAACTTTGGGGCAAACTTGAAATTGCCGCAAGCTTCAAAGGAAGGAAAAAGAACCCTTGGCCTGAGGAGATTTACTCGAGGCTTACGGAGGGAAGTTGGGGCTGCAGTTCTTGGGTGTGTGGCTTCCGGTGGCTGCCATACGCCTCAGGTGTCATGGCAGTTATGATGTTAGTGATAACAGTTCGTGATTATGTGTTGATTATCATAATGGTGGTGGCAATAAGCCTCAGGTGTCATGGAGGTCATAATATCAGTCTTCAATTCACTTTCTTTTGCCGCCTCCCTGAAGTTACTAAGAAACTCGACACTGTTAAGTTGCTGAAACGGGAATAAAACTTTGCTATTGCAATAGTTTCCATGTTAAGACTTGGCACTTTACTTCAGCCGAAGATTGTGCCTATTATGGCCATCATCAGGTTTACCACTCCAACTTGGCTCTCTGTAAAAATACAGAATAATATTAAGTGTATCGCTTAACAATGAGGTTTACTACAAACGACGTGTGTGTTAGTAAGTCCGTGCCACCACCACTGCTTGTAAGCTGCAATCGCATTGCACTAAGTACACGTATTTTGTAAATCTCTTAACTTATAAGGTTCATAATGATTAAAAAAATAATTGTGGTACCCAGGTCGCAGGTTCTTTTCGTGGCATTTATAATATAGTGATAACAGTTCGCGATTATGTGTTGATTGTAGTAATTTTGGTCTCCGGTTTCATGGTAGTCATAGTATGTATTGTTGATGATCGTCCATGAAGATAATAATGCTTATTATTATTATTATTATAACACTTTGTTTAATAATGCTTATGATAAAGGTAGCTACCACAAGTCTCAGATGTCATGACAAGTCGTGATATTTGTGATAATAATTCATGATTACCTATTGATTATGTGATGGTGGGTGTCACAGGCCTAATGTTGTGAAAAACAAATTTATAGTTAATAATAATAGTAATTATGGCATAGCCCCTAGAGGTGTATTCCGGCGCACCCCATCCCTATCTAAATATCTAGGGGCCCCACACTCCCAACAGCTAATCCTAGTGCCTTTCCGAAAAGGATATTACATCTAGCGCAGTTCTTGCTGCTGATAAGGTTAGTTAGTTGAGATAGGTAGGTTCTCTACACTTCCCCTCCTGCTCCGTGATGTGGGCCGCCGATGGTGGTAAGCGACCAATCTTTCGGAACACGTGCCTGGTATGGTACAGCTCTCCGCACGGATGTTTCTTTCTTCTATTTTTATTTTTTCGTCTCTTTTGAGATGCTTTGCACTTATTTTCCAGCCAGTAGTAGCGCATTAGACCAAGATTGAAGCAATTAGATCACCCGGCTATCGCATTGCGGCCTTCCTTCAGTAGTGCCGAGATAAATTGTGTATCACTGCAAACATTGCGCCTCGTACTTGCTGTTGCCGTGGTTAGACCAGGGCTCTAATAATATTAATACTATCATTAATAACAAAATGATATTTTATAATTCATTACTAGATATCACTAAGATACTTACACTATTCGCTTTTTCTTTAGTAAAATTCGATATTTATCCCATCGAGGACCCTACACGATTCGCTTCTCTCATTATCTTAGAAATTCCGTTGCAGATCCCGTAGTGTTATCTACGCCCTGCCATTTATCTTCCAATAATATATATAGGCCTATCTCCAGTAGTTTCCGGCTTTGCAGTGCTGAGTTCGGTACATTTCTCTTAAGAAGAGCGGCTGCCGAGACGTGGAAGTGACCCATATTACGAGGCGTTCGCTTCCTAAGGTCGTTAGTTTTGCCTTGAGATTATATACGATGCAGCGACCGCAAAACACTCTAAACGAGTCCAACGAGCCGTTCTTGAGGAAAAACAATTTTTGGGAACCACCGGCGAAAAACCTGGGGTCGTTTTATTGAAGGTGTTGCCATTTCCATCACTTTTGCTAGTAATTTCTGTCTAATGGCAGAATGTTGGTGATGGAGAAGTTCCCGTCTTAAAAGATGCAACGGAGATTGCGGGCTTCGGAATTTTGTTCCGGCCGGAGAGGTTTGCGGCTCTTGAGAAAGGAGAAAAAGAAAAAAAAGGAAAGCGAAAATCGGAGTTGCTGAGTACTCCAGTTGCTGGAGACGCGGTATTTATGTAATAGCTATCATAATCATAATGTCGTCCTTTTGACAATAAAAAATTAAGTATTGAGAAGGAATTAAAAAATTTTTTTTACTGCCGTGCATAGTTCCTGGGCAATATTATTGTTAACCCTATTGCAGGATTTTTTTGAAACGTTTTGTGTCTATTACACTTTTTTTTGCATTTTATTAATTTAAAGTATACATTTCAGCTCCTATAACTTGAACGACAGATTGTTGCAGGCGTAAAATGCTTCGATATGTCTTTTATTTTTTATTTTGTTGTAAATTAGACCTCTAAGTTTTTTAGATTATCACTCCGGAAAGTTAATTAATGACTCACAATAATTCTTTTCAGCTGCTCAAACACGCAGTGCCCAATTCACTGCCCTCTTACGAACTGAAAACCTTCATTAAATGGAGAATCAGTCATGTTAATCATATCTCTAACGCTTCTGTTGCCACCAACACTGGAACTCTACTATGAGAACACGTCCTCTGCGCTCCCGAATAGCAGGTTTCTTCCACTCGCCCACTTTGAGCAGAATGATTAAATACTGTGACAATTTAACTTTCCGGAACTTCGAAACTTCAGCATATTGGGTCCGATTCGCTATGCTAGATTGACTTTGAGGGGGTCATTCGCTAACCAGTTGCCCCTGAGACAGCAACTGAATTCAACGCGCGAAACTGAAATTCCTGAGAAGTTGAATCTGTTCGGATTAGATACTGCCGTTCAAATTAAGCGAATCGAGCTTGCCTTATGTTAACTATAGTTACCTTTACTGGGGGTGTTGCCCAGTCTTTGATCTGGAGAGCCTCAGCACTCCAAATAGCCGGCTTTGTGAAGTTTTACTTGATTATATTTAGCAACAAGTAGCTTAGGGATGATCAAGTATCCTAATAATCGATAAGCAACCTAGTTATAACAAGTACGGTAATCTTAAGGTTCTCTGTTGTTAAGACGCTTGCAGTGTGAAAGTTAAACTCTCATCAGTGAATCAGTTCGCATGGCACAATGTCCAAATTTAAGATTTTCTTCAGTACTCCAGCGTTGCTTCTTCTCTTGATTTCTAGTGCTTGTCGCGGACGCCCTCGTGGGTAATTCGCAATGACGGTTCGTGTTCCCCTGAAATGATCATTTTATGTCGAAGTCTTTGCCATTACTTCAGTTATGGTGAACTCAAGTGGCCGAAATTAGAGAAGAGTTTGGGAGTCGTTCAATTTGGCAAAGCATTGCGTTACTGCTTAAGTCTGAGCCTTCATGTCGGGCTGTGCTCCTCTTAATGGCTCTTGGATGTGGTCGCCGACAGGTATAGCAGACCGGCCGCTCCAGTCTACCGCTGGACTGGTGTTCTTTTTTTTTTGTTCGTAAAAATCATGTCGTCAGGTGGAACGCCGCCGCAGATTTTACTCTTGGCGTGAGTACTGCTCGCGTTTTTTTAATACCAGTCGGTTGCTTGTTAAGTTACCTAGCTTACATACAATAATTGTGCGTCGATATCCCTAGCTTGGTTTTTCCGACATCTTTCCCGTTCGTGTGCTCTCTTTTCCCGTCTCGTTACTGCCACTGAGGATATTTCTTTACTTCTCTTTTTCTTGTTTCCCTGTTTGTTATTCTTATATATGGGCTCCTCATATACTTAACGTACTTCTTGTCCCTTCTTTATTGGAATCGCAGGTACTGCTGTCGGTATGAAGGTTTACCTTAGATTTTCATAAATTTTGTATGATGAGAGCGGGGGAGGGGGTGTTAATTCTCAAGCAATAGTGTTTCATTAAGACTGATATTACGTCATTGAGTTTGTCTACTCTTCGATGTATTGAGTGCGTTATCGAATGAATACGTGACCAATGTTCTAACCCTAATATGAATAAATTGGACGTAACTTTTGATATCGTTATAGCCCAGTGCCAACCTCTGCACCATATCTAGCTCGACCTTCGGAGCGTTATTTCTTCATGCCCGCTCTTCTTCATTCCACTTTCATACTTGTACTGATGATGCGCTATTCTGTCCTTCCTCTGCTTTCCCAATTTGGTGATTCTATGCGTGTTCATCGTGTGTGGCATCACCTTCGTGCATGGGTTCCCCTTTTTTATCGGTATTCCTTGTATGTCCCTTGTTTCTTCCTTTGTTAGATCGCCTTTGTTTTGGTGATGGAAATTAAAAAGTTTTAAATATAACAATTACAATTTGAACCACTTTTGAAGTGTTTTGGGCTGAGGTGTTAGTGTATTACTTCACACAATTAGATTAGAGATAGGAAATCCTAACCAGTGCCAGGATTTCTGCCACATTATTCATCTGTGAATAATTTGCCAGTCTCAGCTAGGGTCTTATAGCAGCCTAACATAATTTACTGCTTCTTTGTAATTCTCAGCTACGTAATTAAGTTATTACGTGCCAGGTGCATTGTGGCTGATTTAGATTTAATTAGAGCATTTGCTCGAAGCGTTGCATGAGGAACTGGTTGCGTGGAGAGTTTCTGGTGGTGTGCTTTGTAGAGTCGCTTGGCACCACTGACGTCACTGCGCGTCCCTTCTCCGCTCCATCAGTTCTGCCATACCTTCTTATCTGGCTGACCTGTTAGTATTCTTATGCCGCATGTCTTCCATCCTTAAACATTGTAACCCTTGGAGAAGGTAGTATGTGCACATAAACTCCCTAATTACAACGATCAAATTTGTATGATTTCGTAAGTTTTGTTTACTGAACTAAAAGTTTGGTTGCGAGCATTAAATTACCGATGCACTCTTGTTTTTATTATAACTAATCCGGTTCGGTTGACGTCTTCCATCCGAAACATCTTGCAGCTAGTAGCATATGCGTCTGCTATTCAGTACTATTTTCTCTTTCCTATCAAAAATGTCCATCTTGTAAGATACCAATAACTTTTATCTGAAAAAGGTGCGCTCTGTGGTTTGGGAATTAATTTCATAAGTTAAAAATAGAGTGTTCCTAAACCTTATGTCATATATCTTATTAAAGCATTCGTCACATGTGCAAGCATACTAAGAATCACTATTCTATTACACTGTACAGTACCAGCATTGTAATTAGCTATGAATATCTCAACGCGTAAGAGATATAATTGGCATTTCTTCCTTTCACTCTCTATTCCTGTCTTTCTTTCATTCTCGGTACTGCCCTCTTGGGCTTCTGTTTGCACTGTGCTGGGATGCTTAAGAGCACTGGCAGCAGCTTAGAACGTGTCTCCGGAGACCGTTCGCCGGTCCAAGGATTGCCACGTTAAATACACAATCGTGTCTGGACGTGGTAGACCCTGGATGTTACTTACTTGGCTGTGCTCTGTGTAGATGGGACCTCTTGTGTCGTGTGCTTAGTGGTTATGGACGCATTGTGACCAAAGCCCCCATTTTGGTAGGTGATCCTAGTTGTAATTTTTTATTTCTGTCAAGACACAGATTACGTTTTTTTGCTTATGAGTAGCTATGGGTGCATTGCCGTTGCATATTTTATCATAAGTGATCGTGGATTGTTCTGGTGCAGGCACGGGGTCTCTTGTACTTTGTTCTCAGTAGTTTTGGGGTGGCACATTGTTGCTGAACCGTCGTAATTTCACAATTGGTTCACGTTGTACTTTATTATCCTGCAGTAAGGGATAACTATAAGTCTTTTGCTTAGGGGCTTCTACAATAGTTGTGCCGAATTCATTATCTAAAACGTCGTATAATTTCGTTGGGTGTCCGAATAACCTCGTTCCCCTGTAGTTACGCGTGTGAAATCTAGTGTTTAGTGAGAGGGGGAACAATGTCCTGATTCTTCCGAATGTCGAAGAAGGTGCCTTCTGAGCGATGTTTTGTGTGTGTCATAGACCTTCCGTCTGCACGCAGTTGATATTAATCCGTGCAGTAAATGGTCCCTTCGTGCTTAGTGATTTTGTGCGCATGATAGCTGGGTCATCCTACTTTGGTGCTGGTTCATATTTTTCCATGTTTATTTGGTTGTGCAGAAGCTTTAGTCATGTTCACGTCTTTTTCATGTTGATATAATTAAACCGCTTGAACCGCTAAAACAAAGTTTCCGGCGTAATTTAAGGTATTTTATTTACGGTATTATTTTTTTACTGCTCTTAAATTTAAACTCGTTGAGAAATTATTATATTCGGGACAAAGATGTCGGCTAACGACTGCCATCTATTATGTTGTCGGTGCTTTCTATTTGACTTAAATATTGTAACAGTGTGATTTTCTCAGCAGAAATCACTATCTACCCTAGTAACAATTATGGGTTAGGCTTGCAGATTCGAGACACATAGTATTTTCACCTGGCAGGACGTACGTCTGTGCGACATCTACTGCGTGAATTTCTTTTGTGACGTCACTACCGCTCTGAATGGGCCAAACGTCGCCCAACTGGGCTTAAACTGCAACTGCTCTGGAGTCACTAAGGAAATTCAGTAATGATAGCTTCAGTACAACTGCAGTCCTGCGAGTACGCCTTGTGTCTTATGCTCTGATCATTTTATCAAGGCAGTTTGGGCGTGGTTAAATTCCTCTACAGCGCTGCCAATTCTATGGGTATTTCTAAGATTTCTCTATGTACAGGTAGTGGGCGGAGCTTAGATATGGTTCGAACAAAATCGTAGAATTGCCCATAGAATTGGCAATGCTGTAGTGGAATTTGACCAAGCTCAAACTGTCTTGATAAAATAGTCAGAGTATAGTTGCGTGAGTAGCAGACTACGAGTAGACAGCGAGCATCGCACAGACGTAGACCTGTTTTTAGAGGAAAGCGAACCTTACTTTCATTATTAAAACTACATGCCCGGCCTCCATGGACAGATAATGAAACCTAAATGAAGCTTTATGCAACACCAGAAAGCACGAGACGCTGCTTAAAAGTCAACCGAAACTATTACAGCGTACTTGAACGCCTGCAGTCCACACGGCCGAACACGAATCCCGGCACGAATTCCAGGTCATGACAGACCAGACCGACTGAACTGGTAAGTTCGTCGTCCAATAGTCACGAGTATGGGCCTAAATGGATGGGCATAAAGCCGCAACTCATGTGTTAATTCCAAAGATCATGAGTACAAGGGAAAAAATACAGCCAATATCTCTGGTTGTTGTACACGTTATGAACTATACACAGCGAGGCCGCTCTCCGCCTGTAGGGTGGATTTACCAGATCACTCTCGGCACTCAGCCCACTGGCTGAACTAAGAAATCGATCCAGCAGGCCCAAGTGACTGGTTGCAGGCGAAAAACAGACCAGTGAGCATATTCCTACAAAGGCCACAGGATAAATAAAAGTATTTACGGCCTGCGTCCGTCACCGAACACAACGTTCGCTTTACGCAAAAGATTAAGCTTACTCGAAACACGTGACACAAGACGTTAGAGGACTAATTTGATCCGAAGCACGTGACACGAGACGTCTAATATGCGTTTAAACGTAAGCGTCTCATGGAAGAGGATGCGAGTTTGCAGAGAGCTAGACTTCTGAAGCCCAGTGCCATCTATTTTCCGAAATGGATGCTAGGGTAAAAGTGTGCGAGACCGACTGACAATCATAGACTTAGTCATGCCCGCATTCAGTTTCATACTCCAAGCTGAGCACCATGCACTAATGCGCGACAAGTCCTATTTAGGGATCGAGCGACGTCATTACGCATGCTAGGGATTATTATCAAAGCTATCAAAGTGGAATCGCCAGCATAGTTGATCATCGTGTTCGCCAGTGAAGAGAGCGTGTCACTCGTGTGCAGAACAATGAGCAACAGTCGAAGCACGCTGCCCTGAGGAACACCCGATACCACAGCGACTGAAGCACCCAATCCATCATTTACGGACACATTCTGTGTTCGTTTGGACACAAATTCACGGATAACTGACAAAACCCTACCACATACACCAAATGCCTCAAACTTGTTCAACAGACCCATGTTGTTGACTTTAGCGAACGCCGCCCTAAAATCCAACTAAGCAAGGCATACTTAAGTACGACGATCCAAGGCCGGCTGCAAATGGTGCGACACAGATAATAAAGCGTCACAACAACCCAAGCTCTTTCTGTAGGCAAACTGACCAGTAGGCATCAGTCCAGCAACCTCAGCGAAGTGATCTAACTTACAAGTCACCAATTTCTCAAACACTTTCGAAAAATAGGCGGTAACGTAATGGGGCGATAATTGGCGACACTGGACCTTGGGAGTAGGTTTGGTTTCCTCTGAGCCCCTGCAGTTATACGCTAATTCAACACATTTAATTTGAAAGAGATATTGAAAAGCACGTATCATGAGCACGTATCTGAATTTTTTACTCGGAGCTGCGTCTTTCATTTGCTGTATTTAAAAAAAATAAAAATTCTGTGCTCCCTGTGCCACTTCCCCGACCTCCGGTTGATTCTTCGTATTCACTTCCTCATTTCCTCCGCCTTTGGGACATTCCATACCCCCTTTCCATTTCATCTTCTTCCAAAGATCCTCCGTACCGCCTGTTACAGGGACTCTTCGTACAGTCTCCAATTCATTCACCTCAAGAGGTTCTCCCTCTCTCCCTTTCCTTCACCTCCTGAGACCCTCCGTTTCATTCCTCCAATTGTCTCTATTGGCAGCTCCTCCATTATTTTACAAATACTGCCAACTTGACTCACTCAAGAACGCTCATATCCGTTAGGCGGCCACTTCAGACCCCTCGCAGAATGCGCGCTAAACGCTCCCGGTGCGATACCTTTCGCTAGCTCTAAATGCTATCGCCTATAGGGGGAAATTCCAAGCGGTAACATCCGGACGTTGATGGTAACCGTTGAGCCGTGCCCGTTATTGGCAGCGGCAGCCGCTCCGCATGATTTTTGTGCCGTTTTACTCTACATTGATCCTAGCATAGAATTGGCGCTTGCTGATGTTGGCAAAATTCCCTCTGATTAAATTCTTGTTGAATGAAGCGCCGCTACGAGGGAAGCTCTGATTAAATGAAGCGTGATCGTTGCCGCTCTCGCTTTCTATGCGGCCGCCCTGCTCAAGACACATCCACAAACAGCTATCGGCCCTGAGCTTTTCCGCGGCTATAGTCTGTAATGCAGGTGAATGCAAACATGTATCTGCTTATAGCTTTTCCGCAACTGTAGTCTATGTGCCTGTTCGATTAGGCGTCAAAATTAAGCCTTCGTGGCTCGACTAATATTATGAAACTTGACGCTGGTGCGCTGACTTCGACCAGCTGGATTGAGTTTCAGACGCTGACCCTCAGTCGGTTACCTACGAAATTTCCAGAAGCTCAATCTTGCTCGGCAAAATGAAGTTTGAGCCGCTCAGCGTAATCGCGTTGATTCTAACTCTTGTAACGCGTTTCATTGCAACAAATCTAATCTAAATTTCGAACAAATCAAACCTCAATAATGAAGGGTTTAATTTCGGTGCCCAATCGAACGTGTCCTGCGTCTTGTCAGTGAATATAAACACATATCAGCTCTGGAATACATCTGCAACTGTGAGGCGGGTTTGGGCTTAAGTCTATTACAATACGTTCACGCTGATGTGGTTCACTGCGTTGGAATGCAGTGCTGCGTATATTTAAACAAAATACCAGCACAGCTTATTGCGTTCCGACTCCATATATGAAGGAATATCTCGATTTAGCTTTACTATAGTGGCAGTTACTAAACAAACTGAATTAGGAGCTAACAGTTGAACAGCTAAATGTTTATATGTTTCATTGTACACTGAATTCTGTTTGTAGGGTTACGACGAAACATTCTGATGTTTTGAGCCCGAACGTAGCTCATAAAAGCGGACTCACACTAGGGACTTGCGTGTGTCGGTCGTCGATGGAAGAGTTGGAATTCTCAATTGAAGCTGGGCTTTGAACGATCTGTTGTCACGGCACAAAATATGCTTTGCAACTTCTTACTGAATAACAACAGATTTCCTGTGGGATTTGGATGCACGTATTATTTTCAACCACTACAACCTCAATATTGTTAAATCGATCTTATATATATAAAAAACTAGAACGCCCCGTGGCGTAAGACAGTGTGCCGCGGTGGAGGCAAATTCAACGCCCTCATTTTTGATAGCAGCTAGGCCTAATTTTTTGGCACGGGTCACACCTAGGTCAACCCACCAAACTCCGTACAAAAATTATGAACAACCTCAACTCCTTCGCCCACTTTTTGGGTGGACAGATATATTAACAAATATATGTATATATATATATATATATGTATAATTTTCAATAATACAAATGTTTCTTCGATTTTCGACTGTAGTCCATTCCATTCAGTTCAACTACTGCACTATGTACAGACACACAGAGACACCGAG
>LQNS02278174.1:32943859-32967030 GCA_001587735.2 Parhyale hawaiensis | reverse complement strand
GGGCATTCATGACCATCGCTTTGGCGTAGATTCTTCTCCCCCTTCTTTTTTATTTCTCCTTTCTTTTTTCTCTTTCGTCTTCTATTTTTTCTCCTCTCGTTTCTCCATTCCTTTACATCCTACTAACATAATGGCAATAGCTCATAGAGGGCCGGGGTTAAGTCCGGGTGTCTCTTTGGGAATGGGCCTTTTGGTTCGTCTACTGCCGCCTATCTAATCTAATCTAAACCACTGTCACTGTATCACTAAGCAAGGGAGGTTTCGCATTGTAGAAGGAGGGAATACAGCCATATTTCGCCGTACTGGCCACGATTGTTTTTTTGTTCTTCCATTACTGCTCCTTTTCCCCCAGTCACAGGCTCCCACCCATCGTTTCTCACCAGTCACTGGCTCCCTGCAATTCGTGCAACCTATCAGCGCGTCAGCCTTGCCGGAAATTTAAGCTTCAGATTTCCGCGGCCGTTACTACCTCTTTCTGATAACCCTTCTTGCACTGATCAAGGAGGTTAAATAGAATGACGGGACATGGTTGTTGTTCTGCTGGTAAGCCAGCCAACAATTTTGCCCTGCGTAGCAAATTTTTGGTGGCGCGCGTTTCCGCTAAAAATATCGCTATTCTACAATCGATACTATCAAGTGTGTTAAGTGCATTAACTGTCAGAAGAAAACTAAGGAATTATTGTATTATATATTATATATATGTTAACCTCCCCTCACGGCAAAACCTAGAATTTTACAGCTTGCTGTGACGAAGCGAAAGCGACGGTCGTATTGGCGACAGTGTTTTATGTGTGTGTCTAGGTGTGTGTGTGCATGTCTTACACAAATCACAGCCGTGGGTGGGTGAAAGCCTAACTGAGCCCTCGATCAATATCTATTCGGTGCAGAGTGTCTGCCAGATAATCGTTGGCTGAGTTTGTGCTATGTTGCGGGCTGTTGGTTTACCGCAAGGATGCAGGGTTTACTCCCACTTAATTTATTTATTCTTTTTGTCTTCCCTTTCTTTGCAAAGGCTGCTCGCTCGTATCGTTCCCTGTACATCCAGCAGTTAATTGTTAGTTAGTTATTTCCTTACATGTTGCTCGTCTCGCTCACTTGAAGCGCCGTGTGGCCTCTAAGCAGTGCTAAACTAGCTATTTAATGACCTCGTCTGTTACCAAGCGAGCCTAACTGAGTAATAAGCTTAACGTGATTTATGACGTCGCGCTAAGTGCTATCTTACCGTAACTAGATCTGTTTAATGTGCCTTTGACACTCTGCCTCGCAAAAGTCCGTGTATTGCTCATAGAAAAATTATTTGCCATTGAGTCACGGTGACTACTGCCGACTAAGTTACACCAACAGCTAACTGAGATTCAGCTTGTGGAAATATTCATATATGCAAAAACAAAAAATACTTCTTAGGTTATGTAATAACTCCCTAGTGACTAGCTTTATAAGTCAACTTAACTTTATGACAATTTCTGTAGGTGTCTGGGCAGCATCGGTTTATGTCTCTATCCCTACATTTGAAAAATGTAAAGCATTGAAATACTGCGTGTGCTCTCTGCCGTCAGTAGCACAGTGGGTTCTGATTGCTGTATTGTCGATTTACGAATACGATTCTTTGGGAGGGTTGGGATATACGCTTAGGCATAGAGTTAGCTCAGGGACTCATTTATTACAGGCTGCAGGCGAACGCACAAGAAAAAAAAAGCTTCAAGCGCTGCCCCAAGCGCCTTTGCGCTAGGGATTTTACATCTGGCGCACTTCCTTTTGGTAAAGTTAGTTTGTATGATTAGGAAGGCTCTTCTTCTGCTTCTTCCTTCTTGCTCTGCGCTTTTTCCCCTGACTGTGGTAAAGCGTTTGGCCAATTGAAACAGATCGCGTTTCTTGAAACTTGATTGCCAGTGGCTTTCGCATGCGGTGACGTCACACTTGAGTGCAGTGGTAACCATATGAGAGTAATAATATAAGAAGAAATAATAAGCGTCAAATGGCGCAGCTGTTGGCCAAAGAGCTGGTAGAGCTGGCTTATTGTTCACATCTGTATATATAATATGCTGCGAATCATAATAATAATTACGATTTAATATCGGCAAACATAAAATTTAACGTTTGGGATGGCTCCCATCTTCAGGAAACTAAAATTTATTCGAAAACTTATCTTTTCATAATAAGATTGGTTTCCATATATCTTGTTTTCTTAATATCGGAGCAATCACTTCGTAACGCGTCAAGAGTTTAGGATTCTGGTCAGTTCATTATAGCTTTTCCGTACTAAATTAGGAATAGATAATAGATTTATTAATTATTTTTAACTTGATATAGTATCTCATGTCTCTCAAGTGCAAAAATAAACTGAAAAAGCACTCTCACAGCACATATGCCTGCATCATGCAGTGAAATGTTCATGAAAAATTGAAATTGTTCCTGAACCTAGGATTTCGTTTTTCATCATCGCCAAAATTCGAGCAACTGTTCCACGTAACGCTCTTAGCAGTTCCTGTAAATTTCTTGAAGGTTCACTATTAACTTTTTGCGATATGTTAGTGGCAAATAGAAAATCATAGCGATAAACGGGAGAACAGATCATCACCAAAGTTTAGTGATTTCCTTCTCGTGACATCCCAAACATTCCGTACAAGTTTCGTGGAGATTCATTTTTAACCTTGTGAGTTATGTCGCAAAAAAAAAAAAAAACAGGTAGACAGACAAACGCTTGAAATGAGCCTCCTCCCACGATAACTCACAGTCCCTGTGAATATCATGTAGATTCGTGTATAACTGCGAGTTGTCTGTGAGAGACGAACATACTCCTCCAAAAACATATACTGCATAACCTTCTTGGCGGAGGGAGGTAAAAATTGCCATGCTCCCACTCTTATAATATTTTAGGAGGGATATTCTATAGGAAGCATGCACTGAGAGGCTTGCTCTTAAGTAAGTCAGCAGAGGACTGTTGGGGCCCACGTACACGGCGCAGCCAGTCAAATCAAATAAACCGTTTTTCTTGAGCCTGCGAAGTCCCGCGCGGCGCTCAGTGCTGGCAAAAGATTCATGCTAATGGCAACTCATCTCCATACTCTGTTGTCCTTCTTCTTTAAGTGAATCTGCGCGTCAGTGTGTCAGTGTCGCCCTTAGTAGTATTTCATGCCAACGCTTGACGCAAGAATGATTGAATGAATGCACGTGTTCCTTACACAAGGGTTGTGCGTGCATTGTTAGAAAGTGACGCTGTTCTAAGTCTTAATCGCTCGTTATTGTCCTGTCCACGCTTCATGTGGGAATCGTATGAGTGCTGTGCTATTTATAGAAGAGCTGTAGGCATACATAGGACGCAGTGTGGTTCATCATTGCACATCGTTTTACGCCACTCTATCATCTCTTAATGTTGCTGTTAAAATGGAAGTTAGTCCAGAGATGCCAACATCTTTGCGACATGATTTAGGCCNCTTTATAGAAGAGCTGTAGGCATACATAGGACGCAGTGTGGTTCATCATTGCACATCGTTTTACGCCACTCTATCATCTCTTAATGTTGCTGTTAAAATGGAAGTTAGTCCAGAGATGCCAACATCTTTGCGACATGATTTTTGCCGCCGTATTCTCGCTTCTCACTTACACTTAAGAAAGCGACTGGAATCAAAGCTTAGGCCATATTGTTAGGTTAAACGTTCATCCAGCTCTGTTATGGGTAGGTAGTAACACCTCCAGTTAATTCCTTCGGCTAGCATAGCGCACGTGTGCTTGGCCTGCAAGATCTCTTTCTTTTACTGCGCAGTTTGTTTCTTTCGTTCTTCATACTCTTATTGATCATCTCTCATTCTACTCCATCTGGATATTGTTTCCAATTTGCTTTATTGTGTTTGTGGGTTCTCTATTTTAGTTGTTAAATTGTATATAAATTTATTCTTGAGTTGTTTGGGTTAATGGGAGCGGTGTGAACAGGTAGGCTTACATGTAATACGTATAGTTTTCTTTTCACTGGTCGCTCACGGTAAAGCCTAAAGTATCCTAAAATTCATGAAATTAACCCTTTCTCTTGTTGTGTTTAGAAATGCAAGCTTTTGCTACCTTTTTTTCCAGTTCCCAGCCGTTGCTCCATGTTGAACCTGTTCAGCTTGTCGACAACAACCCGCATTCAGTTCTGCAATTCCGCTCTCTGCAAGCTCGCTCGGCTAACTTTCTTCATCTTAAATTTTCTCGCGACTTTTTAAGTTAGGAACGAGCGCGAACGAGAATCAGTGCACCTTCCAGAGAATAGCTAACGCGCATCGTTCACCTAAATAAGTGATGACATCGGGAGCCTTTCCGTGGATGTCAGAATCTTGTTCTTAAAATACTGCTGACTGCGGGGGTCAAACATTTTCGGTGTTAGCGTTGTGTGTCGGTGCCAGGAAACTTGTATAGAATGGAGCGAACTACGGAAACGGTGTGAATTTTTTATGTGCAGTGGATGTGACGAAGAAGGTGACACTGTAGGTGTGTTGTATGCAGCCTTGTCGAACTGCGACGTGCTATTTTTACAGGAAACTGCTGCCCTGTTCAATGTTAACAGCAACACTGCCGTGTCGAACTGCGTCATGTTTTTTTTATTGAACTGTGACTCTGTTTTGTATTCTTGTCACACTGTGCGATATTTTAGTAGTGATCGCTGGCTGCTCTCTTTTGTTTTCGCGTGGAACTCTGAGATGCCTGTGCAGTACCCCGTGATTCTCTTTTGTTTCCGCGTCAAACTGTAAAATATTCCTTCATTGACCTGTGACTCTGCTTTGTGTCCAGCACTGTAGTCAGTAAAGAACTGTTTTCTTCGAAAGAAAATCCTGTTTGATCCGCTACAGCAACTGGATATTGTTTATCACATCGATTCTCTTTCGATCTTATTATAGTGAGTAATTAAAGCTTCCTTTTTCACAACAGAGACGATGTTACTAAGGTAGAAAAGAATCATTTATATAAACTATGTCCTAATATCATTCGCCAACAGCAGCTTATTGTTGCAGGGGCGCTTGTTGTTCATACCGAACAGCCGTACATGATTACGTTCACTAAGAGCGACTCCTCTTACTATTGTGCACCAAAGTCACTGGAACGAAAATTCTGCTCACGAGACCTTTCTTTCTGCATGGGCCCTCATTTCTCGAGCAGCTTCGTCTAGGTACGGTCCCGTAATATGCACGGCCCCGTAAAGATGTGTTAACGTTACGGCTCAGATTATGTCCCTCCATCTGTCATGCTCGTGTAATTAAATTATAGTAAAAATTCCTTTCAGTCCTAGAGATGCATAACTGGGTTGGTGAGTTAGGCTAAGTTAGTAATTCCAATATATATGTTCAGCTACATATACACGGTGTTGCAAAATTCTTCGTACAAACTTCGGCTACTAGTAGAAATGATCAATATAAACACTTTTTATCAATAAAAAAATTCAAAAAACGCTTAGTTTGTGAGATAATCATGTAAATAATGAACTCTGATTATTAGAACTAACTACATGCAATTTGTTTATTAATACAGACGATAGTAGTTCTAATACTCAATAACAAGAGATATTTTTATTATTAAGGATCTTATTATAGTAATTGTTCAAAACGTCTACCATAAACATTGATACAAGCACGACACCTTCGTCGAAGGGAGTTGGGTACGTTGCCAAAGATTCCATGGATCTCAGCGATAACTCCAGCAGCAACTGCAATTTGGGCGACAAGGTCTTCCTCCGACTCGACAGGTGTGTGATAAAAAAGACTTTTCAGATGCCCCCGCAAAAAATAAATCTAGCGAAGACAGATCAGGTGATTCTGGTGGCCAGGACACAATACGATTACGACTAATCCATCGCTTTAGAAATTGAAGGTCGAGTAAGCGTCTCACATTCAGAGCATATTGTTCTGGCGCTTTATCACGTTGAAACTAAAGTCTGCTAGGAATGCCCAATAGCACATCGCCCAATAAATCCGGGAGAACTTCTTCAAGAAAGACTCTGTAAAGATTCCCCGTGAGACGCTCTGGCAAAATGTATTTGCTAATGATTTGATTGTAAAAAATACAGGCCCAAACATTGACAGTGCAGCGATGCTGGTGGCGATGTTGATGGATGACATGAGGGATGTTCTGCTGCCATACGTGAAAATTATGAACAGTTAAAACTCCAGCAAGGGGGAAGGTAGCTTCATCCGTTAACAACTGAAGTTCTATGATGGTGAATTTTTAACTCCTGATTCAAAAAGGACTGCTCGAATCGTTCACGAGGGGCACAATCTGTGGGAAGTAGAACCTGGCCTCTCTGGAAGTGATACGGATGATAATTATTCTGGTTCAATACTCGCCACACTGCAGTATGATCTTGAATTAACATAAATTTTTCTATGCCCAATATCTCAAAAAATAAGCGTTTTGCCCAATTGTTTTTTGTTGATGACACAGTGTTTATATTGATATTTTCTACCAGTAGCCGAAGTTTGTACCAAGAATTTTGCAACACTCTGTATATTGCTCAAAACATCAGCTATTCAGCCACTGCATTCGTGCCCTTAACTTTTTAAGGCATTTAATCAGCCAGACCGTGCTGATCTCGTTCCCGGATTTAGTGACGTCGTCAAAAGAGACCACAACAAAAGATTCAGATTAAATTTGTCCTCAAAGACAGTCCTTAGGTTTCAGCAGTCTCTGTTGCAACATCCGGCCAATCTCACATCGATCTTATTTTTCTCAGTCTCACATTGTGTTGTTGTTATAGAAGGCGAAAATCCGAGTTTATTTCACAATGCTGGGGAGGCGTACTAGAAATCCCCTCATCTGTTTTGCTTGGTGACGTCCTTTCATTCACGACTATACCTTCTCCGATGCTGGACCTGTTTAGGGAAGCAGTGATGTCACCAAAGGAGATGATCACCTCCTTGACTAATTCTTTTTCTTTTCTCCTTCTGACATCTAAACGATTTTGACATAACGGCTGTAGCTCAGAGAGTTCCGGAGCGTGGTTCCCGGTTTCTTTCTGGAAATGGGCCTGTTGATCCGGCTACTGCCAACTATATAACCTAAACGTTTCGAAGCACATGACGCCCCACAAGGATCAGACCGGAAGGCTCTGCAGCCCAGAAAGCAACAGTGCCGCCAGCTGTTGTGTCATTCCCGTCTTTCTCCACCTCAAATTGTGTTGTGATGATAGCGAGGTAAAATGCGTATTTATTTCTTTTGTGTTTATTTACATTGGAGAGCTCGCCGTGTTATTTCTGCCCTGCGGGGGTGGCTCGGTAATTGCTTTGTTTGCACTTGCTGTTGTGAGTGTGAAAGAATTCAAATTAGAATTATTTCACCGCTTTGAGGTGCTGCGTATCATGAATTTTGGGTGCATTTAGTGTTCACTTCTTTGTGTTGTTTTCATTGAATGCGTGTCGTGCGATACTCTCGTACTCTTCTTGATGGTTTCTTTTATGTCTCGATTTCCATTTCTACGGATTGTTTCACGATTTGCCTTTGCTTAGATAATGTGCGGGAATCGACGTTTCTGAGGATTATTTCTCAATTTGCGTTTCCATGAATGGCTTCGTTGCATTGCTTGACATGTTACGTGTCTCTTCGTTCTTCATCTCTTTGGATCGTAGGAACTCTGTATTGGTAGAGGCTGATAAGCAGTAAGTTTAGCTACCCACTTTGATCGAGACACCCCTCAGGGGGTATAGGTTGGGCCATAAACCATAGGGCATGGGTAGTTTAGGTTCGACCATTCTATGTTATTGAAGCAGCATCCTGTAGGTTACCTAGCTTCGCCATTAGCTAGGCTTTCGGGACGTCTGTCTTTCGTGCTCATTTTTCTTCCTTCCGTTTTCATACTCCTACTGATATCATTCTATTCTGTTCTTCCGCTTCTTTCCTGACTTGCTGTTCCCATGCGCGGTGATTATGTATGGGAACACTCTCGTGTATGGGTTTCTTGTGTCTATCGTTATACTGTATGTCCTTTCTTTTTTCCTCTAAGGCATTGCTTTCGTGCGAAACGGAGGATTAAACCAATGACTGTCACTTGATCGAAGCAATCTAATCCGATTAACTTCAACTTACTCGGAAGTTCACCCTGAGTGGAGGAGAATATAGCGCTGGGTTTTAAAGATGGTGGCATGTGCCAATTAATTTAACAGTTTTGTCTCTCCTCACATATATTATATATTTATAGATTTGACACAATGAGCTTCTCGTAACAAGGAGCCGATGGAATGTTCTTTCAAGAATGTATCGGTGATTGCGACTGTCCTAAAGTGAAAACTAAATTTGACTACGAGTTTTTAATGGTCCGTTTGTTAGACTACGCACAAGCAAAAAAAAGTCAGATTGTCATTGTTTGAGCTAGATTGTAAAATTTTCTAAATTAATTAGCAGTTACGCAGTTGAAGAAAATAAACGAGAAATGATGCGACTTGAGTTCATTAACATAGAATGATTTTGTAAGAGCCCTCTTCTGCGTATACGCCAAGCTATTAGTGTAGTAGGAGATAGCGAAAGTTTCATATTGTGAAGGAAATATAACAAAATTAAAACATAATGACAAATCCCTGATTCTAATATCTAGTAGCTTTTCAAGGCTTCTTCCAAGAACGTTCAAATTATAAATTGCTTTGTTACCATTAGCAGCTTTGCAAAAATAGTTGAAAATGACGAAAATAATATTAAGAGATGTATACCGCCTATTAGCATGCAGAATTATCTAGCTAAGGCACATGTCTTTGAATACGCGAGATTACAAGCAGCTTTGAAGACATCAAAAGGCTCTAACTACAGAAAAGGCTCAGAATGAAATAGAATTTGCTGAGGCAAGCGAATGACAGTAGAAAGCCTTGGAAGATGGACGAGGTGTCGTTTGAGGGCTCCCGGCTGAAAGGGAAGTCAGCAATTTGTTCAGGCAGAGCTTTGATTTTTTCATGAGGACCGTAACTTGCGGGACAGCCAAAGTTTTTAATTAAACCTCTTAGTCACTTTTTCCCTGATTACATTTGAATACTCCCAGGTGTGAAGTGGCTTGGCCCTACCAATGCGATTTTTCCTCATTTGCACGGTAAATTTCTTGTGAAAGTTTACTTTTAGAGAAGATAAGCGAAGTAACTTAGCTAAAGCAGACTTTAACCTGTACAGGGCTTACCGCAGTTACTTATTTTCTCCGTAAATTGTTCAGGTGAGTGTTCTGCTTGATGCGATGTGGCCAACAAACCGTTTGGAAAAAACTTCAGTCTAGTGAGAGTTGGGTTAAGAAGAGCGACGTATGTCAGAAAGGTAAGAAAAAACACATAGATGCACGAAAAAATTCATTTTGGTGAGTTCAGAGATGCAAGGAAAAATCAATTTTGGCGAGCTGGATCTGAAGTTGTGTCTGTTCATCCGATGTGTCTCAAACCGTTAGTTTAGAGATAGAAGGAAATCACACACAAAACTAAAAAAAACGTATTTATGTAGATCTTTGAGCATAAACAGACACACTGTGCGTGCTATTATATACGACTGCAGAAGACAATACATAAATGCACGTTGGTCTTCATTATAGCTTTTTCATTCAAAGTATCTATTGTACGCTGCGATAGAATTCCAGAGCTTGCTCCGTGTGTTTTACTTCATTTTTCTGCAAACACAAATTTTTCAGTTATCAGCGGTTATAATTTCGATTAATTATGTTAGTTATAGCCACTATAATGCTTCATGGATTTTAGTGCAATGTAGACTAACTAAATAATCTTGGCATAGGTATTCTTTGGTATGCGTCTTATACCTCTCGGTCGGTGGAAATTTTCTCAAATGGTGCATCATCCCTTACTATGTATGTGGACTGGTTGACATGTGGCACGGTGACCGCCACATGTGGCCGCATGATATGTGCATCACATAATAGTACTGAGTCCTACGATTATTATTACCTATTTTTCGAATGAGGATCAACGTGCTGATTTCCCGACCCCAAGTCTGTCTCGTAAGCACGTTTTTGCTTAGTTCCCTATCTCAAATTTACTTATCTGGTGGCCAATTTTTCGTTATTCCAACTGCAAGTCTAGGTAATAAATATCTTGAAGACGGATTTTCGTTATTTCCCAACTCTCAGTCTTTTTCGTATACGGCTTGTATTTGTGTTTCTCAACCCCAATTCTGATTGGTTTGTATGAGACTTTTCACCTTAATTTTCCAATCCCCTGTATAATTGTCTTATCCAGTAATCTTTCATTTTTCTACCCGAAGTTAAGTTGTCTGTGTGGAAGCATTACTTTCATTCCCCAATCTTAAGTCTAATTGTTTCGCACGTGCCTTTTCTTTCGTTTTCCAACCTCAAGTCAGATTGTTTCGTAAGTGACCTTACTTTTTAGTTTCCAACCCGGAGCGTGATTGTTTCGAAAGTGATTTTTCTTACGTTTCCCGACCCCAAGTCTCTTTCGAACCTGACTTTTCTTTCGTTTCCCAACCCCAAGTCTAATTGTCTGGTAGGCGACTTCTGAGTCGGACGGAAATTGTTTGTCACGTCGGCGCTTTTTGACGTGGCTCGTGACAACTGCACACGGGCCCGGCCGCCGCTGTTCCGGTGCTACCGACTTCCGTGTGCATAATTTAGCCAGCGCTTGACACTTGCAAATCACTCGCCCTAAATCCTTGATAGTTCGCCGGCGGATGAAAGAAAATTACTTGTGTCTTGTCAGCGAGTTCTTTTCGAAGGAAACGTTCAGGGCCGCGAGCTTCAGTTGTGACCTAAGAAAACCGGGGCAACGGGGAAGATTGTAGACGGAAGATTTCACTTCATCTTCAGCCCAGTATTTGCTGTGAGAATGGTCGTCAATGTGAGTAAGGAACATAAATAAAACTAACTAATTTACTTTATCATACAAAGGTGAGCTATCAAAGTAAAAAAAAAACTATGATATTTGTGGGTACTAAAAATGTCAATTATTGATGGATCCTTGTCATCGTCAATCCAGTGTCTTTCTAACACTCGCTTTTGTGAGAAAAACTGACAGCACACTTCGCTGATTTACTCCCATTAAGTTGCTACCATGCAGGTAGTTAAAACCAATCCGAGGGTAGCAGGAAAAAGTACACGCGTCGCTTTACATCACCAGCAACACATTCCTTTACGGCAGCTCTTTCGAGGGGGTGAAATTAGCAATATACTTTTTGGAAAAACAATTCCCCTTGTCAGCTACTACCATGAAGAACTAGTGTGACGAGTGCCAAATTCTTGTACATCAAACTGAAGAAGTAAATATGATTCTAATAAAAGTTACTGCATTTGGCGTAATTATTACATGCCGCTTGTCAACTTGATTCCCATGTGAAAATAAGACCTTAATGAGATTCTTTCATATCTATTTGGAAATTCCGTATACATAATCTGCACTAGTATGTTGATCTAGTATATGTATGCATGAACAGTGCTTGTCGTTTCACAAGATGCATGGCAGTGTCCCATCTCATTTCTCCGTGCTATAGAAAATAGCAGGAAGAACTTTGGAGTCTTCCGAGAAGTTCTTTTTGGGTGCAAAGAGCCGTACAAAACAGGCTATAATTGCCCTCATGCCTGTCATTAGCTTTGGCGCTTTTGTGAAGGTGCGCTGCTTGGATTTATGCGCCGTGACTCTCAATTCCTGTTCTTTTTGACATGCACTCGGCCGTTTTCTTTTGACGCGCAGTCAGTCGTTTCCTTTTTTTGGACCTAAGTGCACCTTGTATTAGCGTCATGCATACATATATATACATACATATATACTAGACGTTGAACAAAGTGTTGTAATAATCTAATACTAAGAATGACCTTCGTGTTTTTATAAATATATTTATATGTTCAGGGTCACGCTCATAACGAAATAGATAGGCGGAATTTAGCCCAGGTTGGAGGCTCTCGTTGTCCTCTAAGCTCCATTGAAAGTGATAGGCCGAAGAAAATATGCCGGGTTGCAAAAGATGGCAAACTTATCTTAAGCAAGGACAGTTGAAATTCCAACAATGAAGATATCACAGGATTAGTCTCATCTGTATGAGTATTAACTTCTCCATACATCGAATCTACAGCAAATTATAGGGGGACCTTATGTCTGAATGCACTTCTTGCATTGCCGAAGTTGAAATCGTAGCACTGAAGACATCTGAAGCTTCCGTTTGCACTCTCACGCTTCTTGATTCGTAGTTTCTTCCCTCAGATGATTTCGTTGCAGGAGCTATTCTTCCCACTTTGATGCAATTGACAACGAAACCGACGAAACATAATTTTTCACGGGCAGTAGACAATTATTTCCTCTAGCTTACTGTTTTTCTTTGACGAAGCAGTTTTCTCTTCATGTGTCACAATTTGAGTACTTCAAATGAAACAGATATTTGAGGAGGAAAGACTGTATCAACGGTATCATTGCTACGGAGCGAACACATTGTATTTAAGCTGCCATTTTGTTTAAGTTTGTTGGAGTGTTTTACTCAAGATATTACTTCGCCTGTCAATATAGAAGACCTTAGGATGACAGCACGACAAAGGATCAATGAAGAAAAATTAAGAAGCAAATAAGAGAAAAGGAGATTCCCCACCGGCCTAGAGGTATTAAGCAAACGTATAGATTATTGCGTGAATTTTTCACACACTGATCCACTAGTAACATATACTAGACGAACAACCGAGTGCAGATTATGTATACGGAATTTACGACTGAATTTGAAAATTTTCATATAAGTTTTAGTTTCACTCGTGAATCAGGTTGACATGCGTCACGTTATAATTACGCAAGTGCGGTAACTGCCATTAGAATCAAATTATCTACTTTAGTTCCTCGTTTATTTGCACTCCACTGTTTTCGTTTTGACCAAGCGCATCTCGATCTATTTGGTCATATATACTCAGTTCCTCTTTTGCACGCGCTCACCTGCTTCTTTTTCGACCTAAGTGCACCTGGTATTAAGGTCATATTTACTCAGGTCTTGTTCTTCTTAACATGAACTCTGACTTTCTTGTCAGAGATGTATCCTGTACTTGGGTACTGTTATTATAATCGGTATTTTACGTGAACTGAACTTTTTTTAGTAAACTCAGCCTGCATATTTATTGTAATTTCATTTTTTTTTCTTTTGTGGTGAGATTATTGAGCTCTGCTGGCACTGGGTCAAGTTTTCAAGTGTTTCTTGCTCATGTCGTGGTAGTATTGTCGTGCGAGGAATCACTGAATTCTATTTCGTAACTTTGCTCAGCCACCGCCCAGCGGGCACATTCTTGCCATTCTTACATTGTAGATATGTATATTGGAGGGATTATATGACAAATGCAGTAACTTCGAAAATGCTTGGCCCCTTAATATTGGTAATCTTTGAATCACTTGCATTTTAGTACTAAGGGAATCTGATGCTTCCATTTTACCCGATTCTCCTCCTATACCAAGGTTTATCGATCTCCTGTTTGTTTGCTCTTTGGAGAATTTCGCTCGTGTTTGCAAATTAGATGTTTTGAGAATTTGCATTGCTAAGTGCCTCGAGACTCTCCGCTTTTCAATTTGGTGCGCAGCCATAGAGTTTCCACCGTGTTTTGAAGTATCGATATTACGGCTTCTTTGCACAGGTGGTTAGCTTCTGTGAAATATTTTCGAGTAGACCTAGTGAAAAACATACATTTCAATTATAGTAAAAAATTATATTAGAGACTATGGGTTAAGATAGGCAGACACAATGTTCTGTGTCAGAATCATCTGAGGATTGTCAAGTATTTATTGAAAATGGAAGAAGAAACCAGTCCAATCGGTATGATTGGCGTGGTCGAGTTGCAACACTTCATGTAATCGGGATTCAGATTATTCCGAGTGTGTTCTGCTCACCATCGCTGCGGTGGCTTCTTTATTATAATTCTAGATTTATATTCAGTTTGGTCATCATCAGATTGAAAATATCCTCTAACATTGAAAAAATGAATTTTCGAACGGGCTTCGTATCGTATCAGGGCTGCAGACTTGTCTTAAGACCAGGAAGGGAGTCGCACGCATTTGGGTGCGAGGAGTCGGTGTCGGACCCCCGCTAACTCCAACAGTCAGAGGGTGGGAGTCCAAAATTCACTTACGAGACAGGTAGGTGAGGCCTCACTGTGCTCGGGATTGCATCATGAGCGTGTTTGACATTGATAGTCTTCTACGAGGACATGACCTACCAGCAATGGGGGCTGTTGTGGGAGATGCACAAGTCATTTGAATTTTCCGCCCTTGACGCCATAGTTGTAACAGTCTGTGATGGACCGCAGCCGTGCACCCTAGGGGTCCTAAAGCGGGCATTTATCTGCAGCACCAACCAGTGCATGTGGACTACTTCTATTTGTCTGTTTGGGATGTATGATCAAGGCACTTTCACCTTTGAAGTAATTACATAGATCGTGCATATAACACATTTATCCGTACCTTGGATACGCCTGTGGTGTGATACATTTATTTACGTGCCATTTAAACGCTTGATGTTTATTTTCGCACCATTTTTTAGCTACACCTGAAAAAGGACAGGAATGCTTTGCTAAATTAGCAATCGAAGTTCATTTACCTTCTCCGATAGTGCCAGTCAAAGATCGAACAGGCACATGCAATACAACTCTTCTGGTAGCGTCTCGATCCTGGGCATGAACCCTGAAGAGGTGCCAGTGCAAATTTTTTGCCGTTATTTATGATTATAGAGTACGCTAGACTCACTAGAGTGATGATCTTTACCAGCTGAATTTCTTGCCCAGCTATGAAGGACGCTCATCAATGATTGGCGTACCCAACCTTAATAGAGAAAGCGTAAACCAAGTACGTACAACAAGGAATCCCGCTGTTAACTAGAGAGCACTCTGAGAGCGCATACTTCCGCCAAGCAAGGCAACGGTAACGGAAAATACCAATTGATTCTGAAACCATGATTTTCTTCGTATCAATACTAAAATCAAATCATTTGTGCCTTTTGATAGTATTAAAAATTCTTATCCTTTTCCTGAAAATTTGTTCATAACTTTCTGAGCTATACTGCTAACAAACATTATGACAAACATAAGTCAAACACACAAACAGACCAACCGATCGTCACCAAAATTTAATCATTTATGTCTTTTAACATTAGAATAACTCCTGTAAATTTCATCATGATCAATCCCCAACTTTTTAAGTTATTATGCTGACAAGCATAAAATCACACATAGCGACGAACAAACGAACCAACAGATTATCTCAAAAATTTGATCATTTACTCTTTGTGTTATACTTAGCAACTCATATAAATTTCATGAAAATCCGTTCATTACTTTTCGAGTTAAGGCCTAAGAAAAAATCGGCAGACAGACAAAAAACAGACAGATGAACGGATATTCACCAAAAGTTAATCATCTGTTTCTCTTAACATGCCTAACAATCGCTGTAAATTTCGTAAAGATCCGTTCATAACTTTTTGAGTAATCTTGGTGGCAGACAAACAACCAAACAGATGAATACATAACCTCCACGGCGGAGGTAATTATTGTATAGCACACTATGGCGTACCCGACTTTAATAGAAGACATAGTGTGCTGTACAATAATTACCAGCTGGATTCCTTGTACGTATTTGGTTTACACTTTCTCTATATGGCATTTAGGTAGCTTAAAAGTCGTTTCCATGTGCCAGGTACGTACACGGATACAGTAAAAACTTCTGAGCAGTGCGGAAAGTGTAACTGACACTCGTTGCTTAAGGACAGGTTTCGTCCATTTTGTTAAAGATTATCTTGTCCGATCAGCTTTGATGAAACTTCAGTCCTGGGCATCTAATTCACCTTTTTGGATCGAGTTCAGACGTTAATAGTAAACAGATTCCGCTTGAGTTCAGCCAAGTAATGCCTTACATTCAACCCATAGTGGTGACTCTAGCGCTCAGAATCAATGTTTCGGATAAGTTGCAGCTACTCAGATTAGATTATTTGGATCGAAGAAGCCTGATCGAAGTGACCCTATCGAAAACAGCGACCTTCAATCTGCTGTTAGTGAGACGCATAACATGCTATAGCAATAGCATTCCTTTTCACTATCCGCCTGCGTGTTTGTGTACCGCCTTCAGTCTCTCTTGTGAGGAATGCTACTAGGGATATCCTCGGTGCTTGAGCATCACACTGACAATGTTGAGAAGCTGGGGCCACACTAGGCATTTAAACCGCAGTTCATATACAGAAGACAGTTGTGTCAAAGTTGAGTGTATGCGCTCCGCCCCTAAATTTTCAGGTTTGTGACGTCACAATTGCGTCACGCCACTGTTGCAGCGAGGAATCTTTGATATTTTCACAGTGGCGTGACGTAATTTCACAAACCTGAAAATATAGGAGGGCAGCGCAAACACCCAAATTTTACACAACTATCTTCTGTACTTGAACTGTGATTTACACAGACAACTTGAAGCAAAGATGCGAGACTCGGAAGTCGTTTATGCCACGGTGTCTATGCTACTACCGATTTTAAATATATATCGAAACGGCACGCGAGCTGCTCGTCCCAGCAAGCAGTTGGGCGAAAAAATGCATATGTGGCGCCGGCATTAGATGTCGAGTGGTGCAAGATTTCCGTTTGTTTGTACGAAAACCTACATAGTACATGACATTGTGCATTTTTCCAAGTACTGATAGTGTACAATTTTTTTTGGAAACGTAGTTTTACTTCCTAACGAGTTTCCATAATTTGTAATTAACCTTACCTTAGGAACTCTAAAGTGCTAGATACAGCGCTTCGGAAAAGTCCTGACCTGTTTTGTATTTTCAAAGTGTGAAACTCATTTCAAAGACTTGATGAAATTTATTGACAATGACTCATTCCTAAACTATTTCAGATAATATAATAACTGGTAACAGTGCTCATTTTTGTACATTGTTGGTAATGGAAACAAAAAGGATAAAGATAGTAGCTCTGCTTCGCGCGAGTCACCAGAAGGCGGGCATTGTTAGGTTGCAAAATGTCAGTTTATCAACGGTGAAACGGGTCGAAAACCGCCTTAAGAATAATGAAAGCCTCCAAGATCAACCACGTTCAAGCAGACCACTAGTTATTCAACGGAAGAATGTTCGAAGAGCCTTTGAAATGATCCGAAACTCAAAATGACTGAATTTGTGAAGAAGAAGATTTCTGTGTCAACTGTGTCAAGAGCTGTAAAGAGTGAAGGTGGAAAGCGCTTAAAGCGTGCGAAAAGACCGCTGCTAACTGCTGACATGGGTAAAAAGCGCCAAGAGCGATGTTCCCGCATTCTTAATGACTTGAAACGTCATGGAAATCGAGTCATCATTTTCTCAGATGAGAAGACCTTTACCGTGGATCCTGTCTTCAACAAACAGAACGATCGAGTTCTGAGCTTTGGCCAAGACATCTCTGATGTTAGTTATGTCTCCACAACAAAGCATCCGGCCTCTGTGATGATGCATGGCGTTGTGGCCTCCAATGGAGAGAAGATGCCTCCAGTGTGGTTCAAGGGCGGTTTCAGGTTGACAGGGGCTGAATACTGGGTACCATGGCCACAAAAGTTCTTCCTGGGATCAGATAAATCTTCAAAGATGGAGATTCCGTGTTTCAGCAAGATGATGCCAGCGCACACGTCGAAAACCGTCCAAAACGGGATGAGCCAAAACATGACTTTCCGGCCCCAAAGACTTCTGGCTCCCACAGTCGCCTGATCTCAATCCTTTGGACTACAGCGTGTGGCCGCATATTGCGAGTAAAGCATGCAAAGTTCTTCACAACAACATTGAGAGGCTGAAAGCCTCTGTGAACCGCACTTGGGCCCAGATTAGGAAGGACTCTATCCGTAATGTATGTAAGGACTCCCGACCACGATAAGGGCGTGTCATTGCTGCCAATGGAGGTCCTATTGAATAGCAATGTTGTTTAGATCATAATAAACTAATACATTACAAATCTTGCAATATTTTATTATAAGCAAATCTTTTACGACCTTCGGATGGCAAATTATTAAAACAGGTCAGGACTTTCGCAAAGCCCAGTATTCTAAAAGTATTAGCTGCAGAATCTTTTTTGCTATTCGCTCTGATATTCCTTTTGGCTTGAGGACTCGTGTTGGTTTTGACGGTCTGCGTGCCGTGTGGCGACTCTGGTCACTCTATTATTGCGCGCTGACCTCGCGCTTCTTCTGACAGCTTCGGTGTTGGAGTTCCAGCGTTGCGAATATTTTACGAGGCTGAGCGACCGGTCACTCCTCCAGGCCGCCACTCGGGAGAAATTAAAGGCGAAGATTACCGCTCTATAATTTCTGCGGCTGTCGTGATGCTTGACCGCGCTACAGATTAGCTCAAAATTTGAATTAGTTCCCCTGGGAGAAATAATATCATAGGCGAAGATTACCTCTGGGTATTTTTTGGGCCTGACATAATGCATGATTATGAAACCGATAAGCACCAAATCTGTTTTCGTCTCCCGGCGACAAATTTAAGGAAAAGGGAATCTCTGCTTAATTTCAAGTGATGTTATGAATTTCAGATTCGTAGCAGGTCAGTTCGTGTTGTGGACGTCAACATAATAGACAGTCTAGGAGAAATGAAGTAGACGTGTTAATTATTTCAGAGGATATCAAGATACCTAAACCTCAGCAGTTCTGTGAGAAGCTCCTTGTCGCGTCGTACCTACGCTCAAAACAACTCCCTTATTGAATATCTACCTAGGTATACAAATGACGCATTTCATGACATCTTGTTATGATGTCCATTCACACTAAGAACTCATCACGCCATAGCTGCTGTTCTCCACGTTCAATATGTGGATGCGCAGAGACGTGAGTAGTATATAAAGCACTGAGATACCCGCTCATGACCTTTCACCCTCGCGACCTTGCGCGTGACCTTGACCTTCCGGTTTAGGACGGCCAATGCACGTCCGGTTTAGCGGGGGTCAGGGGGGCGCGAACCGAAAGTGGGCGGGGCCTGGGAAACCGGAAGCAGGCGGGGTCCAGAGGTCAAAGGTCACGAGCGGGTATTTCAGTGCTTTATGTACTACTGACGTGGTCGGGTCCCGGTAAGGCCTCATGGAGTACAGGCCTGGGTCTCGCTTTGATGGCGTCACAACGACGGTCCCACGATACTTCGTCATTACATTGGCTACAATGCGCATTTACTGGGCTAATGTGCTAACATTTTGAGCAATATGCTAATTGAAAGGGAATATAAAGCATAACGGTCAGAGCGATAGATGATAAAGCTTAGAGATATCAATGTAGTATAATTAACGAGTAATTGAAATTGAACGTAGAGTGTATCCCGCCTAAATGATCACTAGATCAATTATTGAGATAAAGAGTAAAATGAGACTCAAGCATATAGATCTGCAAATGATCTATTAGTTTCATTACACAATAAATAGGCTCAATATAGGCCTTCTTATTGCTGATTAGTGTTACGGTTTACGAGATTTATCAACAGAGCAACAGGAAATACTGTTACTACGGTACTAGCTGTAGAAAATTTCATGACGGAATGGTTTACATATATGATGATTGTTATGATATAGCATTCTCATGTCAGTATTGACGATAGTAGCTTCTATAATAGAATATTATACTAAGAAATAACATTTATACCGACGCTATGTTGAAGGTTATAGTTAGCTATATGTTGTATACCAGGGCCCTCCGAGCTGGTGTAACTGCACCAGTTAGGTGTAGGATAATACCAAGTTCCGCCCAGCAGCAGGCTGCAGGTGTGAAATCTTCTCTTTGGATGTACCTTCTTGATGGAGATGGTAGACGGGGACTCTTGGTTGATGCTGAACGTCAAGTAATCTGACTAGCAGACATATTTACAGCATCATGGAATCATCTGTGATAGAAGGTAAGATGAAATGTTCCTTCTTTTCAATGAGACATAGATGAAAACCATTTTATAAAATGAAATGTAGCACATTTTACAGTAAATAAATTTCAAAAGTGAATTGAATACTTATTCCTACAAAAATTGTATGCATAATAAACTGAACCAAATATTTAAATTGTTGCAGAAGTTGTAGGTATTTATTATTCGTTGAAGCAAATGTTATTACCACATGTTTTAATTTAAAAATTAGTGGTAACTAATAATTTACATTTTTTTCAAACTGTTCTGGCAAAAATATACCAAATGATCTTTCAGTTAGGTCATCTAGCATCAGTTGCATCACTTTGTTGACTTTACTTGGTTCAGTTTTCCAACTTTTCAGGTAGCTAGTATATTGGGCAATTATTGGAATTTGGATTAGAATTGCACATTTTATCAATTTCGTCGATATTTAAGGTTACAAGAGATGCAGAATGCAACTGTAAATGCTAGGTATTTATCAGCGAAATCCATTTGCATTTTTTTAGCGATGACGAGGTAGCCAACTCAACAGTTTTGCTCAATGCCCATCAAGTTAAGCAATGTGAGTGAACTGCTACTATTGAACAGCTGAAGATAATAAAAGTCAAATATGAACGAACAGGGAGTACTGGAGTCAGATTCAGAAGCAGGGCTGCATATATAACTAAATTGCATGTGATAGTTCATCTCCAAGGTACCTCAAGTCTTGGTATTCCTTTGACCTCTACATTCTTACGTCACTCCAGAGATAATGAGCAATATTATTATGAGAGACAACTCAAGAAGACAACCGACAGTCAAAACGGTACACAATTACATATTGTGCTTCACTTAAAGTATTTTGGTCCTTAAGTTACTATTATATTCTCGTGTTTTGAGCACTTTCACCACAATGGGAAGAGTAAATCATTTTTTAGGCGAGTTCATATTTGGTCACGTGAAGATATGATTGTTTTCAGTTAATATGTCCATTTCGACTCGACGGTAAAAGTTATAGCGAAAATCATCAATTTATTTTCGAAAAAATACTGTTTCCTTGAACATATTAACATAAAAAATAGTTTTTGTGCTACTTTAAATGATATAATGAAAATTTATGTGGGATAATGTACCGGCCTTTTCGTCAGTTTGGGTCGAATCCATCATTATCACGTGATTTTTTTTATATAAAAGGTTATTTTCTAGAAAAGGTCGCAATTCGATATTGAGAATTTTTTTTACATATTTAGGTATAATGAAGCATTCTATGATATTTTTCATGAATGACGTTTCCGTCGCAATTTTTTAATTTTCGAGATGTTTAACTTTAAAGTTCCCATTGTTTTTCTATGAGAGAAAATAAGGTCCGCCATTACGGCCATGTCTCGCCATCTAGCGGCAGGTTTATACACAACATTGCGGTTTTGCGTTATATCGCTGTACACGTATTTTGTATATATTTCTCGTAGGATATATGCAGAATCAGTCCCTGCCTGCCTAACTTAAATGAGTAAGAGCTACGTTGTAGCAAAAAAAGCTGTTCACTCTCATAGAAAAACAATGGGAACTTTAAAGTCAAGTGTCTCGAAAAGTAAGCATTTGCAACGAAAATGTTATTCTTGAAATGTCTTAGAATGCCTAATTCTAACTGAATGTGTCAACAAAAACGAATTACGTATAAAATTATAAATTCCTGTAACATAAATTTATCTTGCAAAAATTAAGCTTCACCATTACACAATCAGTTTAAGACTGTAAAATACGTGTTCCAACAATATTGGCGTGCTCGTGTTCCAATAACAACAGTGACGCGCGGTGAAACAGTCGTATATAAACAGAACTTCAATGATTCCGACGAAAACGTTCTTCTTGAAAATTGTAATTAGCATGCCTTATTCTACGTAAATATTTCAGGGAAATAAACTTTGCATTGCACAATTAGTTAAAGACTGAGAGGGCGTGTTCCAACAATGCGTACGAGCATCGCGCTGTTGTTGGTAAACAAGGCTACTACGCGAGATGGGCGTAATGGTGGATGTGATGGCAAAACAATGAGGATATCAAACTTAAATATTTCGAAAACTAAAGCATTGTAGTAGGGTACGTCATTCATGAAAAATGCCTTAGAATGCTTCAGTCTACCTAACTATGTAAAAATTTTTCTCAATGTCGAGTGTTGACCTTTTCTGGAAATAAGAAGTTCTATCGTGGCAAAAAGCTTATTGTAAGTAATAGCATAAGACGTCATATTACATGTCTAGAATTGCAGTCCTATCACGACAGTTCGCGTGTATTCAAATTTTAACGTGCATTCTAAAAATAATAATCAAATTGCAGCCTAACTTGTAAATGTGTGGTGGATCTCCTAACTGGCTTCAGGTCGAATTTGGCGTCATATCTTTTTCATATATGTTCTATTCATTAACAAGCTTTTTACAAATTCCGAATTTGCTCATACTGGACTCATCAAGTAAGAGCATAGTGAATCTGTTT
Organism: Parhyale hawaiensis; assembly: GCA_001587735.2. NCBI lineage: Eukaryota > Metazoa > Arthropoda > Malacostraca > Amphipoda > Hyalidae > Parhyale > Parhyale hawaiensis. The sequence continues at coordinate 32,944,776 of LQNS02278174.1, read as the reverse complement.
TACGTCACGATCTCCCGTATCTCACAAGTAAGGATTACAGGCTTGGACGGTGCTCAGCTAATGCCAGGACTTTAGCTGGAGCTAAGGCCTTTTATTCACCGGATGCCCTTCCTGCCGTAAACCAATGACGCCTATGGGATTAGAACCCGGCACCTGCTGATCCAGAGGCGGCAACTTCACCATTACGCCACGGCGGCCCAAATGAAAGCATAATGCCCTTTTTAATTCGTGGTATTATCGATTTTTCTTATTTTTAGCATCTCGTACCATTTTTCTCGCTTCCATAAATTGATATTCGTCATATTGAACTTTGCGCTGCAGTAGATTGCGACTATACCGTTTTATCTCCAGGAAGAAGTTTACAATTAATTTCTAAAAATCAGGCTTCACAATATTATTATGCTTATTATTAAACTCAAGGGCATAATCAACATTCATAAGATTCGCCGAAAAGCCATATCGTTATAGCTGTCACTCACACTGCTGCAGTAACCATATGCTTAAATATTTGCCGGCCTCCTAAACATAAAAATGCCTTTCCGATGAATTTAAGAGATTTCTGTTCCTTAGAAAGGCAAACAGAACTAAGCCGTATGTCGGCTTTGCACACTGTAACTGTAATTGATGTGTATAAAAAGCGCTCACTGAAAAGCAAGGGCAGCGTTTACTGTGGAGACAGCGTACTTTTCTTGTCTGCTCGTATGAACATTTCATTTAGCATCTTTTGAAGTGGTAGTGCCTTGCTACTTACAACGTAGATTTAATCTTATACGTTTTTTATATAACATTTCAGTACATAAGAATTTGGTATCGTTCTCTCACCACTCGGCACTGTAACCTGATCACCTGATTGCTCGGCATTGAAGTTTGAGCACACAACTAAGTACTTTGACGACCCCAGAAAGACCTCACGCACG
>LQNS02278174.1:32929628-32943687 GCA_001587735.2 Parhyale hawaiensis | reverse complement strand
ATAAGAATTTGGTATCGTTCTCTCACCACTCGGCACTGTAACCTGATCACCTGATTGCTCGGCATTGAAGTTTGAGCACACAACTAAGTACTTTGACGACCCCAGAAAGACCTCACGCACGCATGTTGAAACATAGTAACTAAAATTGTGACGGAGTTGATGACGTCACGACTAACACAAAAGCCCAGATCCAGGCCAAAGAGCTTGGAATATACAAGTGTGGAAACTAAACGGGGGAAAATTCGACGATCGCTTAGTTTAGTTTTCTACCACGACGCGAGGGGTGCTGGTGTCGCTTTAAAGAGTAGGTTAAATATAACTCCTAGTAGGTATGTACCTACAGTAGTTCATCTTGCTGAAAAATCAAACTTGAAAGCAGCTGTGAGCCACGCTTTCCAATATTTGTTGATGTAGAATCTTGATCGTCTTTTGTAAACATCATGTTTTCAGCTTCTTCATGCTCAGCCGTATTTGAAACGGCGTTTATTTCAGGTTGGGTTTTTCTCGAATATCTTGGGCTTTCGCGTTACGTCTTTGTTTCAATTTTGACACTCATGGGCTTTTTTGTTGACCCTTCGATGATAATAATAATAAAAGGTAATGAGCTCATCAAGCACGCTAAGTATGTTTCTACGTAAACTAGGTTATTATTCTACTTATTTACCCTGAGATGTTGTTTACAGTGTTGGGGTCTTATCCGAGCCAGTTCTTGGGTTCCACAAAATGCCCGTCGCTTGCTTGCGAACAGAAGTGTTTTGTTTCCGCGACGCCAAAGGGCAACGGAAATTGGCCACGAAAACTTGCACGTAATGTACGCTTTTATTGCATTTTAAACTATTTGCCCTGGCCAGTTTTGAGAAGGCCTTAGTCCAGTGCCATAGGTACAGACTTCTGCAAGCTTCCCAGATATCCTTATCACTGGTACCTAATCTTCCTCAGTACACTGAGGGTACATCAGTAAATTTGGAAGCTACTATTTGGACAACGTCGGAGTGCCGTTGAATTACTTTAGAAATTTTACCCTAAGAGTTTCCGAAGTGATCTTTGCGGCACTGGACGCCATCTTGTCCTGCACCACTAGAATTACAGTCCTTGTTAACTGGCATTTGGTTTCTGTGTATTGCTCGTAGACTTAATGAGTAGTGCGCACTTTACGACGTTGAATCGTTTTGCATTCGTTAGTGTGCTGTGACAGGCACTCCACTCATTGAACCTTTGTGTATCTCATTTGCTGTGACAAAAACTCCCATCGGACTTTCCCCGATGTCTGTACTCTCGCTACAAGCCGTCCTCCAATCCATCGCGTATCCGTTTACAAATGGCGACCCAAATTGCTCTTAAATTGCACTTAACTGTTTAATTATGCCGGCATAGACGTAAAAATGCCCTGTCAACGCGCAGCTCTTGTCTGTAATCACTAAAGAGGATTGATAGCTTGGCCAACAGGTGAATAATGATGGCAGAATGATGGTGCGTATCGTTCCACTTCCAATATTGATGGCTCGCCTGCGTTAATGTTTTTCTCCTGATGATGATGACGATGATGATGCTGGTGATGGTGGTGGCCTCGCGAGAAAAGGACATTGGAAGATGTCTGACGCGAGTCGATTGCTCTACCGAAAGATGGAAAACCGACTAGCAGTTTCAAATGTAAATTTTGTTTTCAACTATTAATCGGGTGACTGAATTGTTTTTCTTGAACATTGCACGTCACACTTGTGATAAATATACCTTTTGGTCGCTTTAGGCTTTTGAAAAATGGATAATTTGTCGATATAGTTACAATGAAAATATGAAGAAAGCATAAATTTATGGTTAATAATTATAAATGACAACTCATGAACAATTAGGTAACAAAATATAACAGTTTTAATTACATGGACTAATTCTCATTAAACGTGATCACTAATACTAATGTATGTAGTATATAAACCAATTACATCTGCCTTGGGAGGCGAGCTACTCCTATACATTCAATAACCTAAATTGGAGCGTTCAAAACTACCACAAGGTTAAGAAAATACTGCACGTTTTCACCTGAGATATAATTTTATGTGAAGAGACATGAAATTTTTAGTAACGACAATGGGGTTCGTGTTTCTAACATTTGACATTCTAGGACAGAAGAGAATATTTTATAAGTAGCTCAACTTGAGCACAATTAAATTTGCGTTAAATATGATGACATATGGGGGGGGGGATTAGGAGGCAAAAACTCAGCAAACAAATGCATGGTGTGTAGACATAAATACACATACATTTCTTAAATGATGGGCCATGGAGTTGCTGGAGGAAAAAATCACAGTAGCAAAGTGTTGTGGAAAATATATATTTTAATATTATTTTATATGAACGTAGGGATATATCAAAGTTTGTTCCCTCAGAATTCATGCCACTCAGGGGGCATAGGATGGGCCCATGGGGTAAGGTTAGTTAGTTCGTCCATTCTATGCTATGGGGCCAGGCAACCCCAGGGGGTCCGTGTAGGTTACCTTAGCCATTAGCTAGGCCTTCGGGACGTCTCTCTTTCGTGCCCACTTTGCTTCCTTCCCGATTTCATACTCCTACTTGCTCATGCTTTATTCTGTTCTTCCTCTTCTTTCCCTACTTGCTGTTCCCATGCGCGTTGATCCTGTGTGGGAACACCTTTATGCATGGGTTCCCCGTTTCTCTTGACGTACTATATGTCTCTTGCTCTTTCCTCTGTGATATCGTTCTGCTCGGAAACGGAGGCTTAAACTTCCTAACTAACTACAACATAACATAAGAATCCATGCTTTAAATTATCACCCGCGAGCGAAATGGCGAGCGGTGATAATGTTTTTGTTGAAAATTTGGAATACATGTATATATGTCCGCCCACCCAAAAAGAGGGAGAAGCAGTTGAACAATGTTCGTAATTTTCTGCAGGGAGTCATGTGGGTTGACTTAGATATGAAAAATGCCAAAACTCTAGTCTAGAGTAAGCTGGTTATCAAAAATGACGACGTTGAAATTTACATCTACCGCAGGTCATGGTCTTACGTCACAAGGCGTTCTATTTCGACCATGTTCTAGTTCTCGAACATAGGCTAGCTGTGGTGGACAATTATTAGGGATAGTCAATTTCAAATTTATTCTTGAGTAACGTTGTTCATGATGCTAGTTGAGGAAAATTTATTACTATCAATTATATACATTACAAATTAAATGGAGCACGCAAAGCAGGCATAATTCTTAGGCATAAACCAACCTGCATTATTACCTAGCTAATATCACCGGTCTGAGTGTACGTATACACTTTCTTTACAAATGTTCCTAATACTACCGATGAGATGTGGTGAAACCGAGCTCTTGCTATGAAAGCCTTTGTTTTTTTGTAGACTTCGTAGTTGTGATTAATGAAAGCTCATTGCGTGTAGGGTTTTTCCAGTTCTGTAGCTTTCTTTATGATGCATTACTGAAGAAAAGGCAAACTGCAATGCTTGTTGGTTGATCGTAGGTACTATTTCGAAATATTTTCTTTCCCTTGTTTCTTCCTCGACCAGGCCGCTGTTAGTGGAAAAGGAGGCTGCAAGTATGCAATATAATATTTCGTTATTATTTTTGACCAAAGAAAGTCCCACGTGTGCATCGTCCTGACCGCTGTGAATTTCTTAGCGGGGGGTGACCGAAGAATGCGCACATTGTGGAGCTTTACGAGTACTTCTAGCACCTTCATTACACTGCCGTTATGAGTCTCTAACTCGCCCGTAAATGTCATATATAACGAAACTCCTTGAGGTACATTCATGCTTTTCTACTAATTCAGAGCTGTATATGTTCCGATGTAGTAAGGTTAGATGAAAAATTCCTGTTAATTTTGCTTGATTTAGGTGAAATGAGAATAATATAGGCGCTGCAACAAAAATTTTTACACTAGGAAGATTACGAATTTTAAGCTAATAAACTCATTTTCATTGCTGCAAATTGTGTCAAGATTAGCTGCTATAGGTTTGATTTATAAAGGAGAATGTATTTACTTAGGGTTATTTCCTTCGCCAAGGAGGTTATGTTTTTCTCGGAGTCTGTCGCCATGATAACTTAAATTGTCATTGACGGATCTTTATGAAAATTACAAGGAATATTAGGCAAGTTTGGGGGAACAGATGATTGCCTTTTAGTAAAGATCGGTTCATTCATCTTTTCTGTTCGCCTATCAGTTTTCTTCTTGATAAGGTTACTCAAACATTTATTAACGAATCTTCACGAACTTGGCCGGAGTTATTCGGAATGTTGCGAAGGGCAACTGACCAAGTTTTTACGATGACCTGTGTCTTCCAATTTGTCTGTTTGTTTTTGGTTTGTTAGTTACATTGCCCAGAAAGGAATGAATGAATCTTCATTAAATTTGCGAGAACTGTTAGAAATGCATAAATGACCAAAATTAATTTTGGTGATGATCGCTTCACCCGTTTGAGTGTTTAAATATACATAAGTTTGCCTTAGTGTTCGTCAGAAGATAAACAAAAGAGTTACGTACAGATCTTCAAGAAAATTACCGGAACTGGCCCAAATGACCAACTTGTGGTGACGATGAAAAGGGAATCCTCGTTTCATGATCAATTTTTAGGTTTCGTTTGCATATTCTTGCTTGGTGGAGGCATGCGCTCTCGGAGTTCTTCTCTAGTTCTTTAGTTTCCTCACTGCAGCCACTACTGGGTGCTTCATCAGTGTGTCCTTACGGCACTTGTTTTCATTTGCAAGAACGTTCTCTGCTTACCATAAAGCGCGAAGGGAAGGATGCTTTCATACTATGAACTGTAACGCCACTTCCTTAGCTGCACTTCTTGTGAGGATAATTATTCTGTCTTGGAGTATCGTTGAGTTAATAGTGTGAGTCGTCTTGGGGCAAATTGTGGCCGCCGGATGTCTTTGGTCGGTTCTTAACTCATTATCGTCTAAATTAGCTTCGATTCTCAGAAAACTGAAGTGCCTCCTAATAGTTAAATTTGGGCGGTGAAAAGCAGAGAAGTTATATATATGCAGATCAGTTGTGCATCTATAGATTTGGAAAAGGTTTAGGCAAGCGCTGCGCGCTGTGCTTGCTCGGCTTTTATCCTGTGTTGGCTTAGTGGTGTCGCATCGTCGCTATTGAAACCCGTCCTCAGTTCGAGTCCCAACTCACTTCCTTGTATACCAGGAAGTGTACATGCCAAGATTTTTTTTTTTATTCTTACTGAATGAAATGACGCTTTCTTACTGATTGAACTCTGTCCCCTTTGCGCCGATTACTCACTTCAAATGCCAGTTTCAGCTGATGTATTGTTAAAATTTCCAAAAATTATTTATAACTGTTTGGCTCTGCGCCACTGCAATAAGGCTTCGTATCAGTTGATGTCGCACCTGTCGTGTTTGCATTAATGAGCGATTTCCACAGTAACGATGAGCATCAGCTGATGTTGGCATCGTGTCTAAGCTAAGAGCGATTTGCCCAAGGGAGTTGTGCTTCAGTGTTGAGGTTTTGCTATGTAAACAGTAGTGAACGATATCCGTAATATTACTGCACTTTGAATAGTGTCTGTAGCAATTATTCCCTTCGCGCGTTGATGCCTTGCCTCATCGTAATAATGTTGCTCATCAAGTTACGACCTTTTATCGTTGATGCGATCATTCTGCACATCAGTTGATATCCCGGCACTAATGCGAGCAATAATGAGCGATACGTTGGCATAACGACGCAGCTGAGGACCCAGCAATAGATCCAAGCGGATAATGAGAGCATAAGGCGACCGTGTCAGGTGTGAGGCACGAGAGTCTGTGCGCGTGAAGGACAATGATGGAAGATCAGCTGTTGTCCCGTAATGAGGGACACTGCCTCCCTGATTGTGGGCCTTCCTCCCTGGGCAATCGATAGGTCCGGCCGCTTGCTGGAGGCCTCCGGAGATGTGGGATTTCTTGGTCTCTGAGACTCTCGGTCCCCGAGGCCTGTCTCTGACTGGTGTGTGTTGTACGGTCCTGCGTCGGCAGTTGGTAGATCAAGCGGCCTGGTGGGGACCTCTGTTGTGAGCTCTCCGAGGCATTGGCCTGGCTATTGTCGGACGTGTTTCCCAATTTCTCTCAAGAGCAGCCTATATTCCTGGGTGGTGGTGTTTTCTCTACGTCTTTCTTGCTGCCTTTTTCAGTTATACATGTAGTATTTTGCTGGCTTACGTTCATGAGCTCGCATCTGACCACAACACAAGTATCCTCATAGCTTCTTATTGGTCGATATATAGAAGTGTTTTGTTTGAAGCATATTTGGAAGGTATACCCATGTGTTTTTATGCTTACTGGGCTTCACTTCTCTTCTGTGATGCCACTAAAACAGATCTACGGACTTGCTGCTTCACCGCTGTGTACGGGCATATCACCGCAATGAAGATCGTTCCACAACTGTGCAGTGATTTGCGCGTCAGCGTTGGTGAATGGTTCTGCCACTATTTTTAATTTTAATGTCTCTTTTGATCTTCGAGTCACGCAACATGCGCAGAGGTCCTTCCGAAGCAGTCCTTCTGGAAGCAAATACTCTTTATAGTCTGTAATAGACTTGCCATGGTTACTTTCTGTTAGGGATACCTCGAAAATTGTGAATAATTACCTTCGTATATATTTGTAACTACTAAGGTCCGGAAACCCTTTGCCGAAGTTTCTACATTTTGCAGCTGGCTCGTCTCGGTTGCAATTGCAGCAAGGTAAGCGGCATAAATATCATCACGACTGGGGCAAAGACCCTCCACATTGCCCTTCACTCTGGTACCGCTTCGGCCGCCNGGATACACGTTACCTAACAGTTTCTACATTTTGCAGCTGGCTCGTCTCGGTTGCAATTGCAGCAAGGTAAGCGGCATAAATATCATCACGACTGGGGCAAAGACCCTCCACATTGCCCTTCACTCTGGTACCGCTCCGGCCGCCATAATACGGCTAAAGCGTCACTTAATTTTCCGCTAGAGACCAAAGAGGAGTGTAAGTGTAGGTGCTCGTTGCCTCCACGGCAACTGCGAGACCTTCATTAATTTACCATCCCGCCGGGTGCCGCTGTCTAATGTTTACACAACGAAGAGACGCACTTTGCGAGCGAAAGCCTCGACCTGCCTTAGTTTATTCGCTGAGTGAAAATGCCCAGATTTTTGCCGGCACGTCGCGTAGAAAAAACGTGCGCCTGTTCGCTGTGCTGCCTCCGGTGTCTGCTGATTATAATACCCAACTTGAAGCATTTTAAGATCTCCGTTGCAGTGGTATCCTGTCTGCACTTGGTTTATTTTATGAGTGAAAATCTGAAAAGTTGTGCCTTAGGTCACGTACAGTAGAAAGCTTTTGCGTGTCTTCTGTACTGCCTCCGGTTTCTGTAATAATTATAATACTCATCTTGAAGCGTGTAGTAATCTCTCGGTTTCGTCAGTGTCCTGGCTGTTCTCTTTCACTAAATTTATTGAGTAAAATTCTGGGGAGTTTTTTTGCGCGTCGCGAGAAAACTCGTACCTTCTCTTAGGTGCGCATCTCCTGTATCTGTGTAAAGATACTAATGGTCATTTGGTTGGTATGTAATGATCGCCATTGTTGTGTTGCTCCTGCCTGGCTTACAAAGTCGTAATTGAGGCGCTTAGGGCAAATACGGAGGTTTCTGGGAGCAATTCGCCTAGAAAACGTTTGCCTGCCTTCGGTGTTCGTGTCACTTGTAACGATAAACTTTCCTTTGTAGCCTTATAGGAATGTACGTATTTCGTGATATTTCTAGTTTTCGTTTGTCACAAATTAAACATTAACTGTCTCCGGAGTAATATGAAACTCTATTAATAGTCTCTGACACTGAGGCAGAATCTTGTGGCGTCACCTAGCTGTGGCTGCGCAGCTAGGCAACTCTAGCAAGCCACAGGCTGCAGGCAGACTATCACAGAGATTTTCAAACGCAACATACACGTAACATACATTTTTGCATCGTTTGAAAAATGTTTTTTTTAATCTGTGTATATTTTTTTTACTATCAGCGCCCATGCCCTATTCCCAAGAATTTCATACCTACCGCTATAGAACCAAGTTTTGTGTTGTACTAGAATTTCGAGGTAATGGGACGGAGTAGGTTAACCTTTGCCTTAGCGAGGACTTCCCAGGGACCTATATTCACTGTGCTCCCTTTGCTGCCCTGCATATTCATTCTCATACTGATGATTTTCCCTCTGTTTTACACTTCTTTCTTGACTTGTGCCCATGCCCGTTGATCCTGTGTGAGAACACCATCGTATATTGGTTCCACATTTATCTAGGCGTACTATAATAAGTCTCTTTTCCACTCTTGAAAGCTGGAATATCGTATTTGTGATGGATTAGTTAAGCAGGCGCAAACTAATATGATTATAATTTAGTGGTATTAATCGTTGTAAATCCTTATTCATGTAAACGTTGATCTGTGTAGTGCAGTTAGGTTATAGCTACAGCGCATCCTAGCTCTGCTTCCCTTTTTGGTATATTTTTATCGTATTGCACGAATTTAATTGTTACAACAGTCGTAAACTATTATCATGCTTAATGAGATGTTGATGCTATAAAATGAATGCGTGGAGCACTGCGGATGCAGAACGTGCGCGTCGTATTGAAGAGGTGGAATCATGATAACTATAGGTACTCATTTGTCCCAATGAACGTGTTTTCATAGGTTTGACCAGATTTCCAAAAAGAGGCTGCGCAACCAGAACTGCATGACTCCAAAACGAGCTGCTCCAAGTTCCACGCTTACGTACTGCAATGGATAATTTTATGAGGCACCCTAGGAAGAGTTTGTTTTTAAACATATCTGAAAAGTTTTTCATGGTGTAGGTGAAATCCATTGTTTGTACCTATCATTTCAGAATTGCATTTTCAGTAACAAAGTTAGATAAGTTTTTGCCATAATACTGTTTAAACCAGTTAATTTTGTCGCAGCTGTAAATCACGTGTTAGTTGTCTGAGCAAAGCCTCCACGTTTAATACCTCATTTCCTATATAGAACCTAGTTTTTTTTTTATTTTGTCACTTGAACAAATCTGTTTAAAACTAAATGTCACCAAACAAAAAAATTCTGACAAAGGGCTCAGATTGTTGCTTAGTTCGAAAATGGTCATTCACGAAATGAAATTTCTAAAAACACGTCAAGTGCTCAAGGAATGATGTTGAAAGTGCTATCAAAACGTAGAAGGAGACTAATTCATTCAAGACCCTCTCAGAAAAAAAAAAAACAGGAAAAAGGTGTGCAACATCAAGAGAGGACAGACTAATGAAGAAGGCATCGCTGGCTAACAGCAGAAAAACGTATTCAAATGTGAATGCTGAGTTTGAGGAAGCAGCTGCAAAGAAATCTCTTTGCGTTCGGTGAGACGAAGACTTGCAGAAGTTGGTCTCAATGGATGAACACTTAAGGAAAAGCCATGTTGTCTGATTCTTGCAGGCTATTGTTTGAAAAAGCACATGAACATTGGCTGGTGAAGATTGGGTTAAAGTGACCTGGTCCGATAAAAAGTACCTTTGAGGTGAGTCTCTTGATGTTTCTCTAGCCGATTGTACGCTGTCCTTTTCCAGTACGCTGTCCTTTTCCACAGTTTTTTCAAATTTGTGGAATTGGTTATGTGAACATAACACTTAAGTCCTTTGTTTTACCAGATTTCTGGAACACCTGGCACTGTTTGTATGCGTCGAAGGATGGAGAAGTCAATCACCCACAATGCGTTGTACCTGCGGTAATATTGGGCTGAGGCAGCGGCATGGCTTGTCGCTGCATGGCTTTGTCAGGGACTGGGATTCTGTTCACGTATGAGGGCAGGATGAATTCTGCAACGTACACCAACATGTTGGACAGAATGTACCTTCACTAATTGGAAAAATGTTCATGAATAACATACCTGAAGGTGTTCTCTTCTCACAAAACTGTTCCATGTCACACATCAAGAGTTTCGAGAGGTTGATTTGAGAGGGAGCATGTGAGGGTAATGGATTGGCCCTCTCAATTCCCCCAACTTAAATTTAATCGAGAGTCTCTGGTCAAGGGAGAACAGTTAGGACCCATAAATGTTCCGCAAAACAGCAGTTTAGAAGCCCGATTTCATGAAGAATGGCTCAAGATTGATGAAGCAACTTGTGCGAATTTAGTTTCTAGCATGCCAAAATGAATAAAAGCTGCAATAAAATCCAAAGGGGACCATACTAAATATTAGACGCTATCTATCATACTTAGCAGTATAACTTTGTGTGCTATCAGCCATAAAGTGAGTTAGAACAAATTTTTCTGATTGATTTTTAGGTATCTCGTAATTTTGTCCATGATTGTATGTTATGTGTGTAATTTATTGTGTATTTACATGATTATCTTCGCAATATGTCGAAGTTAAATCTATGTATTATTTGTCTCTATAGTGATCAGCTGTTGTGTCAATCGAAAACGATTGAGGCCTTGTCGATACATTGAGATTTTCCCACCCAAGCTCCAGCAGAACTCGGTCTCTGCCTCGCCCTCCAGTCAGGCGGGCCGGTGCGTCATTGTTATTCAAATCGTATTCTTGGGCGCCCAATAATTTGCGCCTGCAAACATAGATGCCTGTTTTGCGACTCCGATAAGCCCGAGGTATCAAGTTGCGGGGATGCGGATTTGTGACTTTTTTTAGGTTGTTGGTTTGATTTGCTGGCGATAGCCGCACAGTCTCTAAGAAAATAATTTACCGGTGTGTAAAAGTAGGATGAACTTGACCGTACCTTCCACTGGGAAACCCACACGCATTGGCTCGTGCTACAGATATACGCCAACGGCCCTCAGAGGTTTAAGCATGGCTGTAGTCAACCACGGGTCGTCAAGAACTAAAGCGCCATCGTCAAAAGGTTCAATGACCCTCCCCCGACCTCTCCTTCCATTTCTGGGCAAGGTAGGTGCCCCCATGGTAGCTCTTCATACCAAGCAACTTTGCTGTACTCAGCGCACCGAGCGCCACAAAGATTCCTCGCCTGGCTCGGCACTCGATCCCGGCACCTCAATTACACTAGTTCAGCACGCTGATACCGTGCATAGAAGAAAAAATGACAATTTCCTGCATAAACGGAAAAAAATTGCATGTAGTTGCAGCCGCTCGTTGAATTGGATTCACTGTGGTATAGGCTCTGAATCGCAGATGAAATCTTTTTCTTTCGTAAATTTGAAAAGCATAGCTAGTAGAAAATGTTTCGGTGACGAAAGTAGGTTGTATCCTGGCTGGCCTTGTAACTTCTGTTGTTGGCCCTAATAAAGATGCCAATAAGGTACAGAGACTAATTAGATAGGTTTGTGTTAGGTTGGGAATCATAATAAGAGCCGCAAGATTTCCCATGTATTGGAAAAACATCGATTGCGTTGTAATCTACTTAGCAGAGCCGGGCGCGTCACTCGTTTTAGGTCGTTGCGTCAGCGTCAGTCCGTCACTGCCGGAGGGATCGTTGCGTCAGTGTCAGTCTGTCGTTTTTCTTCCGTAAAAAGTTACATCATTTCATTTGCATCACTGCGTCATTGCGTCACTGGTGGATACTGTTATTTTAAGTAATCAACTTGATATACATGAAAAATTATATAATATGTAATAAAAAAGAATACTATGAAATGGATAATTTACCTTTCAATTAGTTACCTCCGGTCCAAGGAGGTTGTTTGAGCCGAGTTTACCTATGTTGTATCTTTGTCTGTCACCAATATATTCAGAAACTTATGGACGGATCTTTACCAAATATACACGGATCATTGTTTGGCATCTGACGACTAACAGATGATTAACTTTGGGTGAAAATCTCTTCAACCGTTTGCTTGCTTGCCTTTATTTTTTAACATCTTAACTCAAAAAATTAAGACACGAATTTCTAGAAAATTTATATGAGTTGTTAGTTTCTGATGATCTTTTTTGCTTGTTCGTTTGTCTTTGTTTGATTTGTTGTTAGTTACCGAAATGACTGAAGAAATTAACCGTTAACGAAAAATGTTGGTAATGGTAAAATACATAGATGATCAAACTTGATGATTGGTTGGTCTGCTTGTAGTATAAGTAGTAACTTATTACGTATAGCACGAAGAACCAGTGACAATTTTCTATTGGTGATGATCTATTTTGTCCGTTCGCTCGTCTGTGTTTGATTTATTGTTTCTTAGCAAAATGACTCACGAAGTTATGAACGGAACTTTATGAAATTTATAGATATTGCTAGAAATCTTAAAAGACATAAATGATCAAATTTGGAGATAATCGGTTGGTCTGTTCGTATGTTTGACTAATGTTTGTCAGCAATAGAACTAGAAAAGTTTTGAACATTTCTCCAAGAAAATTTCAGAAACTGTTATTACTTTAGAAAAGCACATATGGCCAAATTTTGGTGCTGATAAAAAGAAAAAAGGAAATTCTAGTTTCTGAGCTAATTTGAATTTTGCAGTAACGTTGCCAAACTTGGCGGATCTATGCGTATTAAGAGTTCTCTAGTTATTATTTAGTTTAGTTGATTAATTTTATTATTGTTACTATATCATAATCATAGTATCACATAAGTGCAAAATGCAATACGCAAATCTAATATTAGACTAGGACACGTGAACAATAATAAGAAGAAAATGTACCGACAAATTTGACAGTAGGTTTTTCTAAATTGGTCCATTGAAAAATGTGATACTGGTCTCATTACTGAAATAGTTTTGATACATTTGAACTATTATCTCCTCACTCGAACCCAGACCATTTACATAATAGATATTAATGCGCTGAATACGAATATTATCCTCTTGCTGAGAATTTTCAGAAAAAATAGAATGTCGTCGACAATTTTTCAAGAATAACTGTTGTCACATCCCCTTTTAGATCACTACTGCAAACGTTTTCTGGAAAAAACTATTTGCTCTCGGTATTACTAACCCAATGTTCGTAAAATAGACATTTCCCACTCCCTTCCATACTTCTGAAAAACCACCGTCAATACAGTCAACTCTCTGAAAAACTTTCCTCTCCGAAGCCTACCTGCATATAAGCTTCAGGTTCTCTTACAACATATTTTCCATAGGACCGTATTTTAAATTCAAAGGTAAACTTCCCACAGCTCTTTTACCAGTGTTGTCTATAAATTTCAATGCAGGAGCTACGTCGCTTCGTATTAAGTATCACTGGAGAGCATTAAAAAGCCCGTGTTAACCAACATTTAGGTATATCCAGCAAAACAGCTTTATCACTTGCAAATAACTATAGATTCTGTTTCCCGTCCTCATGCAGAATAAAACGCTCATCCATTTAGCAGGAAAGACTTTATCATCGACTTTTCCAATCTAATACACTTGCGGGCACAATAAGAGAACGATTTTCATTTTTTAAAATAAAGGTTAACCATATAGAGTATGTTAATAAATCATTTGATGGGGCCCTAAGGAATGTATATAACATATTTATACAAAATATCAGGACAAACATAACTATATTTAATACATTACAGCAATCTAACAATAACAAAAATTGAACAGTGCAAAATAAGAGAACGATCGTCTCTAAATACAATTTTACAAACAAATAACATGGAACAATGGTCAATTTTAGGTTTAGAACAATTAGTATGGTGTACTAAAACCTTTATTTTCAATAACTTTAGCACAGCGACGATTACACGACATCACAAGTTTCTTACAAAAGTCTGGAGTTATTTTTTTCCATTCCTCTTCAATTTTAGTCCAAAGATCCTTTACTGTTGATGGTTGTCGTTCTCTTACATCGTCACCTATATTTTTCCATAAATTTTTAATAGGATAGAGGTCCGGGCTTTGGGCAGGCCACTTCATGACTTCGATATTCTCTTCCGAAAAATATTTCTTCACTTTCTTTGCAGTCTGGCACGGGGCATTGTCCTGCATAAAAATTGCTGGCTATTTTGGTGATGATCGTAGAGATGGGATAACATAATGCTGTACAAGAGTGAGTTACACATTAGCATTGACAGTTTCTTTAATGGCCACCAACGGTCCAACTCCTTCAGATGAAAACATGCCCAACACCATTACGCTACCTCCCCCATGCTTTACAGATGTTTTGACACATTTCGGGTTCAGCCT
>LQNS02278174.1:32913616-32928620 GCA_001587735.2 Parhyale hawaiensis | reverse complement strand
TTTTCTTCCAACTATACCACGACTACTGCTTCTATATCGTCCAACTGTACGAGCACTGATATTGAGGTCCTTCCGAGCTTATCCCGGTCATTCGCATTTCACACCTCCCACTGACAATATCTCTGCTCCCTGCTAGTCATCCAGAAAAAGTTGTTCCTTTTTAGGTTATCCATTCATTATTCTTCACTCTGAAGATGGTAGAAGACATTCCAAAACGTGAAATTTTAATTAATTCTGCCAACAATTATGTTCAGTTGACGAATTTATACGTTGCAGCCGTCGAAAATGCTTAGTTTTAAAAATGTTGATGTGTTGAGTAACTTAACTTTAGTATTAAATCAGTATTGGTACTCACTATCGCGAACCTTTTTTATTTAAAATGGTTGCCTAAGGTGTGATGTCATTAGCAGAACCAGTCCTACCTCCTAGCCTTGAGAAGTAATTTACTATGAATATAAAATGCATGGATTTATGGTTCGTAATCGTCCATTGATGTCGTTTCCCAATATATATATAGAGTTAGAGTAGGGATCTGGTTCAGTCATTTTTTGCTTGTTACGATTTCGATGCGTCTGACACAACACTACGTAAACGGTAAATCTTTCGCGGACAAGCGACGCATAGTCTCTGATAATGTTATTTTGTTTTTTCATTCGGTCGAGCAATTGCATGATTTTGTATGACTGATGCACTGACTTCAGCTTTAATATAACGTTACAAAAAATAGCTCGTTTCTGTGAAGATTTAGCATTTTCTATGCAAATTTGATTAAAAAATTCCCTCCTAATTGCGCTAGAGTACTGATGTTCCGTAATGCTGAGTTTAAAAATTTTGCTGTATAAAAAATGCGTCAGTGACCTATACTCGGAAATTCGTGTTCAGTCCATCAATATCTACCATATAGTGGTCTACATTATTGAGTGGTGAGCGGTAGTAAAAAGTACCATATATTTTCTGTCGTACAAACTGTACCTAGAGGACTACATTTTCTTGGCTCTAAGGGGAAAGTGACGCAAAATTTTATTTGCGTCACTGTAGTTGCATCAGCGTCATTGCGTCGTTTTTAAAACTTTTGCGTCTTTGCGTATGCGTCGATGAAACGGTCGTTGCGTCGTAGACGCAATGACGCTACTGGTGGCGCTAGTGCCCAGCACTGTACTTGAGCAATATGGCTGATTCAGGTAAACAAACTATGGCGATGTGGCAATCTGATTCATCGGTTATCAGTGTTGCAATATTGATCCCATTTCTCTTGTGCTTCCCTCAGGGGGCAGAGGATGGGCCATTGGCCTTAGGGTTAGGTTCGCCCATCCTATGTTATGGGGATCAGCGACCAAAGGGGATTTTATAGGTTACCTGAGCCGTTAGCTAGGCCTTCGAGACGTCTGTCTTTCCTGCCCACTTTGCTTCATTCTTTTTTTTTTTCATACTCACACTTATGATGCTTTGTTCTATTCTGCCTCTTCTTTCCTGACTTACTGTTCCCATGAGCGTTCTTTACCCTTCGTGCATGGGTTCCACATTTCTATCGACACACTACATGTCCCTTAATTCCTTTTCCTCTCTTGAATCACCATAGTTGTGTCCAGGGAGGCCCATACAACTAATATAATAATTCTGTTGGGCTTTGGATGTAGTATCTGTTTCACACAAATCACTGCATTCACTAGTTGACACATTTCAAATTTATATAAAGGGAGTTCAAATTAGTTTGACTGATTTTAAATGTAATATGTTTCTAAGTATATTATGATTTTTTTCAGATTTAACAACTTCAGTCTTTGTCAGTGTCAGCCATTTCATCAGTCCAACTGTGACAACTATGCCTATTAACGAATCCACCAAAACGCAGATTGGCTTCATCGTTAAAGATGATTTTTTGCGAGAAATAATCATCGGCTTGTCGTTGCTCGTCATCCCAATAGGCGCTTTAAATGGTAAGTAGGCTTCAGTTCCTGTGTCAATTGAATTTTGTGTGTACATAGAGACAAAGTCTTTGTAGCGCTGCCATGGAAAGCTTGAATTTCTGCGCGCGATGACGATGGATAGTGTTTGGATTCTCGGCCACTCTCGCGCATTGCAGCGGTGCTTTCAGCTGAACGGCGTAAACGATTTTCACATCCGCCACCGGCTTAGCTTGTTTACATTTATGAACAGTTTACTCCACTGCGCTCTCGCTTGGTCGATTGTTTTATAAAAAAGTGGCGAAGCTGCTGCTCGAAGTGAATTTCTTGTTCATCATTCAATTTCGTTGCAGGCTTCGTTAACTTTTACTCGTTCGATTGTTATTCTTTTTCATGGTTGGAGTTTTCAATGATTTGGGTTGTTAAATCTGAGAGAAAAAGCAAGAAATCATCCGATGCTTGAAATTTAAAATCTTTTCAAGTTTTTGGAACACCCTTTACGAGTGATTCCTAATTTTTGTGTTAACCCTTTCGGTCCCAAAAACTCTGCTCTTGCTCTGAGGTTCTAGAAGAAGCTCATAATAGACACACTCACTGTTGTCACTTGTGCTCCACTTCCCGTTTTATTCAGTCGTAAATAAAATAGTGGTCCACAATGTCCAGAGTGAGAAACAACGCGCTGGTTTCAACAGTCAAAACTTTCATGCGGGAACTGGAGTTCCCGTCGGGAACGAAAGGGTTAATATTACCATCGAGCGAAGCGAAGAGCGGTGATAATATTTTCGTGGAAGTTGTATATCTGTTTGTTTGTCTGTCCTCCTGAAAAGATCCAGAAATTTAATTAACTTTACAGTAAAATGTGTATTTTAGTACTGGCTACACTCTCCATCTCCAATATTTAAATAATTTCTCAAAACTGAGTGATTGTACTCTACAATCTAATGTTATTTAAATGTTTATAGGTACATGAAATGAAAGAGTATAAATCTTGAATTTTAGAGTAGCATTGACTAAAAAAACAGCAAATTTCACATTATTATTGCCTGTTTACTTGTTTGTTCTTTTGTGTGTTTATTTAATTTCTTCTCGCACTTGAAGCACTTGTCTAGGCCTTGTTCATAACCAGTCTATTTCTTAGTTACAACTGAAGCTTTGAGCATTCACTGAGGGAAAGTTTTTCTCCTTCAAAAGATTTCTGTTGGTTTTTGTGGTAGTTTTTCATAGCACAAGAATAAGAACGGCAATTCTTTGCCGAAACAAAAATGTCCCTCGCCAGCAAACCCCTTTTATCGCAATTTAAATGGAAGATCAAGCGCAACCGTGCAACTTCTCTTCCATAGCGGAATTGTGACCTCGTGCGTGTATAACGAAGAGGCTTCAGTTTAGGTTTTTCTATAATTACAGTAGTTTACGACAGAGAATGCCAGCTAGTGACACCTATTTAGCCATGTCATCAACCGATATAAGATGCCCAGTGTCTTATACTTTGGCAAGCCTCTAAATAATCTACAAACTGAAATACATGTTTGATATGACCTATAGTTATTTTGTTACACCTCTTCCCATCGTGCTCGCTCGTGGTGTCTCGAGCAGCTATGTAATTTTCTGCTCGAAATGAGGGAAGAATGAGCGATCTTGGAAGCAACGCGGTTTGACAAAAAATGTGGATATGGCGACGACACTGCGGTCTATCGATCTTCCTTGCGCCCTGGTATCGTAGGCCGGGCTCGCACATCTACCTTAAGATTGATGGAAATTGCTCTCCATGTAGAAAAATCGCGAACTCTCCCATGAGCTGCTGAGGTGAGAAGGACCTTATAACCGAACTGGTTATCGCAATGATTGATCGATTTTGTTTACCCGCGTTCTGTGAGAGAAAATAGTGGGTCGCCGCTGCAAAGTTTGTGTTTTCCGAGTCGGAGAAAGACAGATCTTTGTGAACTTTGGCTATTGTGTGGTATTAGGCTCCGCGCAGGCAACTCTGCGCCCAAAGTCTTTCGGGATTTACGTTTTTCGTGCCGTTTTAAGATTGGCAAAAGTCCCTAAAATGAAAAATGGAGGCGAATTGCAAAAAAAGTATCTGCTCATGTATAGTGTTGGCATCCTGTGCACTATGCACGTAAAATGCACTGCATGGTATCGATATTTTATTGTGTTAATACGTTGAATACAGTAGCATTAAATGTCGACTCTTTGCAATTCATGCTTCCATTAGCGTTGTAGGTTGTAGGTTGGGTCATTGCCCTAGTAGTTTTATGCCTGTGAGTTTTTATTTCCCATTTGAAACATTCGGAATCGATAGGTTGCCTAAGCTGTAAGAACCAAGAAAAAAAGTCAGTTTCTCGTATGACTACCGTTATTTGAAACGTTTTGCATTAGGTACGCTGGTCCGTATATAGGGTTCGTCTTCAGTCTTTACGGATACGTTATATTCCGTATCGGCTTCGTTCCCTCTCCATTTCCATGTGGCGTTCTTTCTTTATGTGTTGTACGTGCTCTGCATAGTGATGCACTGTATATTGATTTCCATATTTCGATAGCGGAAGGTCGGCTAAAGTCAACTTTATCGCACACTCCTGCTGGGAAATCCACATGCAGTTGACTATGCTGCAAAGATATTGGCCCTAAATGAGGTAAGGGATTCAGTGAACCACGGATTGCCTGGGCTCTTGTGACAGATAACGGAAGGCTCTTTGCGATTATTGTAACCCTTTGCTGTAGATTTAAGATGTCAGATACGTTGGCACTGCAGTCCCAACATGCAAAGATTCCCGTCTTTGGCAAGGAAGCGAACCTGAGACCTCAAGGCCGCAGCGGAACTTCCTAATCACTGGGAGTACCAATCTTGATTACAGATGGCATTGTCAAAGTTTTAACTATCAACACGAGCGTGTTTCGTTTTTGAAAACTCAACGACCCATCCAGTTAATGTTTTAAAGCTGTGGCGTTTTTGTTCCTATATACTAAGCTATACATATATTAGTAAATTAGGGAGCAGCCCTTCACGTAAATATGTTTGGTTAAAAATTTGACCGTGCTTATTACTTACAATTTCTTTATTTTATCAAGTTTCCTCTAAATAACTTGACATTCCTGATATAGAAACGCAAAAAGTTCACATACACTTTAATTTAAAGTTGGTCGACCTGCTTCGGTAACGATTGCTATCTTCATGACTGAAAATTTATATTTATGAATTCTGAGTGTTGTAGTTATATAATCAAGATAGTCTGGAGCGTAAGTCAAGGTGCGGCTACTATGGTAGCCGTGTCATACTACTACCATTATAGTCGCAACTTTTCACTCGAACTGTACATTCAAGCTGAACCGGCCACTGCATGTAATAGACCCCGACCGTCCCCTATACCTCATTCCTACGCAACCTCCAACGGTAGTCGCTCCTCGTCTTACGCCCCAGACTATCGTGATTTTATAACTACAACACTCGGAATTTATCAATATCAATTTTCAGTCCTGAAAATGGCAAACGTGAGGGAAACCGGTTGACCTATTTTAATTTCGAGAGTAGGTGAACTTGTAACACTACCCTGAAAGTGTCCGTTGACCGGAAGTGAATAGCCGTGAACACTGGGTACGCTGCCAAAACATGCAAAACCTTCCGGCGGCGTCTGGTGGCCGTCATCGCTGCGGACGGCGGTTATTTTGAGTAACGTTGGAGATCAGACGTTGTTTTTATTAGCTGATAATTTGCCCTTTGTTAGAGGAGCTTAAGATTTACCTAGGGCAAAAGTTTGATTTAGGTTTGTTTTTGTTTTTTTCAGCCCACCCAGTATCTATCTAACTCGGAAAAATGTTAAGATAGCGAGTTGCCTTTGTTGATAATTCCGAGTGCCAAACTTGAGTGATGATACGGTTAGTATATAATTTTTAAGAGAATTTGATCTTGTTTACTAAGCATTAAATTTATTTTTTTCCAAAGGTGAAGGCAGTAGCATAAAGATAGGATTGTTGTTTACAAACAAAACGCGTGGCTTGAAAACAAATGTTTCTTGCAAGCAGTCCGTCACTTGTTTCTTTGTTGGAAGATGTTCCGCATGGTTGCGACGTGCGGCAGTAAACCTTGCAGGCTCTGCTGACCACTGCTTATGTTTGTATGGTGAGGTAGGCCGGCTTCTCTCTGTACGTACGTGGTTGAGGTAAAGTCGTTTACTGTGCTATAAGTCTCCGTGAGTTCCTCCATTGGTAATACAGTAATGAATTGGCTGTAGTCATCTCAGAATACGTGGCTCGTTATTTCCACAGCTGTGCATATGTGTATGGTGAAACAGCCTCAGTCTCTACACCAATAGTAAAGCTTCCTGCTTGGGTCATGGCTAAGTCGTACTGACCGTTTCGCCCCCCCCCTATCTTGTGGGAAGTCGTGTCCCCGGAGGACGGCTTCGCTAGTTACACACCTAGCTCTTTAACACATACAAACTCAGCTTGTTGATCTGTTTAGTTAAGCTATTTTTTTCTTCTCGCTTGTATTAACCGGCGCCATAATCTGATAGTTATACATTTCCCATTTTTATCTCCGTGGTACTTTCAGTGTTGAATTTTTTATCTCTGTTGTTATGGATCAGTATACTTTCCCTTTAAAAAGTAGATGATAAGAGTACTAGTTTTCCAGCACCCTGATATTGGTCTTATCTAAGTTATCAAGACAGGAAGCCAGTCCATGAAAAGGGAAACATCCCTCCTGGCTTTGCTTAGTGACTTCCCTACACCCGCCGCAGAGCCAATGATGGACCAGTTCAGCAATGCAGTGACTCTTGTGGCAAGCTATAACTGACATATTCACATCAGTCTAACCAGCGAGCAAGTCTCGTGTCTCGGTGGCCTTTACCTCGCTGCCCGAGTTTTTGTACAGTGACTGTCATAACTCTAATTATTTTTTGGACGTGACCAGTACAATAAATCTTCAGTAGTGCTCTCCTGTACCTTGGTGCAAATGCATTCGCCCGACGGGAACAATTTCTCTCATTGGCAGCAGAAATCGGAAAATCGGAAAACACCGGAGCAGCGCGTGGTCAGTTCCTCCATCTCTTGGGACGACCTTTGTGCTATCAACAGCTCTGTGTGTTAACGTAGTAAGTGGTCCAAGTTAGGGCTGGGCATGGGTACTCAGTTTTTCTTTGAAGCTTCTTCTTTCTTGTCATGTTCTTCTCCTTGTGTCGTGGCTTTGAGGCTCAAGGTAGAAATATATTGACCATGCTTATTGCCTCCATCGGGAGGTTATGCCTCGGCCGGGATATCTTTGTATGTTATTCTGTCAGTCTGTCTATTAGCAACATAAGTGTAAACGTTATGGATTAATCTTTATCAAATTTAAAAGAACTGTGAGGCGTGTCACGAGGAACAAATTGATAAATTTACGAGATAATCAATCTGTCCGTTAGGATATTTGTCTTTGTCATTTACCCACATTACTAAAAAAAAGTAGTGGACGGATCTTCACGAAATGTGCAGCAGTTGTGCGGATGTCACGACGGACAGATGATTACATGTTGGTGATGATGCGTCAAGCAGTTTGTCCATTACGGTGCGTGGCGGAGGTTTGACCTTTCGGAGGGCAGCTCCAATTGCCAAAAACTCGAAGTAAGTTACATATACGTTTGCCATTCTCTTGGCTAACAGGCGTAGAAGCGTTGTACATCAACTCGGCTCATCTGTATCCTGTCATGAGCATCGAGATATATTCTGAGCATTTTAATATCGTAATTAAATGAAATTTCAATATTAATCACACGACTTTTTAGGTGCCAAAATGAGCCGGCAGATACTGAAGCGTTTGTTATTGTTCTATGTGATGTCTTAAGGATTGGAAAATACAACCGTGTGACTCTCTTCACATAATAATCATGAAATACACTCCTTTGCCATCGTTGCGTCATAAACAAGGAGTCCTACAACGCATTATGTATGTCCCATGAACTTGAAAAGTTAATTCCTGTCACATTTAACAGTCACATAAATTACGGGATTATGCCCCTGTTTATCACCAACAAACAACACTGGTTCCTCTTACGATAATAAAGTCGAGTTCCGCCCAGTGTATTAACTTTTTCATTGCTCGTGCATTCTCAGATACATCCAGCTGGTGTCTGCACTGCCAGCACATTCGTCTGACTTTTCCTGTGGGATCGTATCCAGCCGAGCTTGCTGTCTATCAACACAGCCTTCATCTCAAGCGTATCATCTGTGATTTATCACAAGTCTATGCTATATTTATCAAGGCATTTAGTTAAATTTATCTAAAAATGTGATAGTCTTAGAATGCATCAGCTTAGACAAATGAAGCCTGTATCTATCAAATATTTCACTTGAATATTATTCCTATAAAAACACAATAGTGGAATCTATCATTTCTTACAGGTAGCATTTAATTGTTTGCTACCTGTCTGATCTGATATATCCCAATATTATTAAAGGTAAAGATGAAGGTAAAGTCAACTTGACCGTACCTCCAACTGGGAAATCCACACGCACTGGTTTGTGCTGCAGATATACTGTAGGCCTAGACAGGTACACACACTATAAAGCGTGCGCCTGTCAATATAATATTAGCTGAAATTCTCTAAAGACGCCTGGGCCCATACGCCTCAGCCTGCAGTACTGCCGACTCCACGTGCCATCTGCGGTCCCAATAAATTTATCGAAGGAATCCCACGTAATCAATTCTCCGTGACGGCCTGTGTCTCTGCTCCCGCTGGCCCTCCCTCTCTCCTCAGCCATCGCTGCTCAAAGACCAGCAAATAAGCTCAATGAAAAGCGCCATTTGGGACGCGAAAGCTTTCATTGTTGCTGCTGGACGTCCTTCGATCACCGCTGACGCTAAATTTACTCACGTCGGCTCGGCGACTTTCTTGGACCCACCACCCACCAGACTTTCTTTTTTCTTTGCTAGTTCTTTGGCCGGTGCCCCGCCTGCTACTTTACCAAAATTTCCATTTATTTGCAGCGGTCTTACGCATGGCTTCCGTCACCTTTTGTACGCGTGGTCTTCGGCTTGTTCGTCACGTGTTCCTTTACTGGATTTACCTTGGCCAGGTGCTTTGCTTGTGGGCTCAAGTACTCGATCTTCGGCCGATACATCGCCCGCTACTTGCCAAAATTTGCATTATCTTGCGATTTTCCTGGGCCCGGCCGGCACCAGTCTTCCTTTTCTTTGCTCGATTTACGATGGCTCTGCTCCAAAGCCATTCCACCGCTTACTCCTTCGAGTGAAATCATCTTTAAACAAATTAAGTGCAAAGTGCTGCACCTGTGGCTGTCACGAATTTGGCTTCCCGTAAATGCAACTATGAGGTGAAATAACCGGTTGATCTGTCCAGTTTGTCTTGTGATTGTTTTCACAGTAAATATGCTTTGGTAGGTTAGCTTTGATGAGGCTAGCATTTGTACAAGCCACAATATTTCCTAGGCTTAGTTCCAGGCGCGTCTTCACTCTCATGTGCTGCTCTTGTTCGAAAATTGAAGTATCACTTACCTATTCTTAAATGACACTGCAGTGCGATTAGTCTCGGTGTTCGTCTTCCATGCAGTCATTTCATTCAATATAAGTTTTCCCTTTTGCCCCCTATAGAGCTATGTATCCTGTGCTGTTGACTGGGAGGTTCAAAATATCCGAATTAATTAACACATGTTTTCAGAAAATATAATATTGAGCGTAGGCGTTATGTTCTCGGATTAGATTGTAGTCAATATTTAGTGTCTGCAATGTGGTCATTGCCCCAGTAATAGATTCCTCGATTCGTTTGATAGGTATCCTTTCTTTTCTTATTTATTTTTTATTACACCAAGTTTTTGTCATTTTGTCAATGAGAATACTTAAAAATGTAGATTAATGCTACTACTACAACTAATTGCAATAATTTGGTTGATGAACAAAGTTAATTGTAAAGGCCGTTGGAGCTGTGACTATTGTACAGACGAACTGAACCAGGACAGCGCTCACTGCTCCTGCCGAGAATTGCTGGTCGCAGCGACTTCCCTTCTATTGTGTCCTTTGTTCTAAATGGAGACGTGCATTAACCAAGTATCGATCTCTTTGGTTTCATCCGGGCTTCTTCAAAGTTGAAGATGTTCAACTTCTTATCCAGTGTTGAGCGTACTAAAGAAAAAATCAATATGCGTTGCATGTTTTTTTGCAAGGCTATGAATGTAGCAGTTCTTTTCTTAATTAATGTCTGTCATTGACAATCATTGACAACAGCGCGATGTCACTCTGTGTATGCCGATGATGTTCAAGACTTAATTCCCTTTACACAAGTTTTAGAGGAACTGTGCCAAAAATTTAAGAGGCAAATTCGACATGTATTCCCCCAATGTTGGCAAAAATTTCAGATGGCTTTTATCTGCTAAATTCCTCGTTGCACTTTATTCCTTAACGTATGATATGAAAATCGAATCGTATAAACCGTAGGGTTAAATCGTAATTCACATTGCATTTGGAAAAAAATATCTTTATTTTGAGAACTCCGTTAAAAATCAATCTCTATTTCCGGAATATCGTGTTACATGTGGCATGTCGTGAATAACATGTGGACAGTGTCTTCATGTTAGGCTACATGTCTACTGCTAATTCTCTCCCCATGTAGAGTATTTAGAACGGAATACCTCAGGGTACCGTGCCCTACTATGTTGGGCGCAGAATCCTGATCAGGCAATAGATGAGTTTTCTTTTTCTCTCTTTTCCTTCCCAATAGACTACCATACAGAATAGGTATTAGGATAGTCACTTGAATTTGATATGCAATACAAGTTTCCACATTCACTGCTTCTGCTTCCACTGGTCCAGATAATCTTTCTCCCCGTGTCCTACGGGAAATGGCTCCAGTCATCTTGAAGCCACTACTTAAAATATTCAATCGGTCTTTAAAAACGGGAGAAGTTCCGCTGGATTGGAAACTAGCTAACGTGATCCCCATTATCCCAGAGGGATAAGAAAAGCCCCAGCAACTATCGACCAATCAGTCTTTCATCGGTGGTTAGCAAAATTATCGAACGCCTCTTAAAGAAGCGCACCAGTCACCTGAAGATTCACCTGCTAATATCCGACACTCAGCACGGCTTCCGAAATGGAAGAAGCTGCTTAACAAATCTACTTCACTTTTTTTTAAAGTAACAGAAATTAAAAATGAAGAAAAAGGTGTGGACATCGTGTATCCAGCTAGACTTCCAAAAGGCTTTTCACAAAGTCTCCCATCAAAGGCCTATGAAAAAACTGGAAGCCCATGGCATCCAGAAAGACTATTTACGTTGGATACGGGGATGGCTTTCGGGTCGGCAGCAGCAAGTGAAACTTGAAGGCGAGACAAGCGAGTGGACGCAGGTATCATCAGAGGTTCCACTAGGTAGCGTGCTTGACCCACTTCTGTTCATAATTTACATCAACGATCTCGATCTTAACATCCGTTGTAAAGTCGGCAAATTTTCCGACGGTACTTAACTATGTCATCCTGCTCCGAGAAGAGCTGAGCTCCAACAAGACCTTGACCTCCTCATGGATTGGAGCACTACTTGGCTGATAAGCTTTAATGTCGACAAATGTTCAATAATGCACGTAGGGTTGGAGAATCCCTCAACCCAACTGAAAATGAACGGGACAGAATTGGCTGCTGTCACCCACCAACGTGACTTGGGAATAACTATAACCAACAAACTACAACACAGTCAGCAAGTTGACAAGAGAGTGAAGACAGCAAGCAGAGTACTGGGATTCATCACCAGGATTTTCGAATATAAATCTAAGGCCATCATCATTCCCTTGTACAAGGTGTTAGTACGGCCACACTTAGAATTTTCTGTTCAATTCTGGTCGCCACATCTGTGTAAACATATCAATAATATGAAAGGAGTCTAACGCAGAGCAGCGAAATTGATACCTCAGCTGCGAAACAAGCCATACAAATGTCGCCTAAAACAACTGGGCCTGATCTCTATCGCGCAAAGACGACTCAGGGGCCAACTAATAGAAACATTTAAGTATTGGAATGGCTTCAGCGACGTACCTACAACGGAACTTTTTGAAAGAGACGCTAACGTTGCGAAACAACGGTCCAAAAACTCAAACATATAACTCGTAGAACAACCTTACGTCAGCAGTTCTTTCCGTATTTCATAGTGAGCGTTTGGAATAGACTCCCTTCCGACGTTGTCGGTGCGGAGGTAGTCAACACGTTTAAAAATCGTCATGACAAACACTAGGAGAGACATCCTCCACTGCTAAGGGCTCCTCCTCCAAGAGTCGCAAACTCTTAACGGCCAAAGCTTTCGAGGCCACCTTAATCCATCTTCTTTTTTTCGGCTCCGACTACAGAGATAGACGACTCAAAGCTCCGCATACTAGCGGCTATTGATCGTGCTTGCATGATCGTCTCTTTGACTTTTTCCTTCTAATATAATGGCAATAGCTCATCGAGTGCCGGGGCATAAGTGTCAGTGTCTCTTTGAGAATGGGCCTGTTGGTTCGTCTACTGCCGCCTATCTAATATGCGAAGAGTGATGGTTCTGGCTGAGTTGTAATACTGGGATAAGAAGCCTTACTCCTGGTCGGTATAATTCAAGTACAAATTTACAAAATGCTTTGGACTTTAGTTATATACGAGTATAAGGATCTACGCTTAAGATTATTAATAAGCTACTCCTCAACCATGCAACTGCTTTGTGACATAAGACTACCGTGGTGAAAATAATGTTGTCTTGATCATAACTGGATGTGAAATTTGAACCACATATCATAGTAATATTGTATAATTTTTATCGCATCTGTGCCAGCATTTACATTTCAGGCGTCAGATAAACTTACTGACTTGTGCAAATGGAGGGAGCTGCTCCCCGAAAATTGCGGCGCAGCCGAAAATTTTTCTTCCCGATAGAACATATAACTGACGTGGTTTCTTCGTACATTTCAGAACTGTCACTTCCAAATCCCGGTCTTAAATAACACCCGTCGTCTTCCAAGCAACTGGACATTTTTTTTTATCCACGAAGGAAACGTTGCGTGGGGTGCGGCTTTTTAGAGCATTGTTGGGCTACTTGTTAGTTGTGTGCCTTAGCGTCAAAAGGGGCGGCGAAGGATTTGTACAAGCAGGTCTTCGCTGTTCATGTAACTCCTCGCCTTGTAGTGGTAGTTCGATTGTAATAGCACCTACCAACTAAATCTACAAAATGATATATCGAAAGATATAAGTGCGGCCTGTTCTACGTCAGTAATACATTGCCATCCTCCGTCCCGTGCTGCCAAAACTTACTGCAGAATTTTAATATCGAACTTTCAAAATGAAAAGTTTTCCTTCAATATTTCTTCCTCCGGCAAATACAGCGCGGGAGATGTTGGTCCTAAGGCTCCAGTTTTCACTCATCTTGTTACCGCAATGTGCGATATTCAGGACAATAATTACTATGCCATTGCAAATTTTAATCGAACGGAATCGTGAACACAGAGTGAAGCGCAGAACTTCTGTTTCTTGAAATAGATGGCATGTTTATCATTAGTACGTGTTGAGTTTATTGGCAGTAAATTTTTGAAGATGACGCAGTCACTGGTGTATCTTGGTAGGAGGGAGGGGCGATAACGCCCAGAATAGGGCGAAAGCCACATTAATTAGGGGTCTGAGAATTGGTTATAGTCGATAATTGCCTTAAGTATTTATGAGTAATTTTGGCGTTAATAACTTTCAGAGTAAACCGGCCTTCGGAACTTCTGTTCATGCTAAGTCGGCAAATCTTGGTAAATATAAATAAATTGATTCCATAAATTTTTAGTGAATGTTAGAGCATTGGTGGGAAGTTCCTTTATTTTTATGTCCGTCATAAGATACCCCGCAACATTAAGATCATTGTAAATGATCGCTAATCTCTGACCGTAATGACATGGTCTTCCTTTATGTTGACAAGTCCTCACTTTAATCTGCTCCCTGGTTTAAAGAATGTAAGGGCAGTACACTGATCAGACTTGTTTATGCCATTTTTAGGAAAGGGCTCATATTCTGTAAAGAAAGATATACTTATGTACACTGTAGTACAAAAGTTTTATCAACAGGTCAACGTTAGAGCCGTATTCGCAAAATCATAATCCATAGAAAAATTTTCTAGATGTAAAGATACTTCCACTTGCTTCCTCGGTCATATATAAGTTCCAGTGCTGTCATTGTACTGTCTCAAATTGGTATAACCAGGAAACAGATGGAAGTGAGGTTTTTCAACATAAAGGTACCGGTATATCATTTCGTTCTAGTTCAGTTTCAAGGAACATTGGAACATCGCACTTCCCGCTCCAAGGTAACTTCTCTTTAAACAAATATGTTTTGATGACAATTTCTTCCAGCTCCTCAGCTGATTTCTTAAATTCTTTACCGCTTTAATAATACAACACTATACAATCATTTGTCCTTAGCAGCGTCATCGTGTTCACTGCGTGAAGTAGTTCATACTGAGTTGCATTGGCGTGTAATGCATTAATAATCCTCCACATCTTAACGTACTGACGTGACTGATCAATGTCTTGGACTATTGTAGAATTCCAGACTTTCCGGCAGAAAGTTCATGATCCTACCAAAAAGCAGGGCCACCGCAATCGCTAAAATTGTACATCACCTTGGGGCCGCGGTAGCCCCAATTTTATTAGGGGCAGAAGTATTATTACTGCAGATTTATGACATTTATAACTTATTAAGCCGTATAGAGATGTGTGGTGTGTAAAGATATACTACTACTTGCTTTAACTCAAAAGCACAACGCAATATAATAAATGTCATCATGTGTTCGTAACTCATATTGGAAGCTCACATTTCATCTACAAAGAAAATACGCCCTTTTTCCCCGCTGTAGGAAAACACTAAGGGCTCCAGCTGGTCAAAACATGGAGCAGACTAGTTGTAGGCACCCCAGTAAGAGCCTCCATTATGTCCATTTTACCCAGCAGTTGCCCATCTTCCCACTTGGTACCCAGAAGTCCAAGGGAGGGACTACCGCCATAGAGCTCCTACATGAGGGTCAACTCATTACTGACACGCAAAAAATCGCAGATTTATTTAACGTTTATTTTAGTGAAGTTGCTGGCGCCCTCGACAGCAAAATTCCACGCGTAGCAAAGG